>PVIW01001402.1:128219-304316 GCA_004026585.1 Noctilio leporinus | reverse complement strand
CAGAGGCAAAGAAGGGGAGCAGCTTAGACAAAAACCTAGTATAAAGGAACCATGGACATGGACAACAGGTGGGATTGACTTTGGGGGGAATGGGTGGGTGGGGAGGCGGACAGAGGGGAGCAAAAAGGGGATGGATGTAATACAACAACAATAAAAAAAATTGAAGAAAAAAAAAAAAAAGAGTTCTTCTGGATCTAGTGCTCAAATGGCAATAATTAAGGGCAAATTAGCTCTTGAAGTTCATTTTCACCTTAAGGCCAAGGTGGTGTGTCAAGCCCAGAAGAGTAGTCACGCCCTGAAGAGTAGACCTAGGGAAGATCCTGGGAGGTAACAGTGGGGTCTCTGATCCTATGATATATATAAAACTTCTCTGTAAACTATAAAATACAAAGACATCATTAATTATCCTTTTCCCCTGGCTAACAGTAGGTATGTTAGCTAAGGGGATTCAGGCTGCAGGAAGTCAGGCTCAAGGTCAGCTCTTACCAAGACTCAATCCCCATCTACTTGCCATTTGTCAGAAGGAGCACTCATCCTACTTCTTCAAGTCCATCCCCAATAGGTGGCCCCTAGGATCGATTTGTAACAATACTAATAGCTACATTTCATTGAGTGCTAAGGGCCAGGCACTGGCCTTAACACTTGATACACACCACTTCACTGAAGTCTGACCACAACCCCAACAGGGTGTTAGCATCTCCATTTCACAGAACTGGTGTTGGGAGAATTCAAGGAACTTCCCCTGGTTCACTCAGTTAGCGAGCAGCTCAAGTGGGTCTAGAATTTAGGTCATAGGTTTCTAGAGCCTTAGGACCTCAGCCACATGCCTTCCTCTCTTTGCCTCACAGCAACCAAAGGGCTTGTGAATTCACCTTGGGACATATGAGGTGCCTATGGTTCTTTGGGGGGAGCAGCTGGTAGTCTCCAAACTGTGTGGGACTAGGGCAAGAGGAAGGAAGATAGCACCAGCAGGTGATGATGGTGCTGACAGGGAAGTCCCTGGAACGGTGCCCGGAAAGGGGAAAACACAGCATCACCACACGGAGAAAGCCCTGGCCTTGTCTGTCTTCCACATTCTAAAGTCTAGTCTGTGTAAACTGGGTGGGTCTGTTTCAGGGTCCTCTTCCCTTCTTTGAAATATCTTTCCCCTTTTTTTGAAGGTGGTGGTGGAAGACAGCTGAGATTGGAGTGTTCCCACAAATGCGGAAGTTCTTGTTCTTGTTCCTAACCACAGGAATGCTGCGAGGGAGGGGTCTGCACCTCCAGTTTCTTAGTTCTTTCTGCTCTCATTTCTGGAGGACATCAAGGAAATCACAGCCTGCTAGACCGAAAGCCAGGCCCTCTCACACTACTCACAATCTGCACACATTCGTCGTTTTGTGATCATCCCGGCACTGTTGTCCCTGGGTTTCTGAGGTGGCAGCTCTCCACGTAAAAATGGCTCTTGGTTCTCTCTCTGGATTGGATAGAATTGTCTTGCTGGAGTGGAGGAGTCCATAGGGCTCTTTCCTCTTTAGTGCCTGGGGCTAACCCTTTGGCTTCTTATTTAGGCCATGACTGGTTTTGGTTTTGCAAGTTTATAAACGAGTGAGGGAAGTCCACAAAGGCTCACAGTAATCTAAACACTCCAACTCATGGCCCTGGAGTGACCAGCCTGACACATACAGCTAGTTATCAAGACTCTGAGAGGTACTACATATTGTCTTGTATTCTTTTCTACTGGGTACAAGGCAAACAGAGCTAACAGGGAGTTAAGAAAGCATGAATGTAATTTGACAGCAAAGGATGTGGTTCTTGTCCTCGTTTTTGGTGCTTTAAAAAAATATTTATTGTTGACCAAAGGGTGGCCAGTTCAATTCCTGATTGGGGCACATGTTTGGGCTGCAGGCTAGGTCCCCAGTTGAGGGTGTGGAAGAGGCAACCACACATTGATGTTTCTCTCTTTTTCCCTCTCTGATAAAAAGATATTTATTAGGGAGACATTAGTTAATAAAATTATATAGGTTTCAGGTGTACACTTCTATAATACATCATCTGTACATTTTATTGTGTGTTCACCACCCAAAATCAAGTCTTCATCCATCACTATTTACCACCCCATACCCTCTCTTACCCACCTCCCTTCCCTTTGGTAATCACTCTACTATTGTCTGTGTCTGAGTTTTATTCTTGCTTTTTTGTTGTGTGTGTTTTTAAAAAAGATTTTATTCATTATTTTTAGAGAGAAGGACAGGGAGGGAGGAAGAAAGAAAGAGAAACATCAATGTATGGTTGCCTTTCATCTGCCTCCAGCTGGGGACCTGGCTGGAGACCTGGCTTGCAACCTGGTTATGTGCCCTGGCTGGGAATTGATCCTGAAACCCTTGGGTTCACAGGCTGGCGCCTATCCACCGAGTCACCAGTTAGGGCATGTTCTTGCTTTTTAAAAAAATTAAATTAATGTAACTACTTCACTTACTGCAGCCTGCTTATCTATGGAGAATGGAGGGGTGATAGGTTATGTTTCCTAGTGTATTTAGAGAGGTGTGTGTGTGTGTGTGTGTGTGTGTGTAGTAGTAGTAGTAGTAGTAGTAGTAGGTAATGGCTTGCAGGAAGGGACCCCTGTCATTCAGGAGGGGTTTTTGCCAGGCTTGATGTTGATGCCTGGTCATTCCCTCATGTTTTCTAAGTCAGGTTACAACAGATGGTGTTACATGAGGTCTGGGGCATTCTGAGTGTCCTGGGGACTCCAATACAGTAGTTCTGAACAGGAAAGAGAATTCCTTGAAGAAGATACCTCAACAGAGGCCTGAATCAGTCTAGGGAAGACCTGAATGGGGCTCCACATGTGCTGTATCAAAAGTAATTTTTTTTTAAAGATTTTATTTCATTATTTTTAGAAAGAGGGGAAGGGAGAGAGGCAGAGAGGGAGAGAGATATCAATGTATGGTTGCGTTTCACCTGCCTCCAACCACAGACCTGACTGGAGACCTGGTTTGCAACCTGATTATGTGCCCTGGCTGGGGAATCGAATCTGCGAACTTTGGGTTCGCAGGCCGGCACCTTATCCACTGTGCTACCAGCCAGGGGGATAAAAGTAATTTTAAAAAATCCAGATGTCGTAGATAATAATTAGGCTTGGCCCTGAGAGATGCTAGAAAGGATGGCTGTCACTTTTTTGGGCCTGGCTTGACAGGGCCACAGGACCCACTGAAGAAGAGAACACAGTTGGACACTCCCCTTGGAATACTCAAGGACCTAAGGTTGTGCTGCATGTTGACAGACTGGTGTCGATGAGAGAGGGAGGAAAGGCATGGTGCCTCCACCCTGTAGGGTCTTCTCTCTGCTTTGCCATCCAGTGAGCCTTCAATAAGTACCCACTCTTTGCTAAATACAGCTGGGTACTGAGTATCCAGGAGCATATAAAACAGTGTCTACCCTCAAAAATCTGAAGTCTAGAAAAGGAGACATAAATAAACACATAATTGCAGTACAGATAAGGGGTGTGACATTCAAAGTGTGTATAAAGTGGCATGGGAACCCTGAGGCATGGACACCAAGGAAGCCTGGGCTGAAACACAGGGGCTGGAGGTCTGAGTTTTTAGACTCTGCCTGACTCAAAAGCCATCCCAGCTGTTGCCCAGAGTGGGACAAGGACCAGTAAGGAAGGAGGTGGCTGCTATGGGCAATACTGATAGTGTTTCTGCCAGCATATGCCCAAAGCTGATAAACATGTATCGCCTCACATGTGTGCACAGAGCTGTCCACACAGGGAGATGAGGAAAGCCAGTTATTTCTTGATTAAAAGATTGAAACAAACAGGTGGGATTGACTTTGGGGGGAATGGGTGGGTGGGTGGGTGGACAGAGGGGAACAAAAAGGGGATGGATGTAATACAACAACAATAAAATTAAAAAAAAAAAGAGTAAAGACTTTGTAATAATACAAAAAAAAAAAAAAAGATTGAAACACAACTTTTGGGATATTGGGGTAACGACTCCAAGCCACGGGATCCCAATGATTCTGGGGAGAAAATCAAAACCCCCAGGCCAAAGGGCAAGTGAGATTTAAAATAAAAGAAAATAAATTTATTTAAAATAAAAAAGAGGAGCAATTGATCCTGGTCCCAAAGGAGCTTTCTGAGTCCGGCTCCAAATGCCCCAACGGTGTCAGGGCTCCCAGAGCAACAGCAGAGGTAGCACTGGCACCATCTCAATGAGTATGGGTCCAACGACGCTGGCCACTTTCCCAACATGTTCCAGGTATAGATGCAAATGCCACCCATACACAGCCTCCCCCCAAGCCCCGAAACAGCTGGCCAGAGCACTCTGCTTGGAAAGGAGTGGGCTGACCATCCCAACCATGGGTGCCTCCTGGGCAAAAGAATGGAATTTAAATAAATGATGGAAGTTGCCACCAAAGAAAACCCAGTCACCAGTCCCTGGAGAGGGGATGGGAGAAGCAGCCCTTCCTTCATCCCTAGCTGCACTTGCGTGGAGTGAAATTCTGCAGCTCTGGGCCTGGGGGAGAAGTGATGCTCAGGACCACCCAAAGAGTACCGTCCTATGGGAAGGTCAATGTCCCAGGGATGTCAGGACGGAGACAGATGTGTCCTTAGATCCAGCCCCAGGTCTTGAAGAAAGAAAGCAGTCTCCAAAGTGATGCATTCATCTTTAAATAGTTCACAGAAGCAGAAAAATGTTCTCCTTTAGAGGAGAAAGATTAAGGATAGAGAGAAAGATATATTGGCTTCAGGTCACACCGTAAGTTGGTGCCAGAAAGAAACTGGGCCTCTTGTCCTACAGTGTGCTATTTCTAGAGCCTCTGACTTGTTATGAGTCTAAAGTAGGGCCACAAAGGGGCTCTTCTCTAATTTCGGGTGGTGCCAGCTTAGTTAGCCAGGTCCTCTGACCTTGAATGAAGCATTTTTACCATGGTAAATGGGTCTAGGGAGCCAGACTTTTTCCCTGGTTACAGCCTCCCAAAGACATTTGTCTGGTAAAAGTGGGAGGAGGGGATTGGGGAAGTCCAAGGAAACGACCATGAATGCAAGTGCAACAGATGCGCCCAGCTGTTGTTGTCACTGGGTAGTACAGGTAAGGGTGTGGTGCCATAATCTTCCAAGGAGACACAGTCTTGGCTGATAAAGGAAGGCAGTCTGAGGATCTGAGTCCCTGTGATGCTACTGCTAGTGCTGGGGATGGCATGTCATCTTTGAAAATGGCATGCCATTATCCTGGCACATTTCGTGACCATATAGAATGGTTCTCTGGGACTTGCCCTTAGATGGGGAGTTTCCTTTAGGATATCCCCAAGCCTGGCTGTAGTGGTGAGATTTTGAGATTTTTTGTTCTTAACTAACCTCCAGCTAATGCAGAATCTAGACGGTGGGAACTTAGGTTGACTGGTTAATTACTAATGCTGCTAACACCCCAGTTATAGTAGCAGTCAGCCAGCTGGGCCAAGGACTTCCCCCAGAGGCACTGTGGTTTAGCAGAAAAATTACCAGATCAAGCCTACTAACCAGCTGCTAGACCCTGGATGAAACAATGAACATCTCCGTGTTTTAGCCTTATAGCATATGTAAAATGCGGGTGCTGAACAAACTGTCTTTTAATTTTAATTTTTTTTTTTTTTTTTTTTTTACAGTTCTAAAACTGAGAACTTGTTAGGAGCTCAAACTTCGTTTTCCCCAGTACAATGGCTGAGAATGAGCTGTCATCACCACCCTCTGGGATTTCTCTCATTTGTCCCAACAGGCTGTCACTTCTGTACTCCCTAACTGTTCTTCACACCCAGCCCTTGTGAAACCTTTACAACCACTGGCTTAGATGCCTGGTCTGCTCCCTCTCATCAGAATCATATTTTAGACTCATAATTACTCCCTCCTGTAAGTCTGAACTTTGGGTCTCAGGCAGAAAGGGACAAGCATAACGGGTACTCAGGGCAGCAGCTCTGAGGTAGCCGAAGTGGGAAGGGAAAAGGGGAATGGGGGGTGCAGCTCTCTACATTCTCAAACCCAGAGGAACCCAGGGACCCTAAACATAGACAGGATTGAACTAGCATTTCATGACCTGGTCTGGCTAGATTCTCAGTTTCAGCCAAGTATGTCTGCCATCCTTGATCAGACTAGGTTTGATTTTATGGAGGAGGAGACTAAGCCCTACAGGGGTGAACACACTGCCCAGGTTAGTCAACAATTAATGGCAGAATGGTTAGGAGAATCCAGGTAATCCCAGTCCAGTATTTTTTCCCACCTTTCCACCCCCAAGCAGAAGATTCTGAAAGGACCCTTGGCCTTCAAGCGGAGCATGGGGTCCTATTTAAAGAAGTGGAAGACCGCCAGACCCCAGGGAATGGAGTCCAGTCGGGAGAAAGGTGGGGCAAAGTTTGGGACAGTGCTAGGAAAGGCTCCACACCTGGAGGCCATTCCTCTTTCTTTGAGAAGAGGAGGCACCAGAGGCCTGCAAAAGGAAGAGATGAAAGCCCCTTAACCCAGATCCTCTCTGAGGTAAGGGGAAGGAAGAGCTGGGTTTGCCCCCTTCCTCTTTCTTATTTGCCAGCCGGGCCTCTTAGTCCTCAGGCCTGAAAGTCCCCCAGTCATGAACGTATCAGTGGGTCTGCCTGCCTTGGTCCAACAGGAAAACCGGCTTCTTCCGCTCCAACCCACCTCATCGGTCTCACACAGACCCTCATCTGATGCCCATAGAATGCCCGTAAGTCTTTGCTGAATCCTTTCCGTACGTACCCTCCACCCTATGCTCCCTCCAGACAAGGCGCCGCTGTGGTGTCCCTCCCCCGGATAAATTACCCCAAAGTGCCATCAGCCTGGAAAACTAGGTAGTGGCTCTCACCACGCTCGCCTAGAAACGGGTATCCCAGGACGCCCCCTCCTCAGTCGCCCGCAGCCCTTTCCACCCTCGGGGGTGGGGGGTGTCCTGCAGCCCAGGTGTCCCCGCGACCCCCAAGACTCACCCAGAAGAGCATGTTGAAGAAGAACAGCAGGTATTTCACCAGCGGGCTGACGAAGGAGAACTCCTCCCCGTAGGCGGCCGGCGCCCCGGGTCTCCGGGCCATGGTCCCGCGGCCGCCGCCCCCGGGGGCCTATCTCCCCGCAGTGGCCGGCCCACCTGCGCGCTCTGAGCCCGGAGGCATGAGCCGCACCGCCGCGGGAGCCGGAGCCGGAGCCGCGGGGATCTGCGCCGAGGCGGCAAGTACCGGAGCCCTGTGTCCGGGAGAAGCCCGGGCAGGCGAACGGCGAGGCCACTGGAGCCGCCGGGAGTCGCAGGAGCAGCGGTGGACAAGCCGGAGCGCCGGAGACTCCACCGCGACGGGAGGACAGTCCTGCCTGCCGGGCTCCCAGGAAACCGGGCCCGCCCCCGGCCGCCCATTGGTGCGGCTGCCGAAGCCTGACTTCTCATTGGTCGGCCGCTTCTGTCACCGAGCGTCCAGCCATCCCTCTTCTTCAGAGGAGGGGGAGACACCTGTTCTGTGAGGGACAACTTGCTAAAGGGTCAGCGGTTCTGCCTCCTCCCCCGAGAAAGCAAGCATCCAGGCTGCAGTTGCTCAAGGGAAAAAGGATGGGAGGAATGCACCCTGCATCACACACCCACGTCCTCTACCCAGTTGCTGTGCACATATGAAAACACGCATACATTAAAATCAACAAGTACTGCACCGTGAGTTGAGCAATGCACCGAAGGCGGTGAGAATACAAGAGAGTAGACAGATAATCCAGAGGGTTTGACGATAGAAATCAGGGAGACAAAACTAACCTATAAATGACCGTTGGAGAATATTTAAGAGTAGCTGCCATCCTGTGTAGTAACTGTGTATTTTCAATGCCTATTTCAAAAGCTCTATAATCCAACAGCGGACATTTGGATTACCCAAATTCATTATTATTTCAATCCCCACTCTCCTTATCTTTAGAGTCTTGACCTACACACAGACACATTCTTAAACACTTTATCCCCCCCACACAGGTTGAGTGCAGTGTGGGTGGCTGGCTACCATAAGTAATACAAACATGAAAGCCTGTATCCTACTCTCCTCTTCCATTCATATGTTGACATTCTAACCCTCAAGTTGGTGGTATTAGGAGATGAGGACTCTGGGACGTGCTTAGGTCCTGAGAATGGTGCCTCATGAATGTGAGGAGTGTCCCTATAAAGGAGACTCCAGAGAGTTTCCTGGCCCCTTCCCTCATGTGAAGAAGCTCTGGAGAGCTGCCTATGAGCCAAGAAGAGGACTCTCATCAGACACTGAAGCTGTGGGTGTCTTGATCTTGGATTTATTCTCTAGAACTGTGAGAAATAAGTATCTGTTATTTATAAGCCATCCACTTTATAGTATTTTTGTTATAGCTTGAATGGATTAAGACGATGAGTATGAGGCAGGAACCAGATTCCTCCCTCATCAGCTGTAGCTGAGCAAGCTACTTAATTTCCCTGAGTTTCTTTAGTGTTAATTGGGGAGAGTCCTGGCCTAACAGTGTTGTTGTAAGCATTCAGTGAGATAATGAATGCAAATTACTTAGCACAGGATGACACATAGGAGGGCTCACTAAATGCAAATTTTTGTTTTAACAGAATTTGGAATCCAGTAGGAAAATATGAGAACTGCACAAATAACTATAACACATTTGATGGAGGGTAAGTGAAGGAAGATATTATGGTGAGCATATTTAGTCGGTAAGATAAAATTAAAATAACACAGATAGAGGGGAAAGGTAATCCAGGTGGACAAAAGGGTGGACCAAAGCCTGGAGGTTCAAAACACACTGTTTAGTGAAAAGTAAGTAGACTGGTCTGGCTGGAACACAGGGTATGCTTATATAGCAGTGGAAGCTAAAGCCAGCTAAGCTAACGTCAGTGCAAGCTGAACTGCACTAAAACAGTGGAAGGACTTGAATATCAGATTGGGGAGTTGGTGCTTAACTCATTTGGAAACAAAAGTTTGAAGAAGGAAATAATATAAGACCTGCTTAATTTTTCAGTTCAAGTGGGAGCCTTAATCTTGGATTTAGCTGTAGAGATAAAGATTTGTTAGGAGATCATGATCAATAGCCTAAATCATCAGCAATTAGGATGTGATTTAGAGCTAATGGACAGAGCTGATATGACAGGATAAGAGTGAAGTCATTGAGAAGATGGGCTCTAGGGCTAGCCTATGGTGGGGGTAAGGGTGACAAAAACACCAGGGGTGGGGTCTGAAGAAGTGAGCCAAGGCCAGCTTACTGGGAGGTTGCCCATTAACAGGTTAGCTGCCAACTTGGAGATCAGTTTTAGTACAAAGTGGGTGGGGTGGGCAGAAGTCATTTTACAAGAAGTTAAGAAGTGAATTGGTAAGCAAAGGGTGGGTACCCATTTTCAAATGTGAGGGCTGAGAAAAAGACCAAGGTTTTGAATTTTTCTATTAGAGGACCACTCAGGGATAAGTTTTAGTAAACAGGAAGGGGAAGGCAACTCACAAGAGGCCAAGGAGGGTATGAGGTGGGTGAAATGGAAGCTATAAATGAAGATTGTAGACACCTCATTCCAGTTTGAAAGTTACAGGAGTTTTAAGGGACCTTAGATTGAAGGGAAAGTTCTCCTAGCACGCAAGGGACCTGACATGCTTGTAGACATAACAAGCCAGTAAAAGGGATTGAGGAGATAATGAAGGGGGCCAGATTTTGGAGTTAGAGGATAAGAGGCAGGATTAGGAGTCAATGGGTTAACAAAAATGTTCATCATGTGGAAGTCAGTGTTGACCCCTGTACAGTAGGTAATTATGAGTCTGTAGAACAAAGAAAGAGGAAACTCAATGTACTGGGTTGGAACAATCTGTAAGATCAATTATTAAGTTAGGAAAGCAAAATAAGGAACCATGTATATAATACAATCTGGTTTAAAAATAAATGACATTTGCATTTGCTTGCATCTACCTAGGAAAATTCTAGGGAGATATAGAGAAAAGAGATTGGGTATGTACTGGAGTGGCTGAGAACTAAGAAGCAAGGAGAGAAACTTTTCACTGTGTATTGTTTTGTTTTCTTCTGATTTTCTAAACAGGGAGTGTATTAAGTATTCTGAGCATTAAATGAAAGAAAATTACATCTCCATTATGAAAGACTATGCAGCCATTTAAAATAATATAGAGGCCCTGGCTGGTAGCACAGTGGATAAGGTGCCAGCCTGCAAACCCAAAGGTCGCTGGTTCGATTCCCCAGCCAGGGCACATAACCGGGTTGCAAGCCATGTCTCCAGCCAGGTCTGTGGCTGGAGGCAGGTGAAAGGCAACCATACATTGATGTCTCTCTGTTTTATTCCATCTTTGCCTCACTCCCTTCCTCTCTTTCTGGAAATAATAAATAAAATCTTTTAAATAAATAAATAATATAGAAAAATAAGAAAGGAAAAAACAAAACAAAAATAAAATAATGTAGAAAATATACATACTGACTTGGGGAGAAGTCCATGATATAGGAAGTATAAAAATCAGATTATAGAATTAACTATATAAAGTATCTGATAACCAGGAAATGGTTTCAATTTATTTTAAGTCCTTGGAAGGCATTTTAATCCCTTGGAGTATGTGAGGCAGCCTTTAAGAATAAAAACCACAAAGATTATGTAATAACATGTAAAGTTTTTACAGTGTAAGTGAAAAACTAAAAAGTTCACAGTATGAAATAAGTGTAACTATCAACAGAGATGAACCAAAGAATACATAAAGGTAAAATCAGTTGCAATGATGTGGTGGGATATGTGGCAATTTCTAATTTTAAAGTTATATGTTTAACGTTATTTTATGTGATCATAAGAATTAAAATATTTAAATGATATTTTTGTAAAGAAAAAAAGAATCATATTTCAGCTGGAGCCAACATTGGCAAGCAGATGTGTGAAGAAGGGAACAGTGACAAGGAGGAGAGATGGTGTGGATTAGTTAGGAGCTTTAGGAAGGAGTTGGAAGTAGACCAGGGCAAGAGACTGGAAAGGAGCTGGTTCAGCAGCAGTCATAGCCCAGTAGGAGCAGCTGAGAGCCATGGTGATCCCAGTTAGCCAAGCTGGTGATTTCCTCAAAGTATGTGGTAGCCCACTGCGAGAACTAGGAGTGCTGGGAAGAGGCAAGGGATTCAGGGATGGTTTGAAATGCACCACGGAAAAGCCCATCTTTGGGACTTCGGATTAAATAAGAATTACTGCTGGTATGTGGGTCTAGAAGAATTAGAAAGTGTGTCTGCAAATCTTCGTTTAGTGCTTAAACATTTTTTTTTTTTTGTATTTTAATTTTTTAATTTTAAAAAATGTGTAAAAATCGTCCGCTGAGCATATGTTTATTGATTTTCAAGGGACAAGAAGAGAGAGAGAGAGAGAGAGATGAGAGAGAAACTGATTAACTGGTTGCCTGCCTCCTATATGCACCTTGACCAGGGATAGAATCTGCAACCTAGGTATGTGACCTGACTGGCAATCAAACCTGCAACCTTTGGTATAGGAGATGATACTCCAACCAACTGAGTCACCCAGACAGAGTTGTGTTTTAATTTTTTATTGGTATATTACATACCTATAAAATGCCTCATCCTTGCCCTGGCTGGTGTGGCTTAGCTGGTCAGGCATTGTCCTACAAACCTAAAGGTTGTGGGTTCAACTCCCCTTCAGGACCCATGCTTGCGTGGTGTGTTTGGTCCCCAGTTGGGTTGCATGCAAGAGGAGACTAATCAATATTTCTCTCCCTCCTCTCCCTTCTCTCTAAAATAGATAAAAGAAAAATATATTCTTAAGTGTTCTCTTACTTTTGTGCTTTTTTCCCCCCTACCTTTGGTATGTGTTCTTTTAAAATCTGAGACCAATATAAAGCTGTATAATCATAATTTTATAAATAAAAAGTTATATTTATAAATGTATAGAAGGTAATGCATCATAATATAAATAGTGATTATCTCTGTACAGTTGTGTAATAGCTGTTTTTTATTTCTGTTATTTTTCTTTTACCCTAAGTTTTCTTTAGTAAACATGTTTTACTTTTTATAGAGAAAAAAGTGTTTGGCATTCTTGTTTTCACTTTTGATTAGAAATGTGAAATCTGGAAACATCAACATTCCCACTACCAATTTTTCACATTTTTCCATTTTTGCTTCATCCATTTTTAAGCTACACCCTAATTTGGTTTTCATATCTAAAAACAATGACTTTTTTACATATCTGCAATAACATTATAATTCCTGAGAAATTTAACAATAATTCCCAATATCATTTTGTGCCCTCTTCAAATTCAAACTTCTCTAAATTACCCCAAAATATCTCTTAGAGTTGGTTTGTTCAAACTGGGATTTAATAAAAAACCAGTCATTACATTTGATGTTATGTGAGGCTCTTTTGGGTGTGTGTGTGTGAGGTTCTTTTTAAGAAAACTGAATTAATTGGAACTTCATGAGCAATTAAAACATTTCATGAAGAAGGTGTCACTTGAACTGGGTCCTTAAGAATATGCCAGAATTGACATGGGTAGAGAAGTGAGGATGTCATTTCAGGAGCAGAGAGCAAAATGAGATCAAAGAGAGACAGAAAGGTAGCAGATGTATGTGGAGAGCGGTACTTAGCCCAGCTATTTGGATCAAAAGAAAGAAAATAACGGGGGATAAATAAGCAAAATCAACTGGAGGCAGATCATGGAGGGCCTTAAAGTTGTTTCCAGTGCACTCTGTAGAGAACTTGGACACTTAACTGTGACCCAGATGTGAATAAATTCTCGGTCCATAATGACTGCAGGACAGTGGTTATGTTTCATACACCTGTGTATCCCTGGCACCTAACTGTACTTTGTGGAATGCTCAAAGTGTATGCACTGTTGGAAACTGTACTATGGAAGGATTTTTAGTTGGGCACTAACAGACCATAAATCTCTTTTGGGATGATTTAGAAAATTGGCTGGTAATGACAGTGAGTTGAATAAAAATTTGGAGCAGAGACCTAGCTGAAATGGGTTGGAGCTATTGAGAAAGGCTTTGGAGAGGAGGTGGGACCTGACTGAACTAGATAGCAAAACAACACAAGCAAAGATGAGGAGTCAGGAATGAGCTGCAGGCAACATAATGATAAGTGAGGGAAATGCATCTTGGGGTGCTTTGAGAAATAAGATTCTAAGAGATAAGGTCAGAAATGGTTTAGGGAGCCCAACAGTGGTCAAGGATCTTTGTTATTACTCAATAAGTGACCTCTGGTCATCCTTGAGTTCAAGATTGGAGGTTTTAAAAATTGTATCTACCTATGTTCTTTCATATAAGAACTTTTAGTACAATAAGAAAGACAAAATTGAGTAAGACTATGGAGAACCTAAAAAGAATAACTCAAGAAAGGAATATTAAATCAGAATGATCAATTGGATTGTGCTCATTTCAAATTTGTTAGATAATTAAATATGATACTGAGTACAACTACACATATGAAATGGGAATATGATTGGCAGTTTTAGCAAGTTTAGTTAAAATAAAATTAATAAAGCAGAAGATTTGCTCAAAGTCACATAAGAAATTGTGGGTTCTTACTGAAGCTTGACAGATTATCCCCTTCCAGAACGAGGTTGGACCCTCCTTAATTATATTCAAGTTCAAGTTGGTAGGTGTGGAGATTGGTGCAGAACTGAAAAAACAAAACAAAAAACTAGCCACACTTACCTTGCTGCCGGGCAAATAACTCAAGCTAGTGTGGATTATTTGGCAGTGGTTCTCAAGATTTCCTGAGCACACAGGTCACCTGGAGAGTGTTAAAAGACCTATTTGCAGGCTGACCTCCCCTCCCCCGCTGCACTGGTTCTTGTGTTTGTTTCATATTTATTGTATTTTTCCATTACCATTTATTTATTCCATTACCAGTCCTCTTATACCCACCTCCCCTGAGCAATTACCGAACTGTTGTTCATGTCTATGAGTCCTTTTTCCTTTTGGCTCAATCCCTCTCCCCCACCTCCCCTGCATCCTGCTCTCCATCTATGAGTCTATCTCCATTATCCTTGTTAGTTCAGTTTGTTCATTAGATTCCACATAGGAGTGAACTTGTATGGAATTTGTCTCTCTCTGACTAGCTTATTTCACTTAGCATAATGTTCTCCAGGTCCATCCATGTTGTTGCAAAGGATAAAATTTCTTTTCATGGCTGAGCCACTGGTTTATTTTTAAATAAATCTAAAACATCATATTATTTCAAAAATGAGGATATTTTTGAACTGTATATTTACTAGTCATTTTACATTCTTAACTTTATATCTAGGCAGTTTTTCAGGCATTTTTCTTACACTATTAAGTTTTACACATTACATATGATAGAAACAATTGATTATGAAAACTATTTTCACTCCGTTAACTACTATCAGATATTATCCAACCTCTTTCTGGAACTTACTCTGTGGGTTAAAAAAAAAAAAAAAAAGCACATCACTTTCAACACATGGCTGCTTTGTTTTCATAGCTCTGATCTTTAATCATAGGGGTGGGTGAACAGGTGATGAGACAATGTTTGAAGTCTATGCTAATAGTCATGTTGACAGCCATGAATGTGGTCAAACCATGGATTTTCCCAGTGTAACTACACTTTATAGCTATATAGTTATAGCTGTAAAAAATATTCATTATTGAAATATCTTCAGGAAAATTGTTCTGATGAACCTGAAATTCTCCAATTTCCAATTCTTTTTCTTTTTTCACTGTGGTGCTTGAAGAGGTAATTTCATAGCTTTTTCTCAACCAATTGAGAAGGAGTAAACAGTATGTTTTATAAGAGTGAGGGCTGTGTCCTGCTCATCCCTATACCTCTGCTTTGCCGACACCTGTTAGGTAGTCCAGAATTTTTGTGGAATGAGTGAGAAAGTGAGCTGCTTTGCTCTAATAGAATGGACTGAATTGTGATAACGTTGACCTCTGACTATTAATCATTATAAGAAGACATATAAATCCAGACATTTTTGTTAGGTTATTTGGGTAAGGAAAAGTATTTGCAGAAAATAGAGTGGTGCAACAAAATGACATCTGTAATAAATATTTAAGTGAGAGGTTGGCAAATGCTACTCATTACCAAAGTCTGCCCCTTGTGTACATGGCATCCGAATACACCTTCTTTGGTTGACCACATGCCATGTTTAATAAACATCTAAAAGAAAGGTTGGCAAGTGCTGCTCATCACCACACTCTACCCCTTTGTACTTGGCATTCACATACACTTCTTTTGGTTCTCTGACTTTCAGATAAAGACAAAAGCAAAATCATACTTCCACTTAGCGATATACAGCTATTCCTTGTACAACAGAAAATGTACTAACCTTCTCCCCTAAAGGGATACAAAGTCTTTCCATCTTTGAGTATTGTCCCTTATCTGCCCAATTCACATATTCCCCTTTCATATTCTATACTTTAAATACTGAGGTATAAGGCTAAATACTATTAACACATTGGATATTAGATAGTAGGAGAAGGGGAGAAGAAATTATAAAATAAATTGATGAATTCCATAGATACAAATATATTCATACCAAAACAAGAAAAAATACTCATAACTCCTGCATTTTGCCACTTTTTTCATAAACTCACTGGGAAACAACAGGGATGGCTGGAGAAAGAAGCTGACTAATCACTATAGGACAGGTCTTCTCACTCACTTGATTATTAACATTTGCTTCTACTGAGGTTGCTCTTCGTAAGCATTCACATGGAACACAAGTATCTTTTCACCCTCTGTGACCATTCATGTACCCCTAACCATGTAACATTTCCCCTGGCCTCCTTTGCACCACTTTTCCAATTAGGTTATTTCTTGTGTCTCTGACCATCCAGCCAAACAAATCATTAGCCAGTATCCATAAATTAGTCCCTATGTGTACCTCTGACCATCTCTCTTTTTAGGCACAGTGAACAACCAGGTACACTGCTTGAAGTTCTGCTCTCTTGTAGGGAGTTCCTTCACATTATCCTTAGGCCACCCTGGAGTGGGCTATAGTGGTGTTGCATCCATTTCTGAGTGGAGCTAGCCTATCACACAGGACTGTTTTTAAACTAACCCCCAATTTGTTTATTCTTCAATCAACTGGTCATAGAGTACTTCCCACGAAGCCATAGATGCAGACAGAGAAGTAAGAGGCAATGTGCTAAGGGTGTTGGGTGTAGGCATCTGTGTTACTTGCTCATTTAAATTACTTGTATCTTCAAACCCTGCTTGAGCTCAGTCTCCCAATCTTATATATACCACTTCCCATTGCTGATGGACTACTGCTATGCATGCCTAACTTTATGGTTTGGTGGTGAACAGTTCAGGACAGATCAGGTGATTCATGAGCAAGCATTTGATCTTCACTGTGGCCCAGCAGCAAGTCAGAGCTGTTTTTTCAAAGGAGAGTAGTTATCTGCAGAGCCTATGCAGCTTTGCACCAAAATCCTAAGGCTCTATGCTGTGATTCACCTATAGAGGTCTACCAAAGACTTCACACAGCATTTTCATCTTTCATAGACCCTTCCAACACCATCATATATGCTTGGTCTTAGAACAAGCAGCAGAGTGGCTTGCATGGTGATCTGGACCTATTGCAGATCCTTCTCTGGTCCTGAGTCCCACTCAAAACTGGCAGCATTTCATGTTACTCAGTGTACAGGTCAGAGTAGCACTCCCAAATGAGGTATATGTTGCTGCCTCAATCCAAAGAGGTTCACTAGGCACTGTGCCTCTTTTTTAGAGATAGGAGAGATCAGGCAGAGCAATCTGTTCAGTATCTTGAAAGGGCTATCTCAAATGCTCTAGACCATTGGAGCCCTAGGAATTTTACTGAGGTGGAAACCCACTGGGTCCAATGAAATAGGCCTGAGACAGCACCCCCATCAATCACCTGTCCTGACCAGAGAGCCACAGTGGCATTTTGGGTGTTCAGTTAGTGTCAATTCAGAGCCAGTGTTCGTTTGTGCCCAAAATGTCTATTTCTCCTTTCCCAAGGCACCATCATCCAGGAAAATGGCTGCAATTCCTATTAAAGAAGGCTAAATTAATTGATTAGAAGAAGAGTTACAGTGTAAAATTTTGACTGTATAGCAGGTGCCTTCCTCAAGGGGACTTGGGTTCCCCTTCATGCATGGGGCTCTGGATTTGTGAAGCTGTTCCAGTCTGGGAATTGGTTGGTTGATATAAATTAGTAAAATAATGCAATTCTTCAGTATGTATACCATCTCTTTACAGGCTATACTCTGTACCTCTTCCTGTGGAGGAATGCTGTAACTTAAATCTGATAGGTGTAGGAGCAATGAGAAGTAGTGGGGATGGGTCCTTAGGAGGACCTGTGGTCCCTTGCAAGAAGAAGGCCAGTATGAGTTCTTCAGGCAGGGAAAGTCTGTTACAAATTCTAATTTTTAAAATATATTTTATTGAGTTTACTATTACAGTTGTCCCAATTTCCCCCCTTTGCCACCTTCACCAGGTACCCCCATTCCCTTCAGCAATCCCTTCTCTTAGTTCATGTTCATGGGTCATACATGTAAGTTCTTTGGCTACTCCATTTTCTATACTGTTCTTAACATCCCCCTATTTTGTACCTACCAATTTGTACTTCTTAATCCCTGCACCTTCTGCCCTATTCTCCTCCCCTTTATTCCTAAATGGTAACCATCCAAATGATCTCCATATCTATAATTCTGTTCCTGTTCTGCTTGTTTGCTTAGTTTGTTTTTTAGATTCAGTTGTTGATAGTTGTTCATTATTGCCATTTTAATGTTCATAGTTTTTATCTTTTGTTACATAGTTCCCTTTAACATTTCATATAATAATGGTTTGGTGATGATGAACTCCTTTAATTTTACCTTGTCTGGGAAGCACATTATCTGCCCTTCCATCCTAAACGATAGCTTTGCTGATAGAGTAATGTTGGTTGTGGGTTCTTGCTTTCATCACTTTGAATACTTCTTGCCAGTCCCTTCTTGCCTACAAAGTTTCTTTTGAGAAATCAGCTGACAGTCTTATGGGAAACACTTTGTAGGTAACTCTTTACTTGTCCCTTGCTGCTTTTAAGATTCTCTCTTGATCTTTAACCTTTGGCATTTGAATTATGATGTGTCTTGGTGTGGTCCTCTTTGGGTCTAGCTTGTTTGAGACTCTCTATACTTTCTGGACTTGTATATTTATTTCCTTCACCAAATTAGGACATTTTTCTTTCATTATTTTTTCATATAAGCTTTAATTTCTTGCTCTTCCTCTTCTCCTTCTGTCACCCCTATGATTCAGATGTTGGTACATTTGAAGATGTCCCAAAAGCTCCTTCTATTCTTATTTTTTTAATGCTTTTTCTTCTTGCTATTCTGATTGAATGCTTTTTTATTCCAATTCCAAAATGTTCCAAATTGTTGAATTGAATCTTGGCTTCATTCCCTCCACTGTTGGTTCCCTGTGGATTTTTCTTTATTTCACTTAATATAACCTTTACTATTATATTGTTATAACACCACATGATTTCTTCGAGCATCCTAATACCTAGGGTTTTGAACTCTGCATCTAATAGGTTGTTTATCTTCATTTCATTTAGTCCTTTTCCTGAAGTTTTGTTCTGCTCTTTCATTTGGGCCATATTTCTTTGTCTCCTCAATTTGGCAGCTCCCCCTTTGTTTGTGTGTATTAGGTAGAGCTTCTTTGATTCCCTGTCTTAGTAGCATGCCCTAATGTAGAAAACATACCCATGTGGATAAATGTGGCTTCTTTAAATTCTTAGTTGTCAAACTTCCAGGCAGATTGATTTTCTGACAAATCTGGGTGATGTTTATTTTGCAGTTCAGTTGTAATTTTTGCTGTAGTTGTGTGTGGAGGTAAAACATGTTTACTTACACCTCCATCTTGGCTGAAAGTCTTTTAATCTGCCCTAGGCCAGCTGGGTGGTCTGGGTGGTGGCCCCTCCCATGTGCTGTGCCACAACCTGTTGCAAATTCTTAATGGAATGACATGGAAAGTACAAATAAAAATATTGAAGTATTAATTAAATTTTACCTTTCACACATATGATTAGTTTTTTAAAGATGATTTTACTATATAAAAACAGATGAATTTATCTCTTTTTGAAAGAAAGGTTGATGTACATTGGGTTTCATAGACTACATCCATTTTATTATAAAATCCACATATTTTTGACAGTAATTGCTAGGGTAGAAACTACCACTGGCAATTTTGACAACTATTAGTCATGGATTTTTATGTCACCTTAATTAAAAGAGAGCTGTGACACCTTTCCAAGGTGATGTGTTCATAATAGGATACTGTTCACTGTGGTACTTTCTGTTGGTAGTCATGAGCAATACCCTATGATAACAGTATAACCTATTTTCTAAATCTGTGAAAAAAATTTAGACTCTTGTATCCAGAATAAAGTCATGCTTATAGGCATGTTCAAACAGAGTATAGCAAACATGGTGTGGATGTCTGCTACATGTCAGGCATTGTGCTAGAGTACAAATAAGACATAGCTTTAGGCATAAACTAAGGAACAAAGAATCTAGTTACCAGCTTAGCTAAATTGTTCCTATCCAAAACAGAAATTGGTCTATGCTTTATCAATGGAGACAAAATAAATTAGAAAAAAATCAAGATATTTCAGAAAACAACATACCAGCACCTCTTTAAAAAGAAAAAAATGTACTTCAAACTGCTATATAATTAGAACACACATTCACTATACAATCACAAACAATGAAGAAAAGAAAAATCACAAATCACCCTAGAGTTTTCTCTGGGTACATGCATGCATATACAAACATATTTTTTTTCACAGAAATAAGACTATATTTAATGTTTTCCAGAAACTGAGACAACTGGGGAATAAAGAATAAGGAAAAGAATCCTGTAATTGCCTTTTGAATTGTTCCCTGATTATCCTGCTCATTTTATTTATGTACCATTTTTTTTAACTTTAAAGATTATATTTATTTGGAGAAAACAAACAAACAAACAAACAAAAAGCCCACAACCCAAAGGATGGAATTCACATCAAGACATCTCCTAAGTAATAATTCTATAGATTACAAATCATTTTTATGGAAGATATTTTTATACAAACATTAATGTATTGAAGTGTGAGACATAAATACTATTTCTGTTTTAACAGGGGTCAAGGTAGAGGAGTGGGACAAAAATACTTTTTTGGATACAACTATTTGGAAAGAGTAGATATTTTAAGAAGGTAAACTTTACCTTTTCATCATCTATAGCAAATGGTTTAAAAAAAAAAACACACACAAACAACTTTCAACCTCTGGTATCCCCCTAAAAGCCATTTCCTAGCTACTAGCCATCCAAGCCAATTATTAAAGTTACTTCACTTGGTATATCTTTTATATCACTGGGTAAATGATATGCCTACTGCTGCAGCACTCATAAACACCCTGGCATGGCTGGACAGGGTCTAATCTGGGACTAAAGGGAGAAGGGCTTGCATACAAAAGACCGTGGTGTAATTTCTTTGTAGGAACCAATACTACCCATAAGGATACCACCTACTGAGTCAACAGTACAAAGGTGCACATAAAAGCGGGCAAGTGACACTACTGTGTTGCAAGAGAAACCAGAACCTTGTTAATAGTTCTCTCCATTATCATTTATTCTCAAGGGAAGCTAAAAAACAAAACAAAACAAAACCACACATTGGTCTAGGCCACATTATAAATCCAAACATTGGTGTGGGATTTTGGTGGAGAGAAGTAAGCATAAAAAACCCCACAAAATCTAAAGCCCCAAACAAAACTCCAACTCAAGGTCATAAGAAAGGCCCACAATTTAACTGCCCCTTTTTATCCACCCTTAATCACCACCTAAGACCATTAATTCGAGAGTTTTCTGAGAGGTACACGGAGTCAAAGAAACAGTAGCAGGAATGACTAGGAGAGTCAAAAAACAAAGAAGCCAAAATTCACTTGAGAAAAGCAGTGATTCCTCATTTGATAGTTCCCAGGGGCTGATACAGAATGCCTAGGAGCATGGTCACTGGGTACGTGACCTAAACAGAAGCAGTTTTGGGAAGAGGTAACAGGAAAGAGGAGCACGAAGAACATATCTGAGTTTAAATTTATAAAGCTTCAAGATTTCAGCAAAACGTAGATATAGGTGAACTTTCAGAAAGGACAATGTTTAAGAAAGGGCAAAACCAGGACACATAAGCAACTCGGGAATTCCCACACTCCCTAAGTGCTTCCCGCTGCAGGAAGTAAATTTTCATGTGTTTTTGGAGGTCATTCCATTTTCCCTGATTACTGGTGCAAAGTAATTCATCAACTCCCCAAAGCTTCTTTTCAAACCACAATTTTCCCCAGCTATTTTGGTCACTAAACAGTCCTATTCTTTAGTGCCCTGTAGACTCACTCCCAGCTACCCCATCCCCCAGGGGTAAAAATGTAGGAATTCCCCCTAGGCTGGCCTTAGTAACTCAGAATTAAATTACAGGAGAGGCTTGCAGGATCCTGGAAACTAAAATTTCAGAGAGTAGAACTACCTTTCCAAGAATGAGAATTCATTTAGACGTTTGAGAATTCCTGTAGGTCACATTAGGATAATAAGAATGAAAGAATCTCACACTCTTCTTCGTACCTGCCCTGCTGCCCAACCAGATTCCAGGCACTGCAGCACTGTCATAGCCATTTTCCTACATGGAGGCCCCTAGACACTAATCACACAGGCAAATGCATGTATATGTGAGTAAAATTGCACAACTTTTCCTTTAAACTATATTTTTCTCTCTGGCTACATTAGCGATTCTCCAGTTGGTTCAATATTTTAAAGGCTGTAGCAGCATGCAAAAGAATTGCATTTCAGTTCATTGTTTAAAAAAAGTTAAGATAAACCTTCAGGAGATGGTGAATTTTATTTTGTCTTGTCTGGATAGAAGTTTGATTTGCTCTTCATGTTCCATGGTTGAGGGAGGCTCAGAGAAAGCACAGGATGTATAGCGGTCTCTTTGGTGTAATCATCTTCCTTTTTTCATCGTCACCATCAACTGGAAGAGCAGCCTACTTGCTTGCAGAACTGAACTTGGAGGCTGGATTTTCTTCAGGTTTCTTTGGCTCAGGTGCAGATCAGGAGTCTTGATCCCTTTTGCCATCTTTCCTGTCTGACTTCTTCCAGTGGTCTTTGTTCCCTCTATCTCCTGGACCACAGCTGGAGTTCCCACTTTGGCCTTTTGGGACACTCACCCCATCCACTTTATTTTCATCTTTCCTTGCTGGTCCTTCCTCAGATGGTTGAGCTGGAAGTCCTTTGTCCCTAACACTTGCAGGGGATTGCTGTCCTACGTCTGAGCTCTGAAATTGAGCATTCTCCTTTGGTGGAGGGGCTGGCATTACCTTTAGAGACTGTTCAGGTTAGGAAGGCTTGGAAGTTGGAGAGTGACAGTCTTCCTCCTTACTGAGTGTTTCATTTTCTAGAGACTTCTCTCTCTCTTTCTCACATTTCTGCCAGATGTGGCTGAAGTCCCAGTCTGTGATGACTCACTTCGTCCTTGACTGTTCTGTTCCTGTTCCTGAGTTTCTTCATTTTGCCAGCTTGGATGACTCCTGAGGCCACTGTTCTAGTTTTGGTTCACTCAGCAGCCACTGCAATTTCTCTTGTTCCTTCTGTAGCCACTCCTCTATCATCACATCTATAATCCCGAGAGTAATCATCTCTGGAGTGCCATGATTGATCATCACCTCTGTCCTATCTGTCTTCATAGTGGTCCCCGCCTCCTCTGTAGTCATCATCCTTATGGTACCCACTACCAAATGCTCTTCTGCCACTGCCTATCCTAGAATCATAGCCTCTATCATAGTCTCTGCTGCCTCTGTCATCATAATGATCCCAGCCACCACATTAATCCATATCCTGGTGTGAACCATCACAATAACTGTCCCAATGACCATTCCGGTATTGGTCTGAATTGTAACAATCTTGATACTTATCTCCAAAGCTCTCATCACCTCTTCTGGGTGGGTAGTCATCAGAGCTGTTCATGGCAGGATCTGTTTTGTCAGAATCCCAATTTCTATCCCAGCCAAAAGAGCGATCATCCCTGTCTTTATCCTGGGCTTGATCAGCAATGTCCACTCGAATTCTCCTGTTACCTAGAGACTCTTCAGTGAGGCTCAGGGCATTGGACAAGGAATCCAGGTCCTCAAACTCAGCATAACCAAAACCTTTCGACCTTTCTGGATTGCTGGGCTCATGTGGCAAATGCACCACATTGATGTTTAATCCTCTGAAGAATTCCTTAATAATCTCTTCTGTCATATCATAGGGCAGGTTCCCTAGAAAAGCAGTGTAGGGTGGTGATTTGGGAAGATGGCTTCTGTCAATATTGGGTTCCCGAACAGCCTGCAGAGCAGTGGGTAGCACCGAATGGTCAATTGGAGGTGCCTTATCCACATCATCATCACTACTGTGCCAAGTGGTTGAAACAACTCGTTTCAGGTCGTCTGTTTCATCAGCCCAGCTAACGGGTTTGGGGACATGGGTACTTCCTCCACTGGTCCCTGCATCCTCAACCAGAAGGTCTGTTAGGGAGATAGCCTTCCCCTTCATATTTTTCTTTTTTGCTGAGGTCACCATGTTGGGAGAGGGAGAGCCGGTTTTGGTATTAATTCTTAGTGAGTGCTAAAATTGTTTGTACATGCCCACGTGATATGGAGTTTGACATGCTTGCCAGAATATGTTTTGCCTAGTGGTTTAAAAGTGAGGTTAGATCTAAAAATAAAAGGAAAAGGAAAACTAAAGTGATCTTAAAGCAATCTTGAAATGATGTTAAGAAGCAACAAAAGCAAAGAAGCCATTCATAAAAACTTGGTTACATTTTAAAAAATGGTCAGATTGGCCTGGTTTGCATGGGACTGAGGGGTCACTGGGATACTGGACTTACAGTGCCGCAAGCAGATAATCTGGGGCAAACCGAGCTGTCTGGTCATCCTAGACAGAGCCTAGGGTGTCACAGAAGACATGCTGTGTACTTTGTTCCAGCCTAAAATCTGAAAAATTCTAGTTTCTGAAACACATCTGTCTCTGAGGACTTGGAACAAATTACCACGGACCTGGATGTACATAGACTATTTCCAGAAGGAGACGCAAGCTAAGGGTCAAATTGGAGGGCAGGGACTGAAGGGAGAGTTTTCGTCGCATATCCTTTTGCATCTTTTGACTGTGAACCATATACATGTGTTACCTACACAAAATAACAAATACAGTAAATTATTGAAGAAGACTGACTGGCATTAATTTAGGGCCTCTATGTATCTGTTGCAATTAAGCTCACCTCTTCTTAGTTGTATCTATAATATTTTTTGACACATATCAGCTTACCCTCCAGGAACACCAAGGAAACACGTAGGTAGACCAAGCTCTTTGGAGACATGCCACTTTCAGAGATTCCAATGTGGGGATCTTGGGCCAGACAATGGTCCAGCCTAAGGAGGGGACTCTTTCTGTAAAGATAATGGGACTAAATCAGAGAGAGGAAAATGACATTTGAAACTGTGCTCGCTTAGTGCCAGTCACTGTTCTAAATATAGGGAGTCTAAAATTTAGAAAACATAGGATAAAATGATTTTTAAATAGCATGTTATTTTAGCTTTTTAAATAATATGTTCTGTTTCCTTTTAATCTCAAGACATCTTTTCAGTGAAATATCTCTAAATTTGAAGAATAGATACATATGTTACTGTGGGGAAAGGTTTATTTCATATATGTTATATATAAAAAGTATATGTAATTTTTAAAATATCTAAAAATTACATGTATAATTTTTCTCACACTTCCATACTTTTAAAGCATTCTTTAGTGTATTTATCGCACTTTTTACAGATTAAAATTGGATTCATTGCTTTAAATTGGGGGTTGTCCAAGGCTTAAAGAAAAAACTACTGATAATGTTATTTGAAAAGCAAAAATACTGTTTGTCCTATGTTTCTCAACTTTTCACATATGCTGCACTTTATGTATATTAATTCATTTAATCCTTTCAGTGATGACATGAGGTCCTATTATCCTTACTTCACAAATGAGGAAACTTAAGTAAAGAGAGGATGCTTCATTTGCTCAAGGTTATTCAGGCAGACATAGCAAGGAAGCTGTAGAGTCGGAGGTTAAACCCAGATAGTGTAGGTCTTGGTCTGCGCTGGTAACAACTGATCCTTACTGCCTCTTACAAAAAATGTGTGTGAAGAAGTAGGTACTTGAAACTAACTGACTCTATGTAGAATCCAGAGTCTAATCCTGAGGAAGGGAAAGAAAGCAGCTATTAAATATGCAATATTTCCAGATTGTACTGACATCTTCATATAGTTCACTTATGATTACAAAGTACATCACTAACTTTAAAAATGGTAAAAAAAAAATGGATATTTTAATAGTTGCATAAACCCCCTCCTCAGTTTCCATTTCTAACTACTGTCATTTTGTACAAAAATTGTAAATAATACCATCTAACTCCACCAGGTGAGAAGGTAATGCTCTGCCCAAGAAAAGTCTTGCAAAACAGAAAAATTTCAACATAAGCCTGAACAGTGGTTTGCACACTAGCCTTTTGGGACAAGTGAGTTTTTGTTCCACGATGACTTGAACACTTGGAATTCGAATATCTTTAGCTTCAACTTACCCTCTCCAATTAGCCACAATCTCCATCCCTCTTAATTACATATTCAGCCAGCTTCAAACATTGCATTACCTCTCTGGCCCTAGCAGGCATTTAGATTATAGTCTCAGTGCTCAAACTATACCTCACCAAAAAAAGAGCAGGACACACAGAGAACTACAATAAGATTTGTGCTGCTAGAGTGATAGAGCCCATGAAAAGCCAGTGAAGAAAGATTCAAAGTATCTTAGGGCCATGTCATTAATTGGGATGAGACTAGTGAGAGGTGAGGTCTACAGGATAGGAACATGTTATAGGGGAATCTAAAAAAAAAAAATCTAACATGTTGTAGGAATGGTAAAAAGATGGTCCTGATGGACATGTGACTGCTAAAAGGCCCCGGGAGATTTTTGTAGTCTTTTTTTTTAAGATTTTATTTATTTTTAGAGAGGGGGAAGGAAGGAAAGATAGGGTGAGGCCTACTGATGTGAGTGAGTCATATCCATTGGTGACCTTTCCCGTAGGCACCGGGACCCCAGGGCAAACCCACAACCCAGGCATGTGCCTTGGCGGGGACTAGAACCCAAGACCCCTTGCTGGGCGGGGCAGGAAGCCCAACCAACCGGTCAGAGTGACTAGTTTTTTTAAAAATCTGCAGTTAAAAAAAAAAATAAGATTGTATTTATTATTTTTAGAGAGAGGGGAAGAGAGAGATGTAGAGAGGGAGAGAGGCATCAATGTATGATTGCCTTTCACCTGCCTCCAGCTACAGACCTGGCTGGAGACCTGGCTTGCAACCTGGTTATGTGCCCTGGCTGGGAATTGAACCAGTGACCTTTAGGGTTCTCAGGCTGGCACCTTACCCACTGTGCCACCAGCCAGGGCTAACTCAACACTGTTTTAAGCACATTTGCAGGCAGCTAATTATTTAAAGAATTCTCAAGGGGCGAAGACTCTCTTAATAAGTTTCTGAGCAAAAACCTGGCCCACTGAGCACTTTAAAAGGACAGATGACTCACTTCCCTCGTGTTCTTTTTTAAGCAGAAAAACTACAAACCAGTATATGAGTAGTTTCAGGTTCTTGTGTATTCACACGAGAAGCCAAAGCACTGAGGTCCTTTCGAATTCAGTGAAAAATTCCAGTTGTACTGAACTTGACCATGTCATCTTTCCAGATCCAAGCAGGTGGAGGAGAAAGGGTGTGTAGAACACAGTGGGGCAGCGCAGAGGAGCATCATGGGCAGAGGTGAAGTGATGAGGCTGTGTGTGCTTTTTGGAGGGAGGAGAGCCAAAGAAATAGCAGGGCCTTGAAAACCAGAGCAGATTATATTGAGGAAGAGCAAGAAATAAGCTCAGAGTTGCTTGTGGAAAATTCCAAAAGACAGGCAGAAGAGTGAGAGCGTGAGTGGGAAACAAACAAGGTTTGGAAGCTGGAGATCTGGATGCCTTGGAGATGTTTTGTCTGCAGGATACCTGGAACTGGGGGTTGGGTGAGAGGTCAGAACAGGAGCTGTAGATGGAATCAGGGGAACCTAAGAAGCATATCCAGGGGAAGGGTGGCTTTTGTTAGAAGGCTTGGTCAGCAAGGTAACTGGTCATTCCAGTGGTGACCTCAGGGGTTGCGTCATTCTGTGGAGTTGAGACTGGGGCAATGGGCTACAAACAGGAGTTTGGGAACACCTCCTACCAGGAGCAGCCTTACACCCATGTAGGAGTAGAGCACTATCCCTTTTTTGTGCCTTTTGGGGGATTCCATATAATGCCTGCTTTCCCCTATTTCTCACCCTTATCAGCTTGCCTGAAATTCTCATTACTCTCTAATGACAATCATTTCAGATTAAGGTGCTGAATAACTTATTAAATGCATATATTCCTGGGAGGGATGCCCTGGTCAATCTCAACACTTCACACAGTATATGTCATACATTTCAGAAAACATGCTGCATACCCTCCATTCAAGCCACCCAAAAATCAGAGGATGATAGAGCTCAGGCCGAACTGAATGAGTTTGAAATTCAGTCGCACTCTGATTTGGGGCAGAAACAATTTCAAACATTTAAATGAATAGAATTGAATCCCTCTCCATTATTTTTTCAAGCCCATCATTCATTTCCCCTGCTGGTACCAGCATTCTCTACATCCTTTGGGAAAGCGCTCCACCTTCTCTCTCTGGTTAAGTACATAAGGGGGTTAGCTACCCTTGGGCTCTGTGTTGGATTCTGTTCCTGTCCATCAAAATCGAGGATGGACATGTGATCCAAACTGGTCCAATCAGAATGAATTCTGGAATTTGGTCGGGGAGAGGACCATTACTAAGATTGCTTCTCTCTTTTGCTGGGCCCACTAGCATCAAAGGTGACCAGCTGCTGCTGCTGAGGGCCACCACACTGAGGAAGGTAACACTGAGGGGGAGCCATAGCTGAAGGATGGGGTGAAGCCAAGTGCTGATGACATTGTTTACGCCCCAAGATCCCATTATACCTGAAATTAGCCCTATCTTTAGGCTTTTCAGTTATGTGAGTCAACGAATTTATTTCTTTTGCTTCAGTCAGATTGAAATGGAGTTTTGGTCACCTTGCAACTAAAAATGTATCGCTATAGACTGAATATTGGTGTCCCCCAAAATCATATGTTGAAATGTAATGCCCAATGTGATGGTGTTTGGGGGTAAGGTCTTTGGAATGTAATTGTGTCATGAGGATGAGCCCTCATGAATGGGATCCGTGTCCTTGTAAAAGAGACCCCAGAGAGCTAGCTCCATCTTCAGCCTGAAGATAATCATCCAGGAACCAGGAAACAGGTTCTCACCAGATACTGACTCTGTTGGGCACCTTGACTTTAGCTTCCCCTGTGAGGAATCAATTTCTTTGCTTATAGACTACCCAATCTGTGGTTATTTTGTTGTAACAGCCAACAGGCTAAGACAGGTGCTGACTGATCCATGGTACTACCTGGCTGTGTGCTATGGTTAGGCAAAATGCTTTCTGCTGCTTGATGTGACCAGCGCTGTCTTAAGAAGCAAGTTGCTTTCAGTGGCCAAAGGTTTACCCCGGAAGGGAAGAGCCATATCTCCTGAAGGTATGTTCTTACATATTAATAGATCAGTAGGCCCATTAAGTTGTTTGCTGCTTTGGAACATACAGCTGTTTTTTGTTTTGTTTTGTTTTGTTTTTTATTGTTGTTGTTGTATTACATCCATCCCTTTTTACTCCCCTCTGTCCCCTTCCCCACCCACCGCCTCCCCCCACAAAGTCAATCCCACTTGTTGTCCATGTCCATGGTTCTTCCATACTAGGTTCTTAACTAAATGCTCCCCTACTTTGCCTCTTCCTCCCCCCTCCCACCACCTCCCTTCCCCCTGCCGACTGAAGGCCTATTCACTGTATTCATATATCTGGTTCTGTTTTGCTTGTTGTTTATTTTGTTCATTATTGTCCTGTAATGGGTGAAATCATATGGTATTTGTCTTTCACCGACTGGCTTATTTCACTAAGCATAATACTTTCTAGTTCCATCTATGTTGTTGCAAAGGTTAGGAGTTCTTTCTTTCTGCTGTGTAGTATTCCATTGTGTAAATGTACCAAAGTTTTTTGATCCAATCATCCACTGATGGGCACTTAGGCTGTTTCCAGCACTTGGCTATTGTAAATTGCGCTGCTATGAACATAGGGGTACATAGGTTCTTATGAATTGGTATTTCAGGATTCTTCGGGGATAGTCCTGGTAGTGGAATTGCTGGATCAAAAGTCGGTTCCAGTTTTAGTATTTTAAGGAAACTCCATACTGTTTTCCATAGTGGCTGCACCAGCCTGCATTCCCGCCAACAGTTGGAACATACAGCTCTTAACAAGCCTGAGCCACTTGGCTATACGCCACCTGTCATCCTGGAGGCTATATGCAAATAACCCCCATCCCCATAAGGAGATTCACCATGCATTTCCTTAATAAGTTCTTTGTTTATTCTGGAATTGCCAGCCTCCTTTGACTCTCAGCCTTGTCCTCCTTTGGAGGTTGATTCCAGGACAGCTTGGGAAATTTTCCCAACAACTGTGATCGTTAACAATGTTCACCTTTCCTTAGGAATTCACCCCGCATGCAAAATCACCATGATGTAGCCAAATCTAGGCCGCCTGTTTTTACAGCTTGGCCTTCGACTTCTTTACCTCTGATAATTGCCTGATGACCTCCTTTCAGCAGCTCCAGCAGAGAGAAAAGCACAGTGGGGTTCTTTACAAGGTGGATCCCAGAGGCTGGCTAAGCCCATAGCTAACCCCAGTGAACTGCCAACACAATTAGCCCGGGCAGTCCTGAGGCGGGTGACCCAACCCCATACTCTGGGCAGCCCTTCCTGCAGGGCCAGACTCCAGAAAGAACCCACCACCAGTTCCTGAGGGAGGTGGGAAATAACCCCAGGAAGTTTTGCTCTATAGGATGGGACAACCCTGAAATAAGTCAGCTTTCTGGAAAAAACCCTCCTTCCCACAATCCGTGATTCACCATTTCTACTAGGCTCTCACTGCCACAACCAGCAAGACCTAAGCATTTCTTTCAAGAGCATAACAGTACCTTATATTTGAAAAGCACTGGCTTTTAAAGTACTCATGCGTTCATTATCTCATTAGGAAACCAGATTTGCTATTTTTCCCTTCATTAAAAAAAAATACTCAAATTCAGTGGAGAAAAATTTTATGTGGCTTTCCATGAGCCTTGAGAGGAGAAAATCGGAATTCAATCCAAGGGCAAAGCTTTCCTAGAGCCGCAAATATAATCCTTCTATCTTCTGCCAAAAATAATAAGGGGACAGAGGCTATATTCTAGAGGAAAGAACACTGAGTGGGAGGGGACACCGGGGTTCTAGTTCCAAATCTGCAACTAAGTAGCTGTGTGACCTGGACAAGCCCCTTAATCTCTCTGTGCTTCAGTTTCTTCCTTTGTAAAAGGGTGGCATTGAGGCTCCCTGGGGAGGTTGGCCTTGACCCTTTCCGAAGGCCTTTAAAGCTCTGATGGTTTATAGCTTCTGGAATAAAGCCAGAGGGATAAATTTATAAGCAAGTCAGCACATTTTAATAAGCCCAACTGATGCTCTAAAGGGGTGCGCAGAGGACAGCCCCTACCCAGCCCCTGCCCTCCCCTAGCCAGCAGCCACAGCCTAAGGGAACATAGACTGAGCAGGCCCCTTCCCCAGAGACTCCAAGCCCCTCCCTCAGAGCCACTTCTAAGGAGGTGGTTGGTTGGTGGCGGTTAGTGGGTTAAATGAAGGGTGAGTGCCTGACCACTCACAAAGTGCTGGCCTCTTGATAGATCAGGAAACCCTGTGGCCTTGGAGACCACAGATGTCCAATTCATTCTTGGAACAGAAAGGAAGGGGAACCTGGCATTTTCTTGGAGACGTGGCCTGCCTAGGGCTTGGCAGGCCAGGGTAGTAGGCCCTACTTAGCAGAGACTGGCCCAAGAGTTTTTTTGCTGAGTTCAACCTCCACATTACAACGTTTTCCTCCAGCAAGCATCCCTCGCCCTCGTGGCCCCTTCTGTAGGACTATATACTCCAATATATCTTGGCTCTTCCTTCTACTTCCAAGAACAGCTTTGAGAAACTAGGGTGCCAGTGGTTTATCTTATCTCACTAGAGCCTGAATTATACATCCCTTGAGAGCAAGAACTATGATATGTGTGTCATACTCTCTCCTACCTTATTCAGCGCTGCTTTGGTTATGAGCTTCCCTTCAACCTGTCCCCTCTCCATCTCTCTCTCTCTCTCTCTCTCTCTTTCTCTCTCTCTCTCTCTCTCTCTCTCTCACACACACACACACACACTCAAAACAACCCAATACCACCACACTAACAACAACAAAACTCCATACCCTTATTCTCCTAGGAAAATTTTCTTTGTTCCTAAACTAATTCATGCTAATGTGCTGATAGTTGCAAGGTTTATTTATTACTGCCCCCACTCCTACCCCCTACCGCTGCCATCACTGCTTCAAATATATACTTGTATTTTAACAAGGACATTGGATCCAGTTTGGCCGAGACACCCCCATCAAGGAAGAACACCAGATCAGTGATGCGAGATATTTTTGTCCTTAAGAAAGGTCCTTTTTGTTTCTCTAATTACTGAGAGGAGCCTGGGCACCTGAGATCAGTTCTACAGGCAGCAGCCTGGCCAATGAGGCACCCCCACCCCCCATTAGCTGTGCCATTCTCTGCAGAACCAGACTTGGAATTTTAACACCCAAAACGAAAATCTGCCACATTGCATTTGCCAGCCTCCTTGCATCTCAAAGGTTACTTTGTTGTTTCCGGGATCTTCTCTCTTCCTCCTTGAATCCTGGCCCAGCCTCAGAAGCTCCTGGCTCTGTAGTGGTTGTATCACCTGATGCTGGGATATGGAATTTTGGCACCCTCTGAGAACTCCTCACATGTGCCTGTGCTGTACCCCTCCCCATGCCCCTTACAGAGTCTCCACTCCCCAACCCCCAGCTGTAGAACATCGTGGCTTAGGCTTCACAGAGGACCAGAGAAACAGACCACAATTCCATTCAGTAAAATCAAACTGGAGTGAATACCAGGAGACTGGCTGAATCTCTAGGGCTTCTGGATCTACCTTACAGGGGGGTGACTTTGTATCTAGCAGTTTGCCCACTGAATTTTGAACACAGACTGGTTCACTCTGTCGCTCATCTTGCTCTACCAGACTCCCCACAACAGCACTGAGGAATATCCCAGTGAGCAGGAACTGGCCCAATTCCCACAACTTAAGTCTGTTTCATTCTTTGGAGGGAAGGGACACCCCTCAGTAACCAGGCTCTGGTTTCTCTGGCCTGTACTTGTGTTCAAACGCACGCATAGGCAAACTATGAAGGAATTTGCACTGAGGTGTAAAATGCGGTGGCCAACCTAAGGTAATAATGTGGATAAACAACTATAAGGAAGGATCAAGTCTCTCTTAAGTTTAAAATTCCAAAATAACACGGAAAGTTCCACTGGAAAGCCAAGGCCACCCCATCAGTGTCCCTTTCTCTCTCCCACATCCTGGGGCTGTCTTGGAGCTGGAGAGAAGAGAAAGAGCCCATCTTTTCCTGTCCCTGGTTCATCCTGCCCGGCTCTGCCAGGTCCAAGCCTAAACTCATGGTTAGAGATGTGGTCACTGAAGTGATCTACCCAATTATCTTGCCCTTTCTGCTCCCTCGGGTTAATTTGGCAGATAACGCAGCAAAAACTATGGTGAGCTCTCAAGAGCGGGGAAACCCCTGAACCCTTTGTTCAAGGTCTCAAGGGGAGATTAGTGATGAAGCCTCACTAATGATTAATGATCAAGAGACTTATGGGGACCGTATAAAAAGAGAGATGGCTAAAAAGGAAGGAGGAAGAGGAAGGTTAGAGCTGAGAATGAAAAAGGAAATTGCTGGTCAGTGAAACACACATCAAGGTTGTCCCTGCCGCAGCCTGTGGCTCAGCAGATTCTTATAGCCAGGTGGGTGTGTTGGACCTTGCCCAGCAGCCAAACTGACTTCGTTCCTAACCCCACTTCTCTTACAGTGAAAGAGCTTTTTTTTTAAAATTTAATTTTAAATTATATATATGATTTTATTCATTATTTTCAGAGAGAAGGGCAGGGAGGGAGGAAAAAAGGGAGAGAAGCATCAATGTATGGTTGCCTTTCACCTGCCTCCAGCCACAGACCTGGCTGGAGACCTGGCTTGCAACCTGGTTATGTGCCCTGGCTGGGGAATTGAACCAGCGACCTTTGGGTTTGCAGGCCTGTGCCAATCCACTGAGACACCAGCCAGGGAAGTGAAAGAGCTTTATTATCACCTCTGGGCTTCTAAAACGGTACCACTGTTTCCTGGCTTACCCCAGAACCAGACTTGGGCTAACGTGGGCTATAGAAAACGTTCTTTGCTTGGTTCCTTGACTCACCTACTTGCCAGCCACAGTTATGACAGAGCGACTTGGGGCCAGCTCTGCCTTAGGCAAAACTGAAATTTGGAAATCTGAAATATTTTTCAAGTGATTAATTTGAGAGGCAATCATATATTTTTATTAGATAGCTTAATTAATTTTTGCCTTACAAAAGCATCTCTGAAGGTTTTTTTCAGCTTTTCTATCATTCCATTCTTTGGGGTTTTGTTTTGTTTTGTTTTAATATTTTATTTATTATTTTTAGAGAGTGGGGAAGGGAGAGAGGCAGAGACAGAGACAGAAATCAATGTATGGTTGCCTTTTTCACCTCCAGCTATAGACCTGGCTGGAGACCTGGCTTGCAACCTCATTATGTGCCCTGGCTGGGGAATCGAACCTACAACTTTTGGGTTCGCAGGCCGGCACCTTATCCACTGAACCACCAGCCAGGGCTGTTCTTTGTGTTTTTAAGATTATCCTTGGGGATGACAGGACTAAGTGGAAAAGGTAAAGGGATTAAGCAAAAAGAAAATAGAAAACTCATAGACACTGACAACAGTATGGTGATTAGCAGAGGGAAAGGGGGTGGGGGCGGTAGAAGAGGGTATAGGACAAGGGTGGCAAACACAAGGCTGGCAGGCCGAATCCGGCGCTCCATCTTGTTTTACCTGGCCCAGTAGCTTCGGGCTGGCACCTTGTTTCTGCCTGGCTTGCTTAACTCTTGAGGAGTAGTTACATTTATAAAGTCCTAAAACTACATTCAGCCCTTTGAAGGCAACCTCGAGGCTGATGTGGCCCCTGATGAAAATGAGTTTGACAACACTGATAGGGCATCTAAATGGTGATAGGAGGCGTGACTCGGGGTAGTGAATACACAATACAATATACAGATGATGTATTAGGATCGTACATGTGAAACCTATACAATTTAATTAACCAATGTCTCTCCTAAAAATTCAATAAAAATAAAAAAGATTATTTTTTTGTACAAAATTATATAATCTCTTTACCAAAAAATTTGGAAAAAAGGAGATAGTTATACATGACTCTAACCTCTTAAGCACCTATTACCTTTAACATTGTAGGTTTTTCTTTCTCATCTTTTCTCCTATATACATTTTTCCCTTCTAAACATTAAAGGTTCATATAAAACTTTTTTAAAATAATTCATGTACATGATAAAAAGTAACAGTCATTCCCCTCCACCCTTACTCCCAGTGGCCACTGTTAAGTCTTATTATCTTTACAGAAAATAGCTTTCTATGTAAGTGTGTGGCCGGTGAGGAGGGTTGGCATATGCTGTGAGAAGCTAGAGTCAAGAAGTAGATTTGCTTCTATTGAGTGTGTAACCCTGGCTGGTGACACAGTGGGTGAGGTGCCGGCCTGCGAACCCAAAGGTCCAATTCCCCAGTCATGGCACATAACCAGGTTGCAAGCCAAGTCTCTAGCCAGCTCCGTGGCTGGAGACAGGTGAAAGACAACAATACATTGATGTTTCTCTCCCACTCAGCCTCTCTCGCTTTCCCTCTCTCTAAAAATAATAAATAAAATATTAAAAAACAAAACAAAACAGTGTAGACACATGGAGCCTGTAAGTAGCCCCTCCTCAGAACATGTAAAATAAGTGAAGTTGGAGAGAGAGCCTGGTGTTGTTAGAGATTCTGGATCTAGCTATCTCTGAAGTTGCTCCATGACCACTAAATTTCCTTTCTGTTGACCATTAGCATATTCATCACAAGCATTTTTCTTTCTCTGTACAATCTTCTTGTCCATGTTTTAAAACATAAACGATAGCAATAAGCAACAAAAAGAAAAAATAGATAAATTAGACACTATCAAAATTGAAATCTTTTGTGCTTCAAAGAACATCATCAGGAAAGTGAAAAGATAATCCACAGAATAGGACAGAAATTTTTTGTAAATCATCCATGTGATAAGGGACTTGTATCTAGAATATAAAATCTTACAATAAAGTAATAAAAAGACAAATAACCCAATTTTAAAGTGGGCAAAGGATTTGAATAGACATATCTCCAAAGAAAACATACAGATGGTCAGTAAACATGAAAAGATGCTCAGTATCACTAGCTATCAGGGAAATGCAAGTCAAAACCATAAGGAGATACCTCTTCACACACCCACTGGGCTGGCAGTATCGAAAAGACAAACAATAACAAGTGTTGCTGAGGAGCCAGATAAATTGATACTCTCATATACTACTGATGAGAATGTAAAACGGTGCAATGACTTTGGAATACAGTCTGGTAATTCCTCAAAAGATTGAATCTAGAGCTACCATATGACCCAACAATTTCACTCCTAGGTACACTGCCAAAAGAAATGAAAATATGTTTATACAGGCACTTGTGCACAAATGTTCATAGCAGCATTACTCATTGTAGCCAAAAAGTATAAACAACTCAACTCAAATGTCCATCAATTGATGAATGGATAAACAAAATGTGGTAGTTACATACAGTGAAATATTATTCAGCAATAAAAAGAAATAAAGTCCTAAAACATGCTATAACTTGGAAGTAATTTGAATACATTGTGCTAAGTGAAAGGAGCCACTCATAAAGGGTCAGCATTGCATAATTCCACTTGTATGAAATGTTTAGAACAGGCAAATGCATGGGGATGGAAAGTAGATGGGAACTTGTGGAGAAATGAAGAAAAACAGCTAATAGAGGTGATGAAAATGTTATAAAATTGTGATGGTGGTTGTAAACTCTCTGAATACACTAACAACCATGGACTTGGATACTTTATTGTTTTTTTTAAGATTTTATTTCATTATTTTTAGAGAGAGGGGAAAGGAGAGAGGCAGAGAGAGAGAGAGACATTAATGTATGGTTGCTTTTCACCTGCCTCCAGACACAGATCTGACTGGAGACCTGGCTTGCAACCTGGTTATGTGCCCTGGCTGGGGAATCGAACCTGCGACCTTTGGGTTCGCAGGCCGGTGCCTAGCCACTGTGCTACCAGCCAGGACCGACTTGGACACTTTAAATGGGTGAATTGTAGGATATGTAAATTATGATAAAACCTGTTATTAAAAAAAATTAACCTATTAAATGGATGTGTCAATGGTATTGTTTACATAGTTGTCATGTACAAACTATTCCTCCTATTAACACTGCTCTGTGTTTCATATCATTTAACAACTATTTACTGAGCATTAATAATGTTGGGAATCTTAAAAAAGCAGAAGAGTATTTCAAGGTTCAGCCAAGAAGGCAGCACCCAGGCACAGAAGGTTGGTAACTGGGCAAAGCAGCACATAATAAAAACTACTGGCTTCAATGGCAGGCTGGCTGTCACAGACTATGCACCCTAAGGAAGGCTTCTTTGAAGAAGGGGAAACCACTGAATCTTGAAGGACAAAATGGGAGAAACAAACAAAAATAATAGCATAGCTCTTATTTGTTGAGCACTTACCCTGATAGGCACTGCTTTAAAAACAATGCACAGAGGGTGGGACCTCCAGAATAGCAGAATAAGGAGTTAGGTGGACTCTCTTCCCAGCAAAGCAACAACTTAACTGGTAAAAAGTATAAAACAAAATGCAACACAATCGTTTGAAATATCTGAAAGTTGTTATAAGGGCAAAAGGAGGAATATTATACAAGAAAGCCTAATACTTAGGAAGAACAAGAGTCTATGGCATTTGAGCCATGACACATTTCATTATTCCCTGAGCCCTCCTCCCCCAGCCGCTTGTTGTGGACGCTCTATTCTCAACAAGAGGATTCCTCCTGGCTCTTAGTCTATGGCCTAGTGGCACAGGGGTTCTGCCTGCGAGGAAAGTCAACCCATAATGACAATGAGCTTAGAGCTCTGCTTGAGACACTGACTTCATTGAAACAGAGTCTGGAGAACTCTTCCTAAAGATGTTATGGAAAACAACAGAAATCTTGACGTAAAGCAATTAGGAAGAGGCTGATGGCCCTGTGATAGAAGCAAAATGGCAGAGCAGCTAGAAGTTTAATTGAGAACCGAAGAGAAAGCCAAGGAGAGCCCTTCAGGAAGTCCATTCAACTCTAGGTACCAGAAGGCTGTGCACTTGTGCCTGGCTGCACCCACTCAGAGGCAATCAGAGCAGGGCATGGGACAGACTCAAAAACACTCTCCAAGCCATATCTAGGCCTGTTAGCACAGGGCCTCTCCTTGCATTAGGGGCTTAGACATAACCTCTGACCAAACACTGGGTGACCCATAAATTACTTGGACCAAGAGCAACTTATAGGAAATCAGGCTTAAAAGTAGAATCACACTCATCAGTGGCAGTCGGGAAAGTCCGTGGCATGCCCAAGGCTGTACTTTGCCAAGAGTGAGTAGAGAAGGATCAGCTGAGCTTCTAGGCCCTGGACAAATGCGGGGCAAAAAAAAAAGCAAACTCCTTGACGCCCTGGCTGGTGGCACAGTGGATAAGGTGCCGGCCTGTGAACCCAAAGGTCGCAGGTTCGATTCCCTAGCCAGGGCACAGAACCAGGTTGCAAGCCAGGTCTCCAGCCAGGTCCGTAGCTGGAGGCAGGTGAAATGCAACCATACATTGATGTCTCTCTCCCTCACTGCCTCTCTCCCTTCCCCTCTTTCTAAAAATAATGAAATAAAATCTTAAAAAAAATTAAAAAGCAAACTCCTTGAATTATGATAGCAGCCTCCAAGCCAGACACATTATTTAACAATAAAAAGTAAAAGTGTAACTGACTAAGAGGTCATAAATACAACCTTTGACCAATATGTTGCTTATGTCAACCCAGGGTGACCCCAATATAGCCAGGGTAAAAGATTAAAACAAGGGGAAATATCTGAGCAAGGACAGTAGAGTCAAAAAGTTGATTTGCTTCTATTAAGCAAATCTACAGGGGAAATAGACTTTGCAAAAACTAGTTCAACAAAGTCATTAAACAAATAAACAATGAAGCAAGTAACGATACCTCAGACCCCTGGGTGGGAAATCGGTATCCACAGGTGCTACAATCTATTATCTTGAATGTCTACTTTTCAATAAAACATTATGAGATATGCAAAGAAACAGGAAATTGTGACCCACACACAGGAAAAAAAAAGCAGGCAAAAGAAACTTCTTTAAAGACTCCAAAACATTTGTTATAAGTATGTTCAAAGAACTAAAGGGAACCATGCCTAAAGATGTAAAGGATTTATGATGTCTCATCAAGTAGAGAATATCAGTAAAGAGATAGAAACTATAAGAATAAAATGGAAATTCTAGAGTAAAAATGTGCAATAACCAAAATGAAATATTCACTAGAGGGACCCAACAATAGATTTAGTATATCAGAAGTAAGAATCAGTGAACTTGGAGATAGATCAATAGAGATGATGCCATTACAAGACTGAAGAGAATGAAGATGAGTGAAAATGAATAGAGACACAGAGAAATGGGGAAACTATTAAGTGCACCAATATACATGTAATGATAGCACCAGAAGGAGAAGAGAGAGAAAAAAAAAAAAAAAAGACAGAGAAAAAATGTATTAAAAGAAATAATGGCTGAAATTCCCAAAGTTTTTGAAAAGTACTAATCTACACATCCAAGGCATGGCCTGGTTTCTCCTTGTTTCTTATAGTAAAATGCAAGATGAAAGAAATAAATTTTTAAAAAGCAACTGTTAAGCAAAAAAGGAACCAGAGCTTAATGACTCGGAAAACTCTCAGCCTCTCCATATTGCAAAAGATGAGAAAACACGCTCTGGTGGAAACGCCAATGGAGCCTGGACAACCATTTGTTAAAGATCAGGCAAGTGATTTATGGATCCAATGAACCATCTCAGCAGAAGCCAGAAGCAGAGATGGTTTTTTTTTAAAGATTTTATTTCATTATTTCCAGAAAGAGGGGAAGGGAGAGAGACAGAGAGGGAGAGAGACATCAATGTATGGTTTCTTTTCACCTGCCTCCAGCCACAGACCTGACTGGAGACCTGGTTTGCAACCTTGTTATGTGCCCTGGCTGGGGAATCGAACCTGCGACCTTTGGGTTCACAGGCCGGCCAGAGATGGGTTTTGCATGAAGACTCTGTGGAGAAAGATTGTGTCCAATGGCGTGGTCTCCTGGACATCAGCATAGACAGACGGGTTTTTGAGGGTTTGACTCCAGCAGACCAGCAGAAACATTGCCAGCCTGGGATGAAATGGAGGAAGAATGACTTTAAGGACAGCACTACAGAGGCAGAGACCAGAGATGGTGGGGGTCACTCTGGGGGACCCAGAAGACAGAGCATCGAGCTACGGGAGATTCCTCTCAGGTTTTGAAATCTAATAGAATTTGTTTGCTGGGTTGTGAACTTGCTTTAGACCAGTATAACCTTTTTATTCCTCCCATTTTTCTCTCTTTCAGAATAGGAATGTCTATCACATGCCTGTCCTAGCTCTGTATGTTGAAATCACATCTTATTTTTTAAATATTTTAAATTTATTTACTTTTAGAAAGAGGGGAGGGGTGGGAGAAAGAGGGAGAGAAACATCAATGTGTGGTTGCCTCTCGCACGCCCCACAACTGGGGACCTGGCCCGCAACCCAGGCATGTGCTCTGACTGGGAATCGAACCAGCAACCCTATGATTTGCAGGCTAGTGCTCAACCTACTGAGCCACACCATCCAGGATGCACATAACTTATTTTGTTAGGTTTAGCATTTTGTCTCGGGATAGACCATACTTAGAGCAACACCCAAACTTGTTTATATAATTCAGATGATGGGATTCAGGTTTCTAACAAGTTAATATTTAGATCAGATTTGGGACTTAGAATTGATGCTGGAAAAGATTAAGACTTTGGGGGATCTTACGATGAGAGGCACGTATTTTGCACATGGGATAGATGTGAACTTGGGGAACCAGAGGGTGGACTCTGCTGGGTTGAAGAATGTCTTCTCAAAATTCATGTCTGCCTGGAACTCTTCAGAATGTGGCCTTATTTGGAAATACAGTAGTCCCTCCCCTTGTCAACACTTTTGCTTTCTGTGACTTAAGTTACCTGCAGTCAACCGCAGTCCAAAAATATTAAATGGAAATTCCTAAGAAAGAAATAATTCCTAAGTTTTTAATTGCACACAGGTCTGGGTAGCACGATGGAATCTGGCAACATCCTGCTCCATCCCACCAGGGGGGTAAATCATCTCTTCACCTGGCGTGTCCACACTGCAACTGCTACTGTCCATTCGTCACTTAGTAGCAAGTGAGTCATCAGGTTGACCATCATAGTACTGCAGTGCTTATGTTCCAATAACCCTTCTTTTGCTTAAATGGCCCCAAAGCACCAAAGTAACAATGTTGGCAGATATGCTGAAGAGAAACACTTCCTTTAAGTGGAAAGGTACTATATATGTATAGGGGAAAAAATACCAGTATATATATGGTTCACTATTATCTATGGTTTCAGACATTTACTGGGGGGCGGGTCTTGGAATGTATCTCCTGTAGATAATGAGGAGCTACTATAAGGCCTTGGAAGATGTAATTAGTGAAGATGAGGTCATACTGGATTAAGATGGGTGCTAAATCTAACAACTAATGTCTTCATAAGAAGAAGAAAGGGCATTCGGAAAGACAGATACATAGACAGGATGCAATGTGACAACGGAGCAGTATACCTACGAGGCTGGGACTGCCAAGGATTACCAGCAGTCACTGGAAGCTAGGAGAGAGCCAAGGGTCAGTTTCTCCCTCAGAGCCTCCGTAAGAAACCAACTGCTGATACCTTAATTTTGAACTTCTGGCTTCCTGAACTGTGGGGGGAAATAATCCTGCTGTTTTAAGCAGCTCTGTTGGTGGTGATTTGTTATGGCAGCCTTAGAAAGTAAATGCAAGTGCCCACAAGACCATTCATTGGGGAAAGAATAGTCTTTCCAATAAATGATGCAAAGACAACTGTATATCCACATGCAAAGTTGGACCTCAACCTCACATCACATTCAAAAATTAATTCAAAATTAATTCAGAAACCAAACTATAAGATATCTACAATAATAAAACTCTTATAAGAAAGCATAGGGTGAAGGACAAATATCATATGATCTCATATGTATATTATGGAACAATAATGAGCAAAACTAACAACAAGCAAAACAGAACCAAATATATGAATACAATGAATAGGCCTTCAGTGGTCAGAGGAAAGGGGTTGGGAGTGGGGGGGAGGCAGAGGCAAGAAAGGGGAGCAGCTTAGACAAGAACCTAGTATAAAGGAACCATGGACATGGACAACAGGTGGGATTGACTTTGGGGGGAATGGGTGAGTGGGGAGGGGGACAGAGAGGAGCAAAAAGGGGATGGACGTAATACAACAACAATAAAATTTAAAAAAGAAAAAAAAAAAGAAAGCATAGGGGTAAATCTTCAGGACATGGGATTAGGCAATGACTTATTAAATATGACACCAAAAGTAGCCCTGGCTGGTAGCACAATGGATAAGGCGCCGGCCTGCGAACCCAAAGGTCGCAGGTTCGATTCCCCAGCCAGGGCACATAACCAGGTTGCAAACCAGGTCTCCAGTCAGGTCTGTGGCTGGAGGCAGGTGAAACGCAACCATACATTGAAACAAATATATATATGACACCAAAAGTAGAAGCAACCAGATTAAAAATGTGCAAAAATTGAAATCATCAAAATTAAAAACACTTTTTAAATTAGAAACTTTTGTACTTTAAAGGACACCATTAAGATAGTGAAAAGACAATTCACAAAAGGGAAGAAAATATTTGCAAATCATCTATCTGATAAAGGACCTATATCTGAAACAGCCTAAGTACCCATCAGTGGATGATTGGATCAAAACACTTTGGTACATTTACACAATGGAATTCTATAAAGCAGAAAGAAAGAAGGAACTTGTACCCTTTGCAACAACATGGATGGAACTGGAGAGTATTATGCTTAGTGAAATAAGCCAGTCAGTGAAGGACAAATATCATATGATCTCATATGTATATTATGGAACAATAATGAGCAAAACTAACAACAAGCAAAACAGAACCAAATATATGAATACAATGAATAGGCCTTCAGTGGTCAGGAGGAAAGGGGTTGTGAGTGGGGGGGAGGCAGAGGCAAGAAAGGGGAGCAGCTTAGACAAGAACCTAGTTTAAAGGAAACATGGACATGGACAACAGGTGGGATTGACTTTGGGGGGAATGGGTGGGTGGGGAGGGGGACAGAGGGGAGCAAAAAGGGGATGGATGTAATACAACAACAATAAAATTAAAAAAAAATAAGGACCTATATCTAGCATATTCAAAGAACCCCTACGACTCAATCATAGGGCAATGAATAACCCAATTTAAAAATGGGCAAAGGATCTAAATAGACATTTCTCCACGGAAGATATACAAATGGTCATCAATAGTTATCAAAGGGTGAATTTTATGGTATTAAGTTATATCTCATTTTTTATACTGTTTGGCCTATAATATGTAAAAATACAACATCTGATGATAACAGCACAAAGGAGGCAGGTGGGACCAAAGCTGTGTTGGAGAAAAGAACCGACGACACCAGATGGTACTTAAATCAACAAGACGAAATAAAAAGAAACAAGAGGGTAAATCAGAAGATTAATATAAGAAACCCTGCACATATATACTTGCTCTCCTCTAAGCCTCTTTAAAAGTAATAATTAAACAATAATAGCATGATAAAGAGAAGGAAATGCAGCTATTTAGGAGCAAAGGTTTTTATATTTCACTGAAACTCTTTAAAATGATAAATGCCTGTATCTGCTGGATTGGAATATTTCAGAGAAATGGCCAGGGCTTTCTTGGATCTTACAGTGCCTTTGTGTGAGTTCAAAAGGCTCCCCTTCCTCCCATCAAACGGAGCTCCATGCCAAGGCCATGGCTTGGCAAGCAGCACATAGGTTGGATCAACCACCCACTGACTCGAGTGCACTGAATAATCTGCACAGCTGCATGAGGGAGGTGACACGGACATGACCCCCATCTGTATTTAATGGTTGTTCCTCTAATAATGCTAATGTACAACTAAGGTTGATTGAGACTTGCTGGGCTAGGGAATCATTAGAAAAGAAGTATCAGGTAACTGGTAAAATATGAGAGATGATTACTAGGGAGGAGTTGGAAGAACGATTCTCAGGTTTATAGTCCCAAAGGTTTAGAGAATGGTAACACAAATAGAGAAGTTGGGAGGAAAAACCTGATTTGAAGGGTTTTAATCATATTGAATTGAAAGTCGTGGCAAAACATTAAAGTAGGAATGTTCAGCTGACAAAAGAAAGATGGTCCTGCCCTGACCTGTGTGGCTTAGTTGGTTGGGCATCATCTTTCATAGTGAAAGGTCGCTGGTTTGATTCCCGGTCAGGGCACATGCCTGGGTTGTGGGTTCGGTGTCTGGTTCAGGCATGCACAAGAGGCAACCCATTGATGTTTCTTTCCCTTTGCATCCTGAAACAGGTAAGTGCCCGTATCATCATGACAAATGGATGATTAAAATGTCAGTGGGCTCGCAAGTTTCATGGCCAGCTGTTGTGGGGTCTCACACGGTACAGCCCCCTTTTGCACCTCTCATTCCCAATAAACCACCAAGTCCGGAAAGCCTGGGTGTGTTGGTATCTGGCCCACTGGACTGGACCTGGTTGATAAGGTGGCTCAATACCTAGAAAACTTTTGTGGCTTGAACCATAAATGAATTCCTGCAGATAGGTGAGACATGAAGAAAAGGGAGGGTATCGATAGGATTGGAACTGGCAAATTATTGGAGAGGGGTTTACACTAAGTCCTACCTACAACATAAACGACACACCTCAATGGTCATGTGCACATAGCTAAAGTGGTCCTCACGGGCCTCTGTGCTGTGGACAGGCCCCTGCCAGGTTCCATGCTTGGCCAGACTGGTGAGCAGGTGTAGGCAGTTAGCCAGCCTACCTTTCTGTCCCATTTTCAGGTCCACCACTTGGGTAAGGCTACCTTTTTTAGCATCCAGACCGGTTGATGGTGTGTCAATATAGTCAGTCTTTCCCAGAAATTTGCACACAGGTCAAATTCAGCACAGGGAAGCAAAATTCCATGAAAGAGAGGCTCAATCACTTCCTTAGGTAGAGTGGCCATTGGCCAATGCCCGTCAAGGCCTTTTCCAGTCCAAATGGTCCCATGAGGCACCCAGAATAGTGGATTCTGTGCAGTTTTTCTGACTGAATGAAGGGCATGCGTTATTTAAGAATCTTCCAGTAAGGCAGGAGAATAGCAACTGTTCTTCAATTTTCTTTGCCCAAAAAACATGAGGCCTAGAAGATAAAAAAAAAAAAAAAAACAGCAGCCGCAGCAGGATACCAAAGGTGGCTCCATTGACTATAGAAGCTGGAATTCATCCCTGAGAGGAGACACTTTTCTTATAGTACCAAGCTAGCCAAGTGGAGCAAATGTAAGAGTGCCTGTAAGTGTTTCTTTCTCGCCTGACTGGGAATCTCAGAAATTGTGAGTTACTGAGTAACTAGTAAAGGCTGGTGATGTGACCCGAAGGCCTGTCATAGAATCAGCAGTTTAAAGAGCTGCAGTGAGTCGGACAGTGAGTCCAAGGTCAAAACCTAGGAGAAACCAAACCCTGAGCAAAATTGCAGAGCTGCAGGACAGAGAGAAACCAGTCTAAGGCGTGTAACGTAGGAGGCAAGCGAAGAGAGCAAGAAAGTGGATTTGTGCAGGATTTAAATCCAGCCTCTCAGGTTGTCTTGGCACAATGGGAAATGACCCTCCAAGTACCCAGTCAGACTGGATATAATGTGTTTTGTGCCTTTCCAGTGTTTATAAGCATAGACCCTTGGAATAGATTATGCAAATCATTCCGCAATTCCTTTCATCTTCTATTTGCTATCCAGGAAATATGTTAATAATTATATGGCTCCTTTGCAAAACCTTCCAAGTAGCTTTCCTTCCTCTCCCCACTCCAGTCCGCAGATTTCATGGGTCTCTTGCTCAGCACTTATACACATCTCTATTTGTATTTATCTCACTTTACTAAGAGTATTTATTTGCATAGCTCTTCCCCTTCCCTAGACTGTGGCTTATTGGAGCCATTGTGGAGTCTTATTGTGGCCATTCCTTATTCATTTTCATTTGCGTTAGCAGTGTTTGTTTAGGGAAAGAATGAGTTACTTTGGCTTTGACTGAGGTGACTTTCTGGCCTCCAGCAGGAAGCTCCTCATTTTGTCTTGGTTAGTTGCCATTTATTTAAGAGGATTTGCTCAGGAGAGGTTCGTTGAATAACTAAGCAATGGGAAATGGAGTGTTCATTGGGGCTTTGAGCAGGAATAGTTTGAAAATGTTGGACAGATAGAGCAGCCAGCTACTTTCTATTTCACTGTGGCCATTTAGGTAGTAGCATGAAGCTATCTTGGACTTGTGACAGGAGAACTCTTGGCTCCCCCTTGTTCCAAGAAAGCAAAATGGGTAGGAGGAGAAGTCAGTGTGAAGAGATACCTCCACCCACTCCCTATTGGCTTCACTCCTAGCCCCAGCCCTGGGACAATGGCAGGCTGACACACTAGTAGGTGAGGTTTGGCTTTGTCTGTGACCTCCCTGTAGGCCTCTGTCTCCTTCGATCTTTTCCCCAGTTTATGGACTAAATATTTCTGCTCTATTCTCATGCTTCCAGGGTGGAGGAAAGAGAATTTGGTCAATCAGTAACCAGGACTGGAAAAGTTAAATGCTAGCAGAGACCAAGGGAAACAAGCCAAATCAGTAGGGCAAGTGGGTCACCATGGCTTGATTAAAGGGGCGGCTGCTTTCCTGCTCCAGGACCCTGGTCCCAAGACTGCCTGATCGTGGGTTTTGCACTGTCACCCTTGCTAAGAGCCTCAGTGTCGTCAGGGGAAATTGTCTGAGACTGGGAAAAAAGCAAAAGAGATTAGTGAGTGTCCTACTGGTAGACTGCAAGGTGTACTCTCTCAGACTCTTCGGGGACTACCTGATGAAGGAGTTTGCACTGTTGATGGATAATCAGGGGACATTATCCTGGATTATTCACGTGGGCCTAATAATCTCAAGGACCCTTATCAGTGAAAGAGGGAGGGAGGAGAGTGAGAGTCAGAGAAGGAGACATGACAATGAAATCAGAGAATCACAATCAAGATGTGACAATGAAATCAGTGATGTAGAGTGAAAACAATTAAACCAACCATTCCTGGATTTGAATATAGAGGCAGGGGACCCTGAACCAAGGAACAGGGTGGCCTCTAGAAGGTAGAAAAAGCAAAGAAATGATGGGATCCTAGAGCCTCCAGAAGGAACACAGCCCTGATTTTAGCCAACTAGTTGGACTTCTGACCTCCAACTAACCGTAATATGCTCCAGTTGAATAATACTATGTGTTGTTTTAAACTCTCAAGTTTGTGGTAATTTGGTACCATAGCAATAGAAAACTAATACCAGGTTATTTTACAGCTTGTAAAAGCTAAGTTGTAGAAAATTGCCAGCAATACAAACCCTTCCTGTCCACAGTAACACAAATGGTTTCCGCTCATAGAACTGGAAAAATACATCGTCCAGTGTGTCAAATTCTCATTTGAACTGCTTTCCATGTCTTACTGGTTTCTTCCTGAATTAAGAGTTGAGTAAAATCTTTGACATGTATTAATTTTGCATTTGCATAAGTTCATGCTATTTAGTTTAAAAACTGTAGTTTAACATAGTGCATATGTTCATGTTACGTTTATATTCTGCACCTTTGAATTTAAGCCGTATTAATACTCTAGAATCCACTGTGATATCACTCTCTAATTTGACTTCTTTTTTTCAAGCAGTCACCTATTATTAATTTCAAAACGACATATGTTAGCAAGGCTTACAGTTGGAATCCCAATGGGAGAGTGTTATACCGTGTGTGGCCAAATATATATATATAAATAAATAATAAAAGTAGTTTTACAGTTGTGAATATACAAAACACAGAGTTTATTTTTATATTTATTATTAATTATTGATTATTTTCCATACAGACAACTCTAAACCTACTTTTGCCCCCACTAAATTTACCAAGATTTTGACCATGATGTGGTAGTGCATTCAAACTTGGGAGTGTGTCAAATAGTGTATTTTTTTCAATAGCTAAAGCCTTAAGGTGTCTTTTCTACAGGGATAATAGATAGATGTTTTGATACTTCTTTTCTGACAGTTCATGCTAATATCTTCCATGCCATCTACTGCTGAACATATTTATCAGCAAGGACTGGGAAGGTCAAAAGCACTTTGTGTAGGAGCGACTGGTCAACCTTGCAAAGTGCTGCCAGCAGGGGTTGGGACGAGGCTGGGTATAGACTAGGAGGTGTGAGGGATGGAGGCTCCATAGAGCTTGCCATACGTGCAGGGAGATATATTAACTGCTCCTGCTGCTGCTGCTAGCTTCGTAACTGGAGACATTGAGGCTCAGAGATGTTAAGTGACTTGCTCAGGGACTCACAGAGCAAATTTGGTTAAGTACTGAACTCCAGTCTTTTCCAAAGCAAAGCCCAGCTCTATGGTCTCATTCCATGTTTCAGGGAAGGACTTCGCTGTACTGCTCCATGGAATTTTGGGTTGTCACAGTGACTGGGGGATATTATTGCCATTTAGAGGACATGGACCAGGCCTGCTACGCTGTCCTGCAATGAATGTGACAATCCCCCAAATGAAGAATTGTCCTGTAGCTTATCCAACATTTGTGTTTCCTTTTGGAAAACACCCAAGGATATGTTTATTGATGAGAGAGAGAGAGAAAAAAGAGAGAGCAACATGAGAGAAAAATATCAATCAGTTGCTTCCCATACGCACTCCTACCAGGGATTGAACCCAAACCTAGGTACTTGCCCTGACTGGGAATCAAATCTGCAATCTTTTGGTGTACCAGACAACGCTTCAACCAACTGAGCCACCTGGACAGAGCCAACTTTTGAAGGTATTCTCAGATACTCATGAAGGTGAAAAACAGTCCGTGATTATCTGAGCCTAAAATTGAACTCTTTTTGTATATATGAACAAAATATCTTTTGAGGAATTTATTTATTTATTTATTTTAAGAGAGATGGGGAAGGAAGGAGGGAGAGAAACATCAATGGGCAAGAGAAACACTGCATGCCCCTAACTAGGGGTTTGGCCTGCTACCCAGGCATATGCTCTGACCTGGAATCGAACCAGTGACTTTCTGGTTTGCAGATGATGCCCAACCCACTGAGCCACACCAGTCAGGACCAAAATATTTTTTACGTGGTGTAAAAATATAATGATTTTCTTATGAAGACAACTACTGTGTAACTTAAGACATGATTGTCCTTTGTTTTGTTTAGAATTCTACTTAAAATTGTTCACCAACTTGTAAAATCATGTCAGGAACAGCAATGTACAGCATTAGTGTTGTTAGTACGACCACTTGTATTTGTCCTTTTTTTTTTTTTTTTTTAAGATTTCACTTATTTATATTTTCTTTTTAGAGAAAGGGGAAGGGAGGGAGTAAGAAAGGGAGAAAAACACGAATATGTGGTTGCCTTTTGAAGGCCCCCAACTGGGTACTTGGCTTACAACCCAGGGATGTGCTCTAACTGGGAATCGAACCAGAAGCCCTATGGTTCGAAGACCAGAGTTCAATTCACTGAGCCACACCAGCCAGGGTGTGTACTTATCTTTTTTTGTAGCTATTTGAATTTATTGTGAGTCTCCTTTCAGGGACAAGTATCCATTATTTAGTTACCTGTTCTTGTATAATTGTGCTCAAACATTTATTATATTATATAATTATTTATTATAAATCATCATTCTTTTATTTCTCTTTATGTTGTAGGGGCAACATATTATCTTTTCAAATTATGTATAGATTTAATTTCATTGTAGTAAAAGGAGGGATGATACAAAAATATTATAAAAGGTGAGAGTTCTGCCCAGTGTAGCTCAGTGGATTGGGTACCAACCTGCAAACTGGAAGGTTGCTGGTACAGTTCCTGGTCTGGGCCCATGCCTGGGTTTTGGGCTCCAGTTGGGGGCATGCAAGATGCAACTGACTGATGTATCTCTCGTACATCGATGTATCTCTCCTTCTCTCTCCCTCCCTTTCCCTCTCTCTGAAAATAAATAAATAAAACCTAAAAAATAAAAATAAAGCCCTGGCTGGTGGCTCAGTGGCTAAGGCGCTGGCCTGCAAACCCAAAGGTTGCTGGTTCAAGTCCCCAGCCAGGGCACATAACCAGGTTGCAAGCCAGGTCTCCAGCCAGGTCTGTAGCTGGAGGCAGGTGAAAGGCAACTACACTGATGTCTCTCTCCCTCTCTGCCTCTATCCCTTCCCGTCTCTCTAAAAATAATAAATAAAATCTTTAATTAAAAAAAGTAGAAATTAAATAGGTTTTAGAACACTTGTAATGGAATAAGCACTTGACCAAGAAACAACAAAACCCCGATTAAAGATCTTGGATCTGCCACTCATTTTGAGTATCTCACAATCCCCACAAGGTTGCCTGCTTCTCTATAAAATGAGCATGGTTTATACCTTTCACTTTTCAGAGCACTTGTATTAACCAAGTGACATCATGTAAATAACCCACAAGGATAGTGGTTATTTTTCAATGTAGAGCATGTATAGAACATGCTTATTTGGGATTAAATTTAATCCTAAACAAGGCTCTTATCATTCATGATGGGTAAATGTAGGCTTTAAATTGCTTGTCTGTAAGCTTCAAACAGGCACTTTCAAAAGACAATATCCAAACCAAATGGTTGATAAGCTTATGAAAAGGTGCTCAACTTCATTAGTCATTAGGGAAATGTAAATTGAAACTATAGGGTAATACATTACCCATGCATCAGAATGACTAAAATTAAAAACTAAACAATAATGTATAACAAAATTCACACATTGCTAATGGGAATATAAATTAGCACAATATTTGAAAATCTGTTTGTCACTATCAATTGAAGCAATCATACACCCCAGCAATTCCAATCCTAGTTATAAAACCAATGCAAATGTGTACATATATTTCCCAAAAGCTATGTAACAAGAGTGTTCATAGAAACATTCTTATAATAGCCCCAAACTGGAAATATCCCAAATGTCTACCATTAATAAAATGGATAAATTGCAGTGTATTTCTACAATGATACATCATATCAGCGAGAATAAACCATATGTAACAACAGATTAAATTCACGATGTTTGGCAAAAGTCATATACAGGAACACATATTATTTACTTCTGTTTAAATGAAATATAAAAGCAGACAAAATTAATCTGTGGTGTTAAAAATCAGAATAGTGGTGACCTTAAGGTTGAGTTGTGGTTGAAATCGGTATGGGTGGCGTTAGGGGTGCTGGTAATGTTTTGTTTCTTGATCTGGGTACCGGTTACACAGCGGGCTCAATTCTAAAATGAATTGAGCTGCTTATAATTTGTGTTTGTTTCAATTCTTATTATAAAATTCAATTAATTTTTGAAAAGTTGCTGAAACAACCAATTGTTTATCCAGGCCTGTGCCGCTTTGGTCACATGCTTTGCGTTCTGTTCTTTTATTGACCAAGCCCTGGCAAGTTTAAGACTCTTTCTGTGACCACAGAGCAGAACAAAGTTAATGGGCTCCTATAGGAGTCAAGGTCACGACGTCAGTTCAAAAGTCTTGCAACCGTGGAATAAGGATGTTGTCAGGTCTACCCTTATGCAAAATACGGCGAAGACATTTATGTAGGTTGTTATTTTTCAAAGTTTCCTCTGCATTTTGGAGGGGGAAATGAGGTGCTGTGAAAGGCGAACGAGAATGGATCGCATGAGATGATGTTTGTGAAAAACCTTGCAACTTGCAAGGTATTTTAAAAAGTTATTACTAGAAGGCAAAGCTACATGGGAAGGCTGGCTTTGGGAGGTAGGTAGAAAAGATAAAGTAAAAAGGGACAATGAAGTGAGTTCCTCCTACGGTATCACTTTTTTCCCGTCCGTTTCTTTGTAGATTGTTCCTGCCCGACCCTGATGTTTGTTCTTTTCGCCGGTTAGAGTCCCACTCTCTGCCGCCAGAGGGCGGTATGGCCACACCAAGCTGCTTTCTTCATCCCGTACAAGAGGAGTGGCCTGGGTGATTTTGAAAACTGGAGAAAGTCCTCCTTTGCCCAGTCCTGTTTCAAGCGACTGTGGAGCAAAAGGGCAGGGAGGCATTTGCACATTGCATTTCCTCCCTGATGTATTAAATTCTGGAATATAGAGCATGGGAGTTTGCGAGTGCTTTTTTTGTGGGCTAGTGGAGAATAAAACATGCGTTGCCTTTGCAAAGTGCTCCCATACCAACAGCAGTAATCCAAGTCTCTGTACCAGAGTCAAGGAGGCTCTCAAAAGGAGAATATTAATAAATAGGCTTTTAGCCCTGGCTGGTGGCTAAGTGGATAGGCGCCGGGCTGCGAATCCAAAGACCTGGCCAGGTCTCCAGCCAGGTCCTTAGCGAGAGGCAGGTGAAAGGTAACCATACATTGATGTTTCTCTCCCACTCTGCCTCTTTCCTTTCCCCTCCCTCTAAAAAAAAAAAAAAGAGAGAGAGAGAGAATAAAATCTTTTTAAAAATAGGCTTTTATTTTTTTCTTTTAAGATTTTATTTCATTCTTTTAGAAAGAGGGGAAGGGAGAGAGACAGAGAGGGAGAGAGACATCAATGTACCGTTGGGTTTCACCTGCCTCCAGCCACAGACCTGACTGGAGACCTGGTTTGCGACCTGGTTATGTGCCCTGGCTGGGGAATCGAACCTGTGACCTTTAGGGTTTGCAGGCCGGCGCCTTATCCACTGTGCCACCAGCCAGGGCCTAAAATAGGCTTTTAAAGACACTTTCCATCAACACTTTCCCTGTGGAGCAATTTTCCTCTCCATAGGCTCCAGCCCTGTGACTTCATCACCTCCACCTGAATCACAGATGCTGGAGCCAGAAGGGACCAAAGAGACTGTTTATCCTTGTGTTCCTTAATTATTAATGTGGCGCACCAGCATCAAAATAAGCTGAGTGCTTGTTCAAAATGCAGATTCCAGGGCTGGACCCCATACTTTCTGAGTTAGAACCCTAGGATGGACCAGAAACCTGCATTTTAAAAACAAGTACACACACTGCTGCCTCCACCATTACACACTAGAGGTGCACACTTAATGTTGAGAAATCCCTGTTCAGCCTTTATAATCTGCAGAGGAAGAAATAACTCAGACGAAAGTCAAGTGGCTTACCCAAGGTTACCCAGCTACTTGGCAGCATCCCTAACAATTAAATCAAGACCCTGAACCCTAACTCACACCAGTAGTTTTTACTCCACGTTTCTGAGAGCCCTACAGTTTTGAAGAGGCACTTGAGGTGTTCTGCAAAAATTCTATTGGAAGGTAACTGGCTTAAAAGAAAATCATTAGCATGTGCAACTTCTTAGTGTGAATCAGGATTTTAAAAATACTGGGTCTGGAGTTGTCATCCATCATGCCCATACAGTATTTTTGAGGTCACAGCAAAAGTCTCGCTGCTGGTATTGGCTGATTTAAATAAACGATTGAAAGCCACTTTTGTTCTATATATTGGGATTCTGTGTAAACTTTCATTTGACAAAATAATTTTGCTGCTCCATATAAAACTTATTGAACATTCATTAAACTCTAAGAACATCGTGTTAAGCACTGTGGAAATAAACAAAGATAACTCAAATTCGAAGTAAGAAAGCTGCAATTAGGGAAACTGGCACTTGTTGATTCAGTCAGTCCTGTGTTTTGGGCCAATTGCTTGCAGAGGCTGTGGCTTGGCTTAAAAAGTCTGTGGGTCAGAGTTCTAGTCATATATGGTCTGGCCACTGTCTGTATTTTCAGTCTTAAGTTTCAACTAAGTCCCATCACACCTCATGAGATGATTAGTATTAGCTCAATTTTATGAATGAAAACTGGAGATGCAGAGAAGTTAAGTAACTTGTCCAAAGCCAAATAGCTCTGAAGAGATAGAGCTGGGTCTTGAACCTAAGGTGACTGACCTCTGAACCCTAGGTCTTTCATTAATATGCTGTATTTCTGTCTCTTTTCTACAGAAAAAAAAATTGTAGAAATTGAAAAGCTGTCTAAAAGTCATATGAAAAGGCAAAAGACCTAGAATACCCAAAACAACTTTGAAAGAGAATACCAGAGTTGGAGGGCTAACATTACTGAATTTCAAGACTTCTTATAAAACAATAGTAATCAAGATAGTGTGCTACTCACATCAAGATAGAAAGTGAAACTAGATAGAGTCCAGAGGTACATATAGATATATAGATATAAAAATTGATTTTTAAAAAAGATCCAAAGACAATTTAATGAAGTATGAATAGGTGTTTCAATTCGTATGAGGCTGGAAAAATTGAATATCTGTATGTAAAAAAAAAAATACACTTCAATTCATAGCTCATACCATATATAAAAGTTAAGTCAAAGTGGATCATAGACCTTTATGTAAAATCTAAAACTATAAAACTTCTAGAAGAAAACATAGGAGGAAATCTTTATAAAGCTTGATTAGATAACAATTTCATAGATATGATATCAAAAGCACAATTAATTTAAAAAATGGATAAATTGGACTTCATCAGAATTTAAAATTCCTATTCTTGAAAAGATACTGTGATGGGAAGGTGGTTGGGAAACTGAGCAAAAAAAGGTGGAGAGATTAGGAAGTACAAATTAGTAGTTACAAAATACAAAATGGGGAAGTAAAGTACAACATAGGATATATAGTCAATAACATTATAATAACTATGTATGGTATCAGGTACTATATTTATCAGGTGAAATACTTTATAAGTTATATAAAAGTCTACTCACTATGTTATACACCAAAACTAACATAATATTGAGTGTCAATTGTAATTGAAACAGATTTTAATAAATAAAAAGAAAAAATACTGTGAGAATATGAAAAGACAAGGTATAAGCTGGGAGAAAACACTTGCAAAACACATATCTGATAAAGGATTCATGTCCAGAAAACTCAATAATAAAACAGACTAGTTAATTGGTGAAAGGTTTGAATAGACATTTCACAAAAGAAACTATATGAGTGGCAAGTAAGCATATGAAAAAATGTTAAACATCATGTCATTAAGAAAATGAAAATCACAATGAGATATTCTGTATACCTATTACAATGTCTAATTAAACAATTGATCATACCAAGGGTTGACAAGAATATGGAGAGATTAGAACTCATGTATACCGTTGGTGGGAATGCCAAATGGTATATACATTTTAGAAAACAGTTCAGTGGTTTTTTAAAAAGTTAAACTCACCTACCATATGATTCAGCCATTCCACTCCTGTGTATTTGCCTAAGAGACAAGAAAGCCCATTTTCATACAAAGACTTGTACATGAATATTTCTAACAGCTTTATTTTTAACATGCCCAAACTGGAAACAAAAGAAATGTCCATCAACAGGCAATTGGAAAAACAAACCACAGTATATTCAGATCATGAAATACTAACTACTCATCAATAAAAAGGAATAAACTGTTTTTGGTAACAGTTTTGGAGGGATATAATTCCCACACCATAATATTCACCCATTTGAAGTGTACAAGTCAATGGTTTGGCTACAACCATCATCATAATCAATTTGAGGACATTTTCATTCCCCCACCCCTTGAAACCCTATGGTCATCAACTTTGATTTCATCACTTTTTAAGTTTACGTTTCATTTACTATGAGTGAGGCTAAATCCTCTCATATACATATTTATTCACCATTTATTGTTCTTCAATGGCCATTTCACATTCCTTGTAAGAGCTGCTTAAAAAAAAAATAAGATAATGGCCTTGGCTGGTGGCACAGTGGATAAGGCGCTGGTCTGTGAACCCAAGGGTTGCTGGTTCGATTCCCAGCCAGGGCACATAACCAGGTTGCAAGCCAGGTCTCCAGCCAGGTCTCCAGCCAGGTCTGTAGCTGGAGGCAGGTGAAAGGCAACCATACATTGATGTTTCTCTCCCTCTCTGCTTCTTTCCCTTCCCCCCTCTCTAAAAAATAATACATAAGATATTAAAAAAAAAGACACAGGTAATTATCATAATCGAATTATTGATTTTTTTAAGTTGAAAGAGGCAGAGCAATAAAAAATAAAATCAGACAGTATGAGTGTGTTTTATATTTATTTTTGTATTCAGAAACTGTGGTGCAATAAACAGAAGGGCCTGGAATTAGTCCTGGGAACTCATTCAGGATAACCTGGACAATGAGCCAGGTGAAACTGGGCCTTCTCCTGGTAAAAGCAGCTGTACCAATCTCTGCTTCCATAGAATGGGAGGGCTCCTTCTCCAGCAAAATAACTGTACTTCCCAAAGGACCAAGGTCTCTAAGTGCTGGGAAACTGGCATTTCAACTCCAGGAGTTCTTTCAGGCAACTCCTCCGAACACCAGGTACCCCCTATCCAGGCTGCCCAGCATCCAAGCAATCCATGTGTTCCCCACTCTAGACTGCTTTCTTACGTTGGCTCCATAACAAGGCAGAACAGACAGAAGCAATGTCCCTCAGCAGAGCATCTGTGGCTCCAGCACAGCACCCTGACCGCCACACACCTCTCTGTGGGATAATGGAAGGATGGGGGACCCCTGTGTTCTCTCTACTTGTTGACCCAGCCTTGCAAGAGTTCCCTTTCAGTGCTCACTTCGGCAGCACATATGCTAAAGTTGAAACGATACAGAGAAGATTAGCATGGCCCCTCCACAAGGATGACATGTAAATTCATGAAGCGTTCCATATTTTTGATTTTGGGGGAGAGTGGGTGGGTGGGGAAGGGGACAGAGGGAAGGAAAAATGGGATGGATGTAATAAAACAACAATAAAATTAAATTAAAATGAATAAAGTAAAATTTGAAAGACCAAAAGAAATAGAGTTTCCTTTCATTCATAGAGCCTAATTTTTAATCTATGCAGAATGCTGAATAAGGATGCATCCTAAATCCTGGAACACAATAGACAGTGACCCAGAAGGACCCATGTGACACGACAGAAACACCCTGGCAGTCATGCTGTCTATCCCTTTGTCTAAGTTCTTGTTTATTTTTGACCTGGGGATTAGCATGATTCTCTGAGCAGAGAAGTCCTTGGAGGATAATTACAAGGTGGCTATATAAACACTTCCATTAATTAAGCCAAGGAAGTGTGTTCAGTTCTAGCTGAATCTAGATACTAGCTGCTTCCCTTGACCATCTTCCCTTATGGTCATCTGTCTAAAATATTTAATCTCTAAACCATTTATTATTGTGGTAAAACTGCATGACTGAAATTTACCATCTTAACCATTTTTATGGTGCTTATGTTCCATTTATCCATGTTTCGTTTTTAAGAAACTACAAAACTGGTTTTCCCATTTTTCATATCCATTACCATGGAATTGAACATTCCAGCTGCTCCCATCTTAAGCATTTTTAAATGCACAAATTGGCAGTGTTACATATAGTCACCCTGCTGTGCAACCTGCCTCCAGAGCTTTTCCATCTTGCAAAACTGAAACTCCGCACATTAAGCAACTCCCCATTCCCCTTGGCTCCTGGTAACCACCACTCTATCTCCTATATGAATTTGACTCCCCTATAAGCCGAGTCATGAAGTATTTGTGTTTTTGTGAGTTGGCTTATTGCATTAGTTGAATGTCTTGAAGGTTCATCCATGTTGCAGCATGTTTCAGAATTTTATTCCTTTTTAAGGCTAAATAATATTCCATTGTGTGTATATACCTCATCTTGTTTATCCATTGCTCAATTGATGTTTGGGCTGCTTCCACCTGTTGGCTGTTATAAATAATGCTTCTATGAATATGACACACAAATATTTTTTCAATTATCTTGGATATATACCAATAAATGGAATTGTTGGATCATATAGTAAAAGGCCTCTTTTATTATTATTATTATATTATTATTATTATTATTATCTTTACCCAAGGATGTGTTTTTTTATTGATTTTAGAGAGACAGGAAGAGAGAGAGAGAAACAGTGATGTGACAGGCAACCCATAGGTTCCCCACTCCAGATAGCCTTCTTACATTTGCTCCATAACACAGTTGGTTTTTTTCCAAATACGCCATGCATGGGGATCAAATGCACAACCTAGGTATGTTCCCTGACCAGGGATTGAACCCACAACCTTTTGGCACATGAAATGACACTCCAAACAACTAAGCCACCTGGCCAGAGCAAGGCCTCTTTTCTTATCTTAAAAAAAAAACACATTATTTTAAGCCCTGGCTGTTGGCTCTCTGGATAAGGCACCAGCCTACAAACCCAAAGGTTGCTGATTTGATTTCCCAGCCAGGGCACATAACCAGGTTGCAAGCCAGGTCTCCATCCAGGTTTGTGGCTGGAGGCAGGTGAAAGGCAGGTGTCTTTCTCTCTCTCTGTTTCTCTCCCTTCCCCTCTCTCTAAAATAATAATAAATAAATAAAAAATTTAAAACCATTATTTTAATACTTAAAGGAACATGACTCTATGTTGGAGTATGATATAACATTTGCATGAGTTTTTGAGATAAAACGTAACACTTCAAAATTATTTCATTGTATCAGGCTAAATAGAACTAGTCGGATGTTTCCTCTTCCTTGCCCTTAGGGCATCATTGGGGGAAAGTTCAGAAAGCACTATTTCAAGACAAGTGGAGTAAAAGGAGGCTTTCATCAGTACCAGAAATATAAATTCAGTACTTGCATTAATGGTAAATTTCCCTAAAAGAACTTTTAATTAGATTGTAACACAAGTCCTGGTTGGTGTGGCTCAGTGGATTGAGTGCCCACTTGTGAATCAAGGGGTTTCCTGTTAGAGTCCCAGTCAGGGCACATGCTCGAGTTATGGGCCAGGTCCCAAGCTGGGGGCGTGTGAGAGGCAACCACACATTGATGTCTCTCTCTCTCTTTTTCCCTCCTTTTCCCTCACTCTCAAAATTAATTAATTAATTAAATATTTACAAAAGATTGTAACACAAAATTTGAAAGAACAATATACTATTTATGAACCCATCCCTAACTAAACTATTTTGGTTTTTCCTAAATAATACATATCCAGTGCTGGTCCTTTTCCTTCTTTCATCCAGGTCAGAAATGGGCTCACCTAGATCTTTACCATTCATTTATTTACATTGGCAGAGATGCCAGGAAAAATAAATAAAAACATCCAGAGCATAAACAAAGAGGTAAAACACCCTCTGTTTGCAGATGACATGATCCTGTACACAGAAAATTCTAAAGCATACACTAAAAAAACAATTTGAACTAGTAAATGAGTTCAGCGAGGTTGCAGGATACAAGACCAGTATACAAAATCAATTATTGTTTCTATACACTTGCAATGAATAATCCCAAAATAAAATCAATAAATAATTTCATTTACAATTGAATCAAAGAGAATAAAATACTTACATAATAAGTAATAAAAGTGCAAAACTGAGAACTAAGAAACACTGTTGAAATTAAAGATATAAATAATTGGAAGAACATTCCATGTTCAGGGATTAGAAGACTTAAATTGTTAAGATGACCATACTCCCCAAATCGATCAACTGATCCAATGGAACTCCTATCAGAATCCTGCCTGACTTCTTTGTAGAAATTGACAGACTGCTTCTAAAATTCATTTTGAATTGTAAGGGACCTATAATGGCCAAAACAATTTTGAAAAACAAAGTAAGAGGACATACTTCCTAATTTCAAAACTTACAACAGAGCAATGGTGATCAAAACAATGTGGTACTAGCAATGGGATGGACATTATTGATCCATAGAAATAAAATGGAGAGTCAAGAAATAATCTCATACATCTATGGCCAACCAACATTCTACATGAGTACCAAGATCATTTAGTGGGGGGAAAAATTAGTCTTCTCAATAACTAGTGCTGGGGAAACTGGATATCCACTTGCAAAGAATAAAGTTTCACATCATATACAAAAGTTAAATCAAATAGGCGTGAGACCTAAAGGTATAAAACTCTAAGAACCTTAGATTTGACAAAGGATTCTTAGATGTGATCAAAAGCATGAGTAATAATAACAAAATAGATAAATTGGATTTTACCAAAATTAAAAAATTCTGTGATTCAAAGGACATTCTCATCCTTTCAGGCTGCTAAAACAGCATACCACAAAGCAGCTTCTAAACAACAGAAATGTATTTCTCACAGTTCTAAAGGCTGAAAGTCTGAGATTAGGATGCCTGCATGGTCATTGAGGGCTCTTGTCTGGGTCACAAACTTCCCATTATATCCTCAAGAAGCAGAGGGACAAGGGAGCTCCCTGGGGTCTCTCTGACAAAAGCGTAATCCCATTCATGAAGGCTCCACTCTCAGGACCTCAGGACCTCTCAAAGGCCTCACATCCCAATAGAGCTTTAATTTCTTTCAACAATATTTTGTAGTTTTCAGAATATAATTTTTGCATTTCACTTTTAAACATTTCTAAGTATGTCATTATTTGATGCCATTGAAAATGGAATTGTTTTCGTAATTTCATTTTTGGGTTGTGTGTTGCAAGTGGATAGGGGTTTAGGCTTTCAGCATGTAAATTATGGGGAGACACAAACATTCACCCTGCAGCAGGCACCAAGAAAGTGAAAAGAACTCCCTCAGAATGGGAGAAAATTATATAAATCACAAACCTGATAAGGGACTTGTATCTAGAAAATATAAAGAAGTATTCCAACTCAGTAAGAAATAATAACCCAATTAAAATGGGTAAAAACTCTGAATAGGAAGGAATAAAATACTGGTCCATGCTACAAGATGGATAAATCTGGAAAATATTATGCTACAGGAAAGAAGCCAGGCACAAATGACTGCATATTCCATGATCCCATCAATATGAAATTTGCACAAGAAAAGCTATAGAAGACAAAGTAGATTAGTGGTTGCTTAGGGGCGGGTGGGGATTGGAGGCCAAGCGGAGAAGAGTGATTGCTAAAACATATGTTATTTCTTAGCCCCGGCTGGTGTGGCACAGTGGATTGATGCTGGCCTATGAACCAAAAGGTCACTGGTTCGATTCCCCAGTCAGGGCACCATGACCAGGTTGCAAGCCAGGTCTCCAACCAGTCTGTAGCAGGAGTCAGGTGAAGGGCAACCATACATTGATGTTTCTCTCCCTCTCTGAAAATAATAAATAAAATCTTTTAAAAAGTTATTAAAAGTCTTTTGATGGCAGGTGACAGAAACACAATTTGAATTAGTGAGGAAAATAAGAGTATTTCTTCAAGGACCACTAAGAAGGTTCTGAACAAGCCAGACAACGAAAGAACTACTAGGGGAAACCACTGGTCTCTGCAACACTGTCAATGCAACTTCTCTGCAAAGTGCAAAGGCTCCCCTCGCCCTGGGGTGTGGTGCGTGGAGGGGCACGGGTCAGGGGAGAAAAAAGATAATTCAGGAAGACTTTGTGTGGCTACAATCCATGCTTCCTGTAACCTGCAGTTCACCGTGAGTCATGCATCCCCTGGCAGATTAAAGCTTTTGTGGAAGTCCCCAAGGCAGCATCTGAATGGAGCTGGAGAGAACCTTGTTACTGCAGGATGATTTTTAACCTTTGGGTAAGCTCACCATTAGTGAGTTAAAGAAACATCTCCTCTTTCCTTCTGCCCCTCAGAAAACCATCTTCTTGCTTAAGGGAAATATATTTCTTTTCCTTGTAAAAAGAAGTGAGGGCCCATTTTGTGGGAAGTGGAGTTGGCACACCAAGTTTGGCATGAGAGTTCAGTGTTCCTAATGCGGCCTAAAGACAAAAGGGGTTTTGGTATCCTAAATATTTTTTTTTCATTTAAAATTTATTATTATATGAATCAACAAATGGGACTATATCAAATTGAAAAGTTTCTGTTCAGCTCAAGAAAATATCAGCAAAATTCAAAGGGAACCAACTGTATGGGAAAACATAATTGAGAATGATACCTCAGACAAGGGTCTGATCTCCAAAATATATAAAGAACTAACGCGACTCAACACCAGGGAGACAGAGAGCCCAATTAAAAAATGGGCAAAGGACCTGAACAGACAACTCACTGAGGAAGATATTCAAAGGGCCCAGAGGCATATAAAAGAATGCTCAACATCGCTAGTCATCAGAGAGATGCAAATTAAAACTACATTAAGATACCACCTCACACCTATCAGAATGGCAATCATCAACAAATCAACAAACAACAAGCGAGGATGTGGGGCAAAGGGAACCCTCATACACTGTTGGTGGGAATGTAGGCTGGTGCAGCCACTGTGGAAAACAGTATGGGGTTTCCTTAAAAAACTAAAAATGGAACTGCCTTTTGATCCAGCAATTCCACTACTTGGACTATACCCAAAGAAGCCTGAGACACCAATTCATAAGAACCTATGTACACCTATGTTCATATCGGCACTATTTACAATAGCCAGGTGCTGGAAACAGCCTAAGTGCCCATCAGTGGATGATTGGATCAAAAAACTTTGGTCCATTTACACAATGGAATTCTATATAGCAGAAAGAAAGAAGGAACTCGTACCCTTTGCAACAACATGGATGGAACTGTAGAGTATTATGTTTAGTGAAATAAGCCAGTCAGTGAAGGACAAATATCATATGATCTCACCCATTACAGGACAATAATGAGCAAAACTAACAACAAGCAAAACAGAACCAAGTATATGAATACAAGGAATAGGCCTTCAGTGGTCAGGGGGAAAGAGGTTGGGGGGAGGGGGGAGGCAGAGGCAAGAAAGGGGAGCAGCTTAGACAAGAACCTAGTATAAAGGAACCATGGACATGGACATAGACAACAGGTGGGATTGACTTTGGGGGGAATGGGTGGGTGGGGAGGGGGACAGAGGGGAGCAAAAAGGGGATGGATGTAATACAACAACAGTAAAATTAAAAAAAAAGAGATAAATTTCAAAAACAAAACAAAACAAAACTAGGCATAGCCCTACTGAGGGGCTTCATTGGTAAAAAAAAAAAAAAAATTATTATGACCATATTTGACCCACCTGAAGCATCAGACACTCCTTCCATATAAGCAATGTTTTCAAGATAAGTAAGTGTGTTCACTATACTATACTATTCTACTTTTCTGATCTGTCCAGCATGTTTTCCTAGTTCTCCACCTTCCCCTCTGGCTATTTATTCCTAGCCTCTACTTCCTGAGTTGGAATACTTCTTTATATTTTCTAGATACAAGTCCCTTATCAGGTTTGTGATTTATATAATTTTCTCCCATTCTGAGGGAGTTCTTTTCACTTTCTTGGTGCCAATTTTTAAAATAATGTTTATCTGCAGGGACCTGCCTTGGCCCCTCTTCTCCTTGGCTCATCTCTACCATCTCCTTATCTTCACCCACCACCTTTATATACACTGATGACCCTCAAATTTATATGTTCAACCCCATCCCTGGCTTCAATCTCACACATGGTATAGTCTGCTGGTCTTGGTTGTCTTGTGAGTGCCTCAATACTCAACATATTTGAGATTAAACTCACCATCTTCGCCCTCATACTCCTACCTGCCACCACAAAAGCTGTTTCTTCTTCTGAGTTCCATAATCAGAAGCCTGTTTTCTCTTCCCTTTCCTCCTACCCTGCAACTCAATCACTATATCCAAATCTTTCTGAAGTTCATCTTAAATAACTGTCTCCATGTGCACTACCAACAGCTCAGTCTAAGCCACCATCACTCCTCACCAGGATTATTACAACAGCTTATTCCTGTTCTTGTCCCCTGTCCCCTGCATAAGCCATTTTTGTGTTGCAGTTAGAATGATTTTTTATTTTTATTTTATTTTATTTTTAAATATTTTATTATTTCCAGAGAGAGAGGAAGGGAGAGAGGCAGAGAGGGAAAGAGACATCAATGTATGGTTGCGTTTCACCTGCCTCCAGCCACAGACCTGACTGGAGACTTGGTTTGCAACCTGGTTATGTGCCCTGGCTGGGGAATTGAACCTTTGACCTTTGAGTTCTCAGGCCGGCGCCTTAACCACAGTGCTACCAGCCAGGGCTAGTATGATTTTTTTTAAACTAAAAAGTTGAGCCGCAAGTCACTTAAAACATACTATGCACCCACAATATATTAGACAATGGCTTGAGGATACAAAGATGAGTGAAACACTACATTTTGGGTTTTTTGTTTGGTTGGTTGGTTTTTGTTTTGTAACTTTTGGTTAAATGTCTATATGGTATTTTAAAAATCCCTAATCATAAAACTTTTTATTGAAATATAATCCACATACCATAAAATTCATCCTTTTAAAGCACATATTAAATGTTTTTTAGTATATTCACAGAGTTGTGCAATCATCACCACTATCTAATTCCAGAGCATTTCATCTTTCTCCTCTTCCCCGCACCCTGGCAACCACTAACTGACCTCCTGTCTCCCCTTTGGACATTTCATTTTTGTCCGGCTGCTTTCAGTTAGGCAGTGATTTTCAACTGGTGCCATAATAATTTTTAAAACATGCAATACCTGACTATTTAGTCAGGGGTACTGACATCCTTTGGCTGATTGTCAAATTAAAAAATAACAACAGCCAATGCAACAAAAGCTGCCTAGTGTGAGTGAATCAAAATATATCCATTTTCTGTCATAACAACTACAGTGTGTGTGTGCGCTACAGAATTTTAGTAATTAATGTGTGCCACAAGATGAAAAAGGTTGAAAATTGATCACTTAGCATAATGTTTTCAGGGTTTATCCACATTGTAAAATGTATCAGTACTTCTTTCCTTTAATACTTAATATTCCATTGTATGGACACATCACATTTTGTTATCCATTCACCAGTCAATGGATTTGTTGTTTTCATTTTTTGGATATTACAAATAATGCTGCTATAAACATTCATATACAAGTATTTTTATGAATTTATGTTTTCATTTCTTACAGGTATATATACCTAGGAGTGGAACTGCTGGGTCACATGGTAACTCTGTTTAAAACTATGAGGAATCACCAAGCTGTTTTCTAAAGCAGTTGTACCAATTTGCAATCCTACTGGCAGTGTGTAAGGTTTTCAATTTTTCCACATCCTTGCCAACACTTGTCTTTCTTATTTTAGCCATTCTAGTGAGTGTGAAATGGTATCTCATTATGTTTTGATTTGTATTTTCCTGATGACTAGTGATGTTGAGCATCTTTTCATAAATATCTATACATGTTCTTTGGAGAAATAGCTATTCAAACACTTTGCCTATTAAAAAATTGAATTATCTTTTCATTGTTGAATTGTAAGTTTTAAAAATATATTCTGGATACTAATCCCTTATCAGATATGTGATTTGCAAATATTTTCTCTCATTTTGTGGGTTGTTATTTCACTTTCTTAAGTGTTACTTGACACAAAAAGTTTTTAGTTTTGATGAAGTTCAATATATGTACATTTTCTTTTATTGTTGTGCTTTTGGTGCTAAGAAAACCATTGCCTAATCCAAAGTCATGAAGAGATATATATATATTTTTTCCCAATAACTTTATTTTTTAAGATTTATATTTACTTAATATTTAGAAAGAGGGGAAGGGAGGAAGAAAGAGAGGGAGAAAAACATCAACCAGTTGCCTCTCGTACATGCTTTGACCAGGATTGAATCACAACCCAGGTATGTTCCCTTAAAGGGAATCCATGGTGGTGACCTTTCACTTTGCAGGAAGATGTTCTACCAACTAAGCTACATCAGTCAGGGATTCTCCAAGAGTTGTATAGTTTTAGCACTTACAATTACCTCCTAGGATTTTTTATATGGTACAAAGCATGTTCAACATCATTCTTTTGTTTGTGGATATTCATGGAACTGTTTAACTGTATTGAATTGTTTGTCTTTCTTTGCAATTAGACAGTAAACTCCATAAGGGCAGAGACCAAGGTGGTCTTACTAAATCTCTTAATGAATAGGTGAAGTAGGTAACCAAAATATCAAGTTTCTTTTCTTTTCCAAAGTGTATCAGTTCTGTGCAGTAACAATTTTCATTGTAATGTTGGTAGTCAAAAACCCTTTGAGAATAACAGTTCAGAGCCAAACTAAATTACAGAATGACAGGGACAGTACTATTTAATAAGCTTTGGAGTGAAACTCATTTGGAGGTAAATGCTGACACTAAGAACTGTGTAACCTTGGGCAAATTATATTACCTACAGATTCTTTAAAACGGATATTTAACTGGTATAGTGTTAAAAGAATAATTGGGATCTTGTAACTAAAGTGCCTTACACATTGTAAGCATTCATTAAATAGTAGCATTTATTATTGCAAATGAGTAACAACAATGTTGGGAAATCCTTTAACATACTATTACTTTTTGTCCCAGATTTCTCCTTAGGACAGATTTCAAGATTTTTTTTTTTCTTTTGTGAATTGATAATTGTCAGACCATTTATTTTTGATTCCAAAAGAAAAGTATACACAAAAATACAATTCAATGTGGGAATGACTTTAAAGATGTATGCAAATACTCTGGAGTTCAGTGTTCTGAGCAACAAATACCCTTTTGTGTATAAGAACTAAGTGGAAAGCGGGATGAACAGAGATTCTAGGTATTTTTAATTTATTTCAACGTGGCACATATTTCAGGTTTGTACAAATTAATTTAATTAGGTGTTTGTCTCCTACAATAGTCAACACAGAACGCCTGTCTTTAAGTCATTGGATTTCCAGTACAGCAAGCCCACCTTGGATGGTTGAATTGACATGTTTTGACTTCTAGGGTCAGGAAGAACTCTCTGGAGCGGGATGGAAAGTCGGAATGCAGAAGAAACAGCTCGGAACCATTGCCAAGAAGAGGAGAGCAGCTCAGGAAATGACATCCAAGCGGGTTCTAAGCCTCCAGTCGGAAGCTAGGAACCTAGAGAATCACCTGGGGCATTTCTGTCCGGCCCGGGGCTCTGCGGGGCCACTTCCGGGAGAAGGCGGGGAGACACGAAGAGGCGTGCTGGGAAGGAGGCCGTTTGCACTGTACCAGGCGGAAGTGTGCGGAAGGTATCCGTGCTTCTGCTTCCGGTCTGGGTTAACGCGGTTTAGTAACGTTGTGTGGCTTGTGTGGTGCTGGGAGAGACCTTAAGAGGGCCAGTCAGGGGGTGAAGAAGCAAAAACCGGCGTCTGGACTCAGACTTCTGGAGCCTGGTGGGAAGATCGGGAAAAGGGCCAGGAACCTGAGTAGGATCTAACGCCTGTTTCCGAGGGGGCAACTTCCACCGGGAACCCCTCTGCCCTAGTAACGGCCAAAGAGGAGATGGCGCCAGTCGGGGAGAGGCTGAGACCAACAGTATAAGGAAGCGCGAAGGCGGAGCAACCGGAGAAGCCTAGCAGAAGAGCCAGAGCTGCAACTGCCGCCGCCACCACTACCACCACCATGGAAGGGTCAAAGCCTACATTGCAGCTCGTGTACCAGGCAGTGCAGGCGCTTTACCACGACCCAGATCCCAGCGGAAAGGAGCGCGCCTCGTTTTGGCTTGGGGAGCTGCAGCGTTCGGTGAGGGGCCCAGAGAGGCTGTTCTGCCCCGCGGGGAAAGGCGGGGTGGGAACTGGGCTCGAGCCGGAACCTGAACTCGATGGTTGGCCTCGTGAGGCCCTCCTTGGGGAGGAGCTGCTTCCCGTGGGGTGGGTCTGAGAAGCTACAGCTAGCTTTGCGGCTTTTCAGAAAAACTCACAACTGGCCGGTCGCGAACTGGCCCTTTCCCCACCCCGTAGATTCTGATTCGTAGGTCCTACACTTGACTGTGGCATCCACATAGTCCTCTTTAAGTTCCACCCTTGCTACTTGCTTCTTAGGCCCTGCTTTTCGGTTTTGTCTTCAGTCAAATCAAGCCCCAGTCATTCTCCATCTTTCACTTAAGGATGTTTCTCCGTTTCCTCTCGGTGTCCAAATGTTGCGTCTGGCAATTCCTTTCCAGTCGTAGCCTTAACACCTCACTGTTCTTGTTTCCCTCTAGTTTAAGTTCATTATTCTCGAAACTTCTCGGGTTTCTGGATTCTTTTACACGTAAAGTTTGCCTGTGTTTTAAAGTGTGATGTAATGTAAAGATAAAGAACATCAATTCTGATTTCAGAAAAATCTTGGCAATTCTTATTTTGCTGCCCACTGGTTCTCTAACCTTATCTTTTCGGTTCTTTATAAAATAAGGGTATCATAACTTCCTTGATTATTGCATGTAACTGTGAGCATCCAGTGAGGGTCCTCACTGGATGCTCACAGTTACATGCAAAGCCTATTATTACTCGCAGCCTTTTATACCTATTGTATTTCTGACTTTGATTCACGTGCCTTAAGTTTCCGTTTCTGTTTCTCACACTCACCTTTGCTGTGCTTTATTTTTATGTGAATGTGCATACTTGATCTTGCTGACTTAACCATTCTTATTTTTGCATTTTATAAAAGAAACATTTACTTCCTTTTTTAAACTAATAACTGGGAATTCAAGGTGCTATGCTTTTTTTAAAAGAGTTTATTTATTATTTCCAGAGAGGGAGAGGAAGGGAGAGAGGCAGACAGGGAGACATCAATGTATGGTTGCCTTTCACCTACCTCCAGCCAGACTTGGTTGGAGACCTGGCTTGCACCCTGGTTATGTGCCCTGGCTGGGGAATCGAACCAGCGACCTATGGCTTCGCAGGCCGGTGCCTTATCCGCCGTGCTACCAGCCAGGGCGCTCTGCTCTTTGAAGTCAGCCTAGGCTGCAAGTGCATAATACTTAAAAATGTATAACTTTTAATATTATACTTAAAAAAAGCGTAGTTGGGAACCCAAGTTGTGGGTAATCTCATAGGAAGATAAAAGAATACAACTCACTATAGGCTACACAAGAAAATCATTCACATATGGTCTTAGGTCTTATTTAGTGTTTAATTAATTTTTGTGATCTGGAGAGTGACAAGTCCCTGATCTTTATATAGTTTTCAAAGTAAATAGGAGAAATGCTACCACACACCAAAAGTCATCCCTTCCCTACTAAACTTGTTTGTTATTGTATATATTCTAACTCAGTATTTGGGGGTGTTTACCATGTACCAGCAATTGTGCTAGGCATTGGTTATGGAAATGAACCAGCCAAAAATCTCTGCTTGCCCCATAGGGTGCTTATAATGATTAAATGAATTCATACCTATGAAGAGCTAAGAAAAGTTCTTGGAAGGTAGAGCTCAAAATATGTTTGTAATCATTATTTATTTATTGTTAGTTTCTTTTTTTGATTCTAGAGAGCAGGAAAGAGGAGAGGAACATCAAAGCATCAGTCAGTTGCTTCTTGCATGTGCCCCCTGTGGGGCTGGAACTCTGCAACCTAGGCATGTGCCCTGACCTGTCTTACCTTTTGGTTTCCATGGTGATGCCCAGTCAGCTGAGCCACACTGGCCAGAGTAGTAATTGTTATTTAAATGGTAGTTACTTTTCTCCTCTATTTCTTGACACTACTCTTTGTTGCCACCTTATGTCGTCATCATCATTATCCTTATTACCTCATCACACAGGGTCCCAACAGGAACAAACTGGAATACTTGAAATACGATAATTTGAGGAGGATTTATTTTATAAAGGTACTGTTATAAAGATGTGGTACCTAAAAAGGTAGTGTCGTACCTGTAGCCAAATTGTTAATTAACATCCAACATCTGGAAGGGATAGGAGACGAGTTACTTAAACTCTCAAGAAGAGTATTGAGTTGGCTGCCTTGACAGGAATAGTAATTTTCAGTTGAAGGGATGCAATGAGCATGAGGTAACTTTGCTGAGAGTAAGCTGGAGGAATAAATGACCTTATTCACTTAACCACCTCCCTGGGATTCCCTGTTGGAGAACCCAGTCAGAAGCTAGGGACATGGAAACCTGTTGATAGAGTCCATAAAGGTCTACATACTTGGGAAGAAAACATGGTTGATAGGATAACAAAGTGGACCTGGAAAATACCTAGCACAGCTACACATCATCACTTTTAGGCAGTTTCAGCATCTGGGCTGACAATTCAGCTAACACTTTGGCCTCTTAAGTCCTTTACTTCTTTTTCTCAGCAAACTGGTCACACAGTTACACCCTGAATCTTGTCATAATTAAAGCCACCAGCTCCCCAAATGAGTAATTCAGATATTCTGCTCTGATCACGACCCACTCTTGTTCCATTTTGTTGGCTTAAGAATCTTACATAAGTTTAATTTTGACAAAAATTAAAGTTTTGTTTTTAAAAATGAATTCAAAACTCAACTTTAAAAACTTTTTTAAAAAGTTGTAAAATATAAATTTTACAAGAAAACTGCCTAGAATGAAAAAGGAGCAGTTATGAACATATTTCATAGGCTTCCTCTTATGAAAAATGAGGACTTAGGCTCCCTGCACTTCCTTTTATCCAACAGAATTATATCACTTTGTTGTTGTTGTTAAATTAATACACATTAAGGCCCTGGCTGGTGGCACAGTGGATAAGGTGCCAGCCTGTGAACCCAAAGGTCGCTGGTTTGATTCCCCAGCCAGGGCACATAACCAGGTTGCAAGCCAGGTCTCCAGCCAGGTCTGTAGCTGAAGGCAGGTGAAAGGCAACCATACATTAATGTCTCTCTCTCTCTCTGCCTCTCTCCCTTCCCCTCTGTCTAAAAATAATAAAATCTTTAAAAAAAATTAATTCACATTGTTAACTGTACAGCATAGGTACCATGGTAATATCTCAGATTTCATGCAACTTTTTTTTTTTCTCATGGGAAACATTACTGTTTCTTTTCCCCCATTTGCTTCCTTGTCTAAATACATCTGTAGTAATTCATCCCAAACTTTGTCAGGAAGTGTAAATATCATCTTAGTGTGTTCAAGCTGGTAACTGTTTCCATTTTTTAGTGAAAGGAAACTTTGTGAGCCTTCCATCCCCTTGCTCAAATCTGGCCTGGTTGTTTTCCAGGTGTGTTGCATAATTATTATCTGGGATCACTATTTAACACTATTCCTAGGGTATTCCCCTCACTTCTTTATTGTATTGGATGCACTGAATTATTGACCCCATGGTCTTTCCTTGGATTACGCCCTCATTTAATGGGCAGTTGAGAAGGAGACCTTCACCCCTTCTTTCTCATCTCTTTCTTGGGCTATTTTTACTCTGGGAGGAGTCCTCTGGTCCTGCTTAGGGATTGTAAACCGGGCTGCCAGTGGCAGGTGGGTTAATGACCCAAGGGATGGCTCTCACTGTTATGTTGGCTTTAATTTAACTTTCCATTTTCAGTATGATAGTTCTGTCCTTGATGTGAGTCTATTGTACAAGAGTCCCAAGTCCCACTACTTGTGTGTTCTCAAAGTAAACCTTGAGCTTTCTATAATAATGGGAGCGTAGTAGCCTGGCTTCTTAGAGTGTGGAAGAAGATCTAGGAATTTAATTGCTTATACAGATTCTGGATACTCTCCTTTGCTTTTTGATCCACCTGCACATCTGTTGTACTTAGTACTTCTTGTTTCTAATTTCTGAGCCTAACTGGGATTTTGCAAATGAATTATTTTGTTGTCCCTTGGTGGCATTCTCATTCCCATCCTCCCTCCCTGCTAGGACAGTTAACACTCACTCATTAGCCTTCTAGTTCCCACACTTGTGTTAATGTCTGTGTTACCATTCTTTGTTCTTGGAGATTTCCCCCACCTCCATAACCCTTTTTCTTTTTCTTTTTTTAATCTCTTTACCCTGATTTTAGTGATTTTTAAAAAGGGACCTGAGGGAAAACCTATGTGTTCAACCAGTTCAATAATGTTAATAGAAGTCCCTATATTAGTTACTGAACTTTATCAAAACCTTATTCCCTACTTTTTCTTTATTCAGTCTTGTCTTTATCCAGTTTGGATTCCAGGATCTATTATTGCTAGTCAATTTCTTAAATATACCATCAACCCTTCACCTCTGATTTGGTAAATCTTCAGCATGGGTGTATTCAGCTGCTTCTCTCTTTTCCTCCTATCTGATATAGGTGCACTGCATCTCATTTTCTGAATTCTCATGAACTTTATCTTTTGGTTATCCTATGTCTCACTTGCATCTTCAGACTATCTTTTTCTTTACAGGGTCCTTCCCTCCAGCATTCAAATATCTGTATTGTCTTTCATAATAAGCAAATGATTTTGGTGGGGGGTGGGGCAGTGCCACCTTTGTTCATTATTGTGATTTCTTTGATTCTTTCTGTGCTTTTACTACTCGTTAGCAATGCTTTCTTCAGATGAAGAAACTAACCCATCTTTTCAAAACCTCGCCTAAATTCCACATTCCCCTTAAAGTCTTAACTAATCCTTTTCAACTGAAATTTTTTCTGCCCACACAGAACACCTAGAGGACTTTAATTGCAACATTTTTACTTTTTTGAAAATTTGTTTTGTTTCCCCTAGTAGATTGTAATATTCTTTTATTTGTTTATATAATCTGATAGTCATAGTTGAAAGAATAAACCATGGTTACTAAGAAAGAAATGATGAAGACTGGAGTGAGCAAAAGTAGGATTGCAGTTGTTTGTATGGACAAAGACATGGCAGCTTATAATACAAGAATAAACTTGTATTAAACCACAACTGTAAACTTAACTTTTGCCCACCCCATTTGTTGAACGAATAGCAGCTTGTAGGTACCTCCAAAGAGGAAGTTGGGTAACTGAAATTTGTCTTTATGATTTCATTTATTGTGGCTGCAATTTTCTGCCACATCATTGGGAAATTGAAAATATTATTTTTCAGCCTCCAGTGTTAATGTTTTGAGTCTTTCCATTCCTTTTTTTTTTTTTTTTTTTTAAACAACCTTATAAGTTTATATTGTCCCCTTTTATACTTTTAAAGACTTGGGTATAGAAAAGGAAGGCATTTTTTGACTCAATAAGGCTTTTTTTTCTTTCTTTTTCTTTTCTTTTTTTCTTTTTTAAGATTTTATTATTTTTAGAGAGGGGGGAAAGGAGGGAGGAAGAGAGGGAGAGAACATCAGTGTATGGTTGCCTTGCAACTGCCTCCAGCTGGGGACCGACTAGACACCTGGCTTGCAACCCAGGCATGTTCCCTAACTGGAAATCAAATCAAATCAAATCTCTCCCCTTTGGTTGGAAGGCTGGTGCTCAATCCACTGAGCTCCACCAGTCAGGGCTAAGGCTTTCTTGATGTAGTCACTTAAGTGATATTTTTAACCAGAATTGTTTTAATGTAGTAAGAATAGTGGGGGTTTTTTGTTTTGTTTTGTTTTTTAAGTTTAATTTTCAATTTGAAATTGGTAAGGAACAGATTTTTGCCTAGTTTGTTTTAAAACCACTTTGAAGGATATGCATTTTGAAAAACTATTATCCTTTCTTCCCTCCACCCTACACTTTACTAATCTTAGAGTCATTTAGAATAGTTTAAAATTTTTTTAAATTTAATTTTATTTCTTTTTTTGAGAGAGGGGAAGGGATGGAAGAAAGAGAGGGAGAGAAACGTTGATTCGAGAGAGAAAAAAATTGATTGGCTGCTCCTCAAATGTGCCCAGACAGTGTGGGGGACCAGCCCACAACCCAAGTGTGTACTGTGACTGGGAATTGAACCAGTGACCTTTCACTTAGTGGGACAATGCTCAGCCAACTGAGCCATGCTGGCCAAAGTGTCATTTAGTATAGTTTTAATGACATGGTGACAATAGATTTGATATAAAGGTGTAATTTGGATATGGGTTAGTCTATACTATTAGAGTCTTTTCTCTTTCACTAATATTTACATAAAAATAGATTCTTTTTCTAAAGAATCTATTGTATATTCATTACTCTAAGCTCTTTTTCCACTAAAATTCTTAGAAGCTACCTATAGCCATGGTTTTGTTTTATGTGATAGGCAGATATCACCAATATCTTTAAAGTATTTTTAAAAATTATTTTGAGATAGATCAAAAAGGAAGCCTATCTAACGGAGGACTATTTTGAATACCTAGTAGTTTCCTTTGCCTACCTCCAGTAACCAAAATTAGTAGACAATGTAGGAAGACATGGAAGGAAAACCCATCTTTTTATAGGTTAATGATTGTGTTACTCATTTGTTCTAAGTTTGTAATTTAGATTAGAAGGAGGAGACTATGAGACTGCATTTACAGAGAAATCTCTGGTTTAGCAGTAACCTCAAAAGTTTTATAGTTCAGTCTGGAAACCAAAAGGAATAATGATGAGCATAGACTACACTGTAGCATTGTCATGTGTGGTTAATGATACCCTTGAAAATTTGCTTTTATTCAATAAATATCAGGAAGGTCATGGAATATCAGATTCAGACTTTTTTCCTAGTAATTTCTCTCTTCACAAAATCTTGATTCTTTAGCCTAGTTCTATAACATTTATTTTTTAATATTTTTTCTCTAGCAGTTGCAGTCATTGATTTAATTTACTTGAAAATCTAGGCATTTTTTATTCTTGTGCTCTCATCCTCCCGTCAAATGATCCTTACAACATGCTTTTCAAAGGAAAGCCTTCTGAAAAATAGAAGATGTTCCTAAACAACTTCTGCTGCTCAGTTAATTCATTAAACATACAGATGCAGTTGACCCTTGAACAACACAGGTATTAGGATAGTTGAAAATTTGCATATAAACTTGATTCCCCTAAAACTTTACTAATAGCCCACTATTGATCAGGATCCTTTCCAATAACATAAACAATTATATGTCTAATATACTGTGTTCTTACAATAAAGTAAGCTGGCCAGGTAGCTCAGGTGGTTAGGGCATTGACCTGATCACCACGTTTGCAGGTTTGATCCCCATCTGGTCAGGGCACATACAAGAGTCAACCAGTGAATGCATAAATGAATGCAACAACAAATCAATTTTTCCTCTTTTCACTCTCTCTAAACTCAACTAAAATAATAATAATAAACTGGAGGAGAAAGTTATTAAAGTCATAAGGAAGAGAAAATACATTTACTGTATTTATTGCAAAACAAATCTGCATACAAGTGAACCTGTGCAGTTCAAGCCCATGTTGTGTAAGGGTCAACCATATTGTATGCCTTGCATTGCTAGGAGGTAAGAGTATATAATAAGTAAATGACAAAAACCAAAAACCTTTTCCCAAAGATTTGCCAGTCTGGCTGTGTCAACTGATATGGTGACTATTTAGACTTAAATTAATTAAAATTCAGAGTTAAAATCTTGGTCATTGCCGATGTAAACATTTTATGTTTTGGTCGTATCGGAGGCTGGAAGTAGGAATTCATAGCCTCAGCTGTGTAGCTCAGTTGGAGCTGCATCATCCTAATGTGCAAGGTTGTGGGTTCAGGAAGCAACCAGTGAATGCATAAATTAGTAGAACAACAACTTAGTGTTTCTCTCTAATCAATGAAAATAAAAATAACTTTTTAAAAATGCCTCATAAAAGGGAAAATAGTAATTTTTTAAAACAAAGAATTTGCAGTGGTATTTCTGTTTGTATGGTAGTAGTATGTTATCTGGTGGTGGTCATCCATATCTGGATTAGTTTATTTCTTGTCTTTCTATGCCTTGGACCAGAGTTAATGGTTTGATTCAGGATGTAAAATTATCAGAGCACTGCTACATTTTGCAATTATAACATTTCCAAAGACTCTCAGATATTTCTTTAGCAGTCTTTCCTGTTGATTGCACTGATGCTTATTAGGAAAATAGAAAATAGATTTTACTGATTTTTTTTATTGTGGTACAATAACTCATAACAAACTATATTTTAAACAATTTTAGATGTATAGTTCAGTGGCATTAATTACATTCATATTGTTGTGCAACCATCACCATCCGTCCATCTCTAGAACTTGATCTTCCCTAACTAAAATTCTATCTAATTAAACAATAACTTAATTCCCTCCTCACTTGAGCTCCTGGCAGTCACCATTCTGCTTTTTGTTTCTATGAATTTGCCTCCTCCAGGTGCCATATATAAGTAGAGTCAATGATACACTATTTGCTTGTTTGTACCTGGCTTATTTCACTTAGCATAATGTTTTCAAGATTCACCCACATTGTAGCATGGGTGAGAATTCATTCTTTTTAAAAATTGCAGTAAAATATAAGATAAACTTCATTGTTTGAAACCATTCTAAGTGTACAGTTCAATGTCTTTAAGTATATTCACATTGGTGTGTAACTATGACCCTCTATCTCCAGAATTACTTTAATCTTGTAAAACTGAAATCCTGTGTGCTTTTAACATAGTTAACTCCACATTTCTCCCTACACACAGCCCCCTAGCCACCACCATTCTGTTTTGTCTTGATGAGTTTGACAGGGTACCTCAAATAAGTAGAATCATAGATTATTTGTTCTTTTGTAACTGTCTTATTTCATTTTGATAATATCCTCAGGGTTTACCTATGGTGTATCATGTGTCAGAATTTTATCCCTTTTTAAGGCTGAATAGTAATGTATTTACCACATTTTGTTTATACATTCATTTGTTGATGAACATTTAAGTTGCTTCTACCTTTAGGCTATTTTGAATAATGCTGATGTGAACATGGGTTCATAAATATATGTTGGAATCCCCACTTTCAGTTGTTTTAAGGACATCTAAAAGGGGCATTGCTGAATTATATGGTAATTCTATGCTTGGGGGGTTTTTTGTTTGTTTTTTCTTTTTGTTTTTGAGGAACTGCCATACTGTTTTCAAGATATTACAGGATTTTTTTTTTAACTTAATTCTATTGTTGTTGTAACATCCATCCCCTTTTTACTCCCCTCTGTCAGCTTCCCCACCCACCCACTCCCCCACAAAGTCAGTCCCACCTGTTGTCCATGTCCATTGTTCTTCCATACTAGGTTCTTGTCTAAACTGCTCCCTTTCTTTGCCTCTTCCTTCCCCCTCCCCCCCTCCCTTCCCCCTTGTCCACTGAAGGGCTATTCACTGTATTCATATGTCCGGTTCTGTTTTGCTTGTTGTTTGTTTTGTTCATTATTGTCCGATATTACAGGATTTTAAGCTCTTTTGAACTTAAAAACAAACTTAATTCATAGAAAGTTGAGGTTACTAATTACCTCTCCTGTATTTCCTTAGCTTGTACCCTCGTACTGAAAATATTACCAGAGACTCTTTTAGTGCCGTATAGGTTAAGCCCTAGAGAGAAGCTTTATTTCTTGATTAGGAGTTCACAGTCCTGGCCCTGGCCAGGTAGTTGAGTTGATGAGAGCTTATCCACATATGCCAATGTTGTGGGTTTGATCCCCAATCAGGGCACATACAAGACAACCAATGAATGCATAAATAAGTGGAACAACAAATCCACATCTCTCTCTTTCTCTCTCTCTCTCTCTCTCTCTCTCAAATAAATTTTTAAAAATGTTTACAGTCCTGCTAAAGGGAGTAATTTTGTAGTGTTTGGTATGCAGAACCTTTTTAAAGTACTGACTTAATTTTCTTCTTTCTGGTAGAGCTCCCTAAAGAAAAATATTATGAAACATAATTCTTTTTCTTTTGGTAAAAAAATTTTCTAACAAAGTTGCGTTATGGCTTTTACTTATTTTTTTCCAAGCCCATAGTACAAATCTTTTAAGTTTTTGTGTTCATTATTTCATTGTTTTCTGTCTTAGTCATAATGTAATACCACTTAAATAGATAACGTCATAACAGAATATACATATGGGAAGCTAACTTGAAAACATACGTTTATATATAAGCATTCAGTTTTATAACACTTCCAATGCAATTTTTTAAAAGATTTTATTTATTATTTTTCAGAGAGAAGGGAAGGGAGAGGGGCAGAGAGGGAGAGAAACATCAATGTATGGTTGCCTTTCACCTGCCTCCAGCTAAGGACCTGGCTAGAGACCTGGCTTGCAACCTGGTTATGTGCCCTGACTGGGAATCGAACCAGCAACCTTTGGGTTCGCAGGCTGGCACCTTATCCACTGTGCCACCAGCCAGGGCCTCAATGCATTTTTTACAATACGTTAAGCTAGACATCTCACATTTCTATAAGATTGAAAAACTTGAGCCCTGATTATAGGTATAGCTCAGTGGGTTTGGCCTCCTGCAAACTGAAAGGTTAGTTTAATTCCCAGTCAGGGCACATGCCTGGGTTTTGGGCCAGGTTTCAGGTTGGGGTTGTGTGGGAAGCAGCTGATCAGTGTTACTCTCCCTCTTTTTCTTACTCTTTTTCCCTCTCTCTAAAAATAAAATTTTAAAAATAATAATTTAAAAAGAAAACCTTGGATCGGCGGCATGGTGTTTACATATACCGAATAGGTCTTAATCTCATTCTTCTCTTTTATATATAAAACTTACTTGTGTAGGGAGCAATAGAGACCAGCGATTAAAGAAAACACATTTTGTATTTTTTTGGTTTTCAGGAAGTCCTCATATGGGCAACTCATTTGCTTTAAATGAAACCGTTTTAAGCTTGGCACTTCCTTTTAAAGCAGAGCTGCCTAGTATATGGCTTGCAGTGAAGCTATTACCAAGGAATGCATGCTTCATTCCCAGCCCAAGTTAATTTTATGGACCCAAATTTATTTATCATTTTCCAGGGTCATTCATGAGGTTAATACTTTCACACAAAGGTAAGTTGGGATACAAATTTGTTACACTTACATGAGAAAATTTTGGCAGGATTTGTCAGTATCATATTACTGTATCTGTGACTAACAGGTGCAGATTGAGCCAAAATTCATTTGACAAAGGTCATTATGACATAGAGTTGAAAGTGTTTATCCCAGAAGCACTGGGATTTCTTCAGACACTGAGGAGAGCACAATGTGCAGCCCTGTCATTTCGTCTAGATTTCCTTCCTTTGAGCTCAGTGTATATGGGCACTATGGTCTTCCAAAGTTGACTTCAAGTGTTTGAGTGTTTCTCCTGGAATATGAGTAGCATAAGGTGTTTTAAAGAAGGACAGGTATCATATGATCTCACCCATTACAGGACAATAATGAGCAAAACTAACAACAAGCAAAACAGAACCAAGTGTATGAATACAAGGAATAGGCCTGCAGTGCTCAGGGGGAAAGGGGTTGGGGGGAGGGGGGAGACAGAGGCAAAGAAGGGGAGCAGCTTAGACAAGAACCTAGTATAAAGGAACCATGGACATGGACAACAGGTGGGATTGACTTTGGGGGGAATGGGTGGGTGGGGAGGGGGACAGAGGGGAGTAAAAAGGGGATGGATGTAATACAACAACAATAAAGTTAAAAAAAAAAAAAAGAATTGCTTTAAGACAGGAATCCCTTCCCTCTCATAAGGGAAATAGTATAGCCCTTTTAATTTTTCAATTATGGAGATGGCTGTAAAAATGTAAATTGACCGAACTTGTCTCTATAAATGAGCTTTTTTGTGTGTGTTTTGTTTCTACAAAAGTTATTTATGTACACACAAGGATATTCCACAGATCTTGGAGTTTGCTAGTGGCTTTTTTTTTTTTTTCTTGTTTCCAACTCTGCTTTGGGAAATGAGAGCTATTGACTTATCACTGCTATGGTGGAGATATTAGCTAAGCTTCATTTCATCATGGTTTCTGTATTTCAGGCCATCTTGCAAAACAAGTCATTTTGAAAAATAAAATTTTTAGGTCAGATGGCTATCTTTTGAGAATGATAACAAATTTTTCTTAATATTTCTTCAAGCCCTTTTCTCTTCCTACCATCTAAGAAAACCATGAGGGAGTAATTTGTGACATCTAAATCTGTAAAGTTCTCATAAAGGATTAGATAAATTTAAGATAGTTGACTGACTTAAAATAATCATTTCTCTGTTCTACATAACTTAGACTTTCTTTACCTGTAACATGAAAATGGTATTTTTAAAAAATTTTTATTTTCTGGGTCTATACCATATTGTTACAGGGCATATGTCTAAAACATGTTGCCTTACTGATAATTTTAGAGGGAAGAGAAGAGAGGAAGAAACTTCAACGTGAGCGAGAAACATCAGTTGGTCGTTTCTCATATGAGCCTGTCTGAGAACCGAATCTGCAACCCAGCCATGTGGGTGCCTGGCAGCTCTTTGCTTTGAGGAATGATACCCAACCGAGTCACACCAGTCTGGGCTGACTTTTCTTTTTTTTTTTTAGAGAGAGAGGGGAAGGGAGAGGCAGAAAGAAGAGAGACATCAACATATGCTTGCCTTTTGCCTGCGTCCAGCTACAGACCTGGCTGGAGACCTGACTTGGAACCTGGTTATGTGCTCTGGCTGGGGAATCGAACCAGCGACCTTTGGGTTCGCAGGCCGGGGCCTTTTCCACTGTGCCACCAGCTAGGGCTTTGGCTGATTTTGAGAATACACTTATTAAAGCTGGGCACAGTGAAATGAAGGACTTAGGGTAGAACTAGTACCAAGAGGGAGTGTAGGCACTGCTCCTGACAGACTTTTTTTTTTTTTTTTTAGGAATTCTTTTCACTATGTCCTCTGACCTAGTTCCCTCTCCATGCCAGTTTACTCTAAATCTTTGAAAATCTTTACCTAACAAACATATTATCTACTAATTGAAATGCTTTAAAAGTATAGTAACCTGACACTTTTAGATTACTTTTCAAATCTTAATGAAAATTTTCCATTTTCAGAACCTCATTTTCTGTTTTGCTAGAGCACTTCTATCCCCAGTGGAATATTTTAAGTAATTCTTCTTAATTTGAGGAGTTTTTGTGTAAGATTAACTAGCGGCCCTAATCCACTTCTAATTCTTGGCAGCTAATGAATCGTTAGGGGCTCCTGTCTGGGCATTTGCTTGCATTGTTGAAGGCCTGCTTAATGATTTTGGTTGATTGGGCAGTTTTAGAACTGTTGGTGTAAAAGTGAGTCTTGGAGCAACAGTGCACCGTTAAAGGGAAAAGGGGACAACTTTTAGGGTTTACTGTGAAGCATAATAAAAGACTTAGAATATGCTGGTGAAAGGGTTACTGGGCCATAGCCTGCTTCATATTCATCACATAGTTATGGAAATATCTTTTGAAAAAATTGATATAAAGGCCTGTTCTGCTACTGCTTTGTGAAATGAAAGGTTGGAATTAGATACTTAAATGGAAAATGTTCTCTTCTTGCAGCCTCTTTGAAATGTGCTGTTAGTGGGAGCTTCAGCTTCCTCCTGCTGACTCTAAGCCCCAAGCTTCAGTTGAAAGGTCCTTTCAGAAATGTGGAGCTTAGTCCAAGCCTGGATTTCAGTGGGTAGCACCTGGCATCTGTTTCTAGAAAGTCCTATGAAGTGTAAGTGCTTTATTCTGTCCTAAAGAAACCCGTTTCCTTCCTTCTCTTCCTTTCTGCAGCTTAGCAGAGGGAAGAACAGCACTGTGCTGTAGTGCCAGGGGTATCAGGATTTGGTTGCATGTTTCATGATTCAGTGACCAAAACAAGATTTCTTATTTGGGGATGCCAACAGTCCTTAAACCCTCCTAGAACTTAAACTAATCAGTTGTATCCCCTAATACATGGTACTGACAGTATGATCCTGGGTAATTTTTCATTGACAGTTTACTTAGTAGCTGTAATATTCGAGTTTGCCAGGTTTCTTTAGAGCCACTCTTATCTTTTGTTCTTACTCCAAAAGACAAATATTTGAAAGGAGAGGCACATTTGACCAGTGGGTGAGGCAGCATCAAGAGAAATAGGGATGCTTGAAATAAGAAGATAGCTCTTCTTTCACTTTGGTTTTACTTGATACATTTGCACAAGGGACAATTTGGTATTTTTCCCCCTAAGACCAGGTCCTCTTAGAATTGCCCTAGCAAATTTATATAGCTGCCATCTATATTTTAATTTATTTTTAAAAATTATTTTAAACTAGATACTAATATAATGAGCACTAGAAAATGCAAGTTTTATATTGGATTTAGTTGTCTAGGGCTAAGTGCTATATTTCCCTTTTTCAGAAATGCTGGTAATATTTTGAAGTAAGCTCATTCCAGAAAAAAATCATTTTGGGGAGATTTTACGGTTCCCTTCACTAATCCTAAAATTTTTCTGAAATGTTTAAGTCTTCAGATTTTAACTAAGAAAATAAAGAACTTCTCATTGCTAAAACAGGAAATATGTTTAAAACATAACCAAGTCTTCATCTGGGCAGGGCAAGTGAAATTCTACAAATGAGGATCCTGGATGAAAAATGTCTCATCCTTTTAGGGCCTTTGTTTTCTTTATCTGTAAAGAATGAATTTGCTTTTTCTCTGTTGCCCTTTCTCTAAACATTCTAAATTCTGTTCTTATAGATGACTCACAGTCCATTAAGTACCTCAGCCACCTTGTAGAAGGCTGGGCTTCATGTTTGGGAAAACAAAGATGTGTTACAGACTTAGTAGATGACAGTATCTTGTCATCTGCTTCATATTTAATCATTTAGTATACTTTATTTTATTATTTTTTAAATACATGTTAAGTGCCTCTTACTGCCACAGTCCTGTTGCAAGTAGAGTTCTGCTCTCCTATAGTCCTTAGCTGTTGCAGTGACGTGCTTTCACTGGTGGGATTTGCTCAGTGATCCTGCCCTCCCGGATGGCATTCATGCTGTGCCTTGCATCTGGTTTTGTGCAGGGTAAAAATGTTTTGCCTTTTCCTCAGTGGCAGGAGACCTCTGGTGGCACTGGTATAGATAGCTTTATGGGCTCAAGAGTGTTTTATCCCCTTTGCTGTGGGAAAGAGTTTTTTCCTTTTACCCTTGTTGCAACAGTAATGGGTCTTAACCTGTGCTTCTGAGGTGGTGTGATTTGCTACTCCTCCCACCTGACTTCAGGCTTTTGTTCATTAGGGGAAGAGTGTCTAGTCAGAGATTTTTGTGCCTTCTCTACAGTTGAGGCTGCTCCTCTCCCCCAATACTGCCCACCAAAGGAGGTTTTCTCTGATCTGCCCCATTTCCAGTCTTTCCCCTGAGTATCTGACTGAGGTCCTTAGAGAAGAGCTTGTAGTTATGAAGTCCTCCAGTGTCTAAATGCCAGGTGTTTTATAGGCTTATTTTAGCCCACACTCAGCTGTTATCAATTTGTTAATAATGTAAGCTAAATTTTTATTACCTGGTTGTTTCGTGCATCTTTTCTTCTTTTGTTTTACTCCATATCACCCAGTGCTTGCCTACTTCTTGGGCAGATTTTTGATTTCATTCTGCTTGACTGTCCTGGCACCCCTGCATTCTTGATGATGCATTTTTAAAAAGTTATCTTGTAGGTTATTTGCTTTTGTTAACTTGAAAACAGTGTTCTTTTCAACTTTGTACATCTTAGGTGGATATAGAAATCCTCTCAGGTATTTTTATTTGTATGTTTTAAACCCCACAATATCTTTTGTAGTTTCACATAGTCAATACTCATAAGATAATTTACTTACATACTTAGCCTTTTCATCATTTTTTATTCCTTCCTGATTTCCACATTTTCATCCAGAATTAATTTCCTTCTTCATGAAGAACATATCCTTTACGATTTTTTCCTTTGAGGATCTGTTGTTAATGAACTCTGCCCTTCTCTTTTTTAAATTGATTTGAGAGAGAGAGAGAGAGAGATTGAGATTTGTTGTTCCACTTATTTACGCATTCATTAGTTTATTCTTTTATGTGCCCTATCTGGGGATTGAACCCACATCAGTTTATCAGGGCAACACTAACCAGCTGAGCTACCTGGCCAGTGCTTGCCTTCTTTTTTGTTTTTACTGTTTCATCTTAAAATGTCTTAATTTTGTTGCATTTCAGAAGGATTTTTTTTTTTTTTTGCTAGATTTAAAATAACTGATTGGCATTTTCTTTCAGTACTTTGCAGATCTTTAATTATCATTTAAATAGTGCTTCTGACCCACCTTTTCTGTTCCTTCTGGAATTTGCATTATATTTATGTTAGACTTTTTCACCATGTTTCACATGACACTTAGATCCTTCCCACCTTTGTTTCCTATCATTTTTGACTTTGTGCTTTGGTCAGGTTATTTTCTATTGCTCTGTTTTGTAGTGTAGTGGTCTTTTCTTCAGTTGTCTGATTTGCTGTTTTAAGCTACTATATTTTCCAGTTCTAGATTTTCATTGGATTTTTTTTTTTTTAGATTCTGTTTCTTCATGGAAAGTTTCCATTTGTCTTCTAATTCACTGAATACATTAACTATTATTTTTTCCAAATGTTCTTTTTTTTTTTTGTTTCTCATATTTATTGATATATTTTTCTTTAATTTCTTTTTTTTTTAACGTTATTGTTGTTGTATTACATCCATCCCATTTTTGCTCCCCTCTGTCCCCCTCCCCACCCACCCATTCCCCCCAAACAAATGTTCATTTTGAAAAATGTGTAACGTGAAAGAATAGTACAGCGAACATTAATATACCCTTCTCCTTAATTCAGAGAATTGTAATTTTTCTGTTGCTCATTTTCTGTCCTTTGTTCTCTGAGTGTGTATTTTTTTAACCTTTTGGAATTAAATTTCAGACCTCATAATGCTATATACCCCAGATATTTTGACATTATCTTGTAAAAACTCACATTTTTCTAAATTAAGCTAAAACCATTGCCCCTCTCAAGAAGTTTAACATTGATATAATGGTATTATCTTAACACACAGTCCATGTTCCAATATCCTAATTGTCTTGGTTATAGATTTCTCATTTTACAAATTTTTTATTCTCTCTAATCTAGGATCCAATTGAGGATAATGCATTATTTATAGCTGTTAATGTTTCTTTAGTTCTTGGAGTATTTTATTTTTTCTTTTACGATAGCAACATTAAAAAAAACAATTCCAGCCCTGGCTGGTATGGCTCAGCGGATTGAGCGCAAGTCTGCGAACTGAACGGTCGCTGGTTCAGTTCCCAACAGGGCACATGCCAGGGCCCCATTTGGAGGGTAGGCAGGAGGCAACCACATATCAATATTTTTTTCCCTGTCTTTCTCCAAAAATAAAATATTAAAAACAAAAACAAAAACCCAGGTCCAATGTGGTTTTGTTTGTGATATGCCCCACTATTTGGATTTGTCTGGTGGTTTTCTTATGATTGCTTTCAGGTTTAACTTTTTTTTTGAATACTATATGAATGATAATTTGTTTTTAGTGACTCACATCAGGAATAACATAAAATGTGTTTGTCTTGTTATTGGTGGTATTACATTTTATCACTTCCATTAAGACATCACAGTTACTTTAATCCTCGTCTAATAATTCCCTTGTTTAGATAGGTTATTTCTATCGTCTGTTCTCCCCACTTTTTTGTTATCATTTAGTGTTGCTTTTGTTTGATAGAGTATACTGTTTATGAAAAGTTGAAGAGATTATAAGTGATTTTTTTTCCTGAGAATGGTTTCCTTTGCTTCAGACAGGTCTTTGTAATAGAATCAGATTCCTTTACTCTAACTAGGATTGAATAGATTCTAAACTGTGTTTCTTTCTCTTTTTTTACCTTGGTGGTAAATATACATAATATAAAACTTACCATTTTATTTTGTTGTTTTTTAATTTTTTAAAAGAACAGATTTATTCTTTTTTAAAAATACATTTATTTTGATTTTGCTATTATAGTTATCCCAGTTTTTCCCCTTTTGCCCCCCCCTATGCAGTAACCCCATTCCCTCCAGCAATGCCCGCCTTAGTTTATGTCCATGTATCATGCATATAAGTTCTTTGGCTTTTCCATTTCCTTTATTATTCTTACCATTTCCCTGTTTATTCTGTAACTACCCATGTGTACTTTTTTTTTTCACATTCAGACAACTCACTATTTAATTACTGCTTTCTGTCAGCCTCTCAAATCATATTAATACGAAATTTTCATTATTAGTGCTTATGTTAATTCTTTATTTAAAAAATTACTTTTTTTCCCACTTTTTAAAAAAATTTTATTGTTGTTGTATTACATCCATCTCCTTTTTGCTCCCCTCTGTCCCCCAAGAATTACTTTTTTAAGTAAAATGGAGTGCAACATTACCACACACGTGCACAAATACACACACATGCATATTTTACAAATGTACAGCTTAGTAGCATCAAGTACATTCACATTGCAATACCACTATTGCCACAGTTCATCTCCAGAACCTTTTCATCTTCCCTAGCTGACACTGTACCCGTTAAATATCAACTGTCCCCATTATCCCTTACCCTCAACCCTTGGCAACCAAAATTCTAACTCTGTCTCTATGAATTTGTCTTATTTCACTTAGCATAATGTCCTCAAGGTTTATCAATGTTGTAGCATGTAACAGTAGCCCTTACCTTTTAAGGATGAATAACTATCCATTGTATGTACATACCACATTTTATTTATCCATTCATCTATCAACGAACATTTGAGTTTTCAACTTTTGTGAATAACACTGCAATGAACATGGATGTGCAAATGTCTTTTCAAGATCCTGTTTTAAATTATTTTGGATATTGACTATAGATTACTTTCGCGTGGATCATATGGTAATTCTATTTTTAATATTTTGAGGAACTGCCATACTGTTTTTCATAATTGCTCTACTATTACATTACCAACAGTGCAGAAGCATTCTAATATCCCCTCATCCTCACCAGTACTTACTTTTTCACCCCCATGATGGCCATCAAAACATGTGTGAAGTGATATCTAATTGTGATTTGATTTACATTTCCCTGATGACTGGTGATGTTGAGCATATTTTGTTGGCCTTTTTTTTTTGTGAGAGAAGAGGGGAAGGGATAGAGGCAGAGAGGGAGAGAGACATCAATGTATGGTTGCCTTTCACCTGACTCCAGCCACAGACCTGGCTGGAGACCTGGCTTGCAACCTGGTTATGTGCCCTGGCTGGGAATCGAACCAGCAGCCTTTGGGTTCGCAGGCCGTCCGCTGTGCCACCAGCCAGGGCCTTGTTGGCCATTTTTATAATCACCTTTAAAAAAATGCCTTTTCAAGTCCTTTGCCCATTTTAAAACTGGGCAAGTTTGGGCTTTTCTTGTTTGCTTGTTTTTTGTGAGTTGTAAGAGTTCTTTATGTATTCAATATTAACCCCTTATGAAATAGATGGTTCTTCCATTCTTTGGGTTGCTTTTCACTCTATTGTGTCCTTTGCTGCATAGAAGTTTTAAAGTTTGATGTAGTCCCATCTATCTACTATTTTGTTGCCTGTGCTTTTGGTATTATATTTATGAAATCGTTATCAAATCTAATGCCATGAAGTTTTTCTCATGTTTTCTTTTGGGAGTTACAGTTTCAGGTCTTGCTATATTTAGGTTTTTAATCCATTTCAAGTTAATTTTTGTACGTGGGCCCAACTTCTTTCTTTCACATATGGCTATGCAGTTTTCCCAACAGTTTGTTAAAGAGACTCTTCCCATTGTGTAGCTTTGGCACCCTTGTTGAAGATCATTTGACTATATTTGTGAGAGTTAGTTCCATTGGTCCATGTGTCTATATGCCAGTGCCATAATGCTTTAATTACTGTGTTTTTGTAATACATATTGAAATTGGGAATGTGAGCCCTCCAGATTTTTTTCTTTTTCAAGACTGTAAGATTGTTTTGGCTGCATAGAGTTCCTTGAGATTCCATATGGATTTTCTGATGGATTTTTCTATTTCTGCAATAACAACAAAAATGTCATTGGGATTTTAATAGGGATTGCATTGACTCTGTAGATTACTTTTTTTTATTTAGGATTTTATTTATTATTTTCAGAGAGAAGGGCAGGGAGGGAGGGAGGAAGGGAGAGAAGCATTAGTGTATGGTTGCCTTTTACCTGCCTCCATCTAAGGACCTGGCTGGAGACCTGGCTCGGGGATCAAACCAGCGACCTTTGGGTTTGCAGGCTGGCACGTATCCACTGAGCCACCAGCCAGGGCTTTTTCTTCCTTTGATGCTATCTTTTCAGATCATTCATTGTTCATGTTTAAAAATCTGATTTTGGGGTGTTGATATTGTATTTCACGACTTTGCTGAATTCATTTGTTCTGTCAGATTTTGGGGGTATCTTTAGAGCTTTCTACATATAAGATCATGTTATATGTGAACAGACATCATTTACCCCTTCCTGTCCAATTTGGATGCCTTGTATTTCTTTTTCTTGCCTAATTTGTTTGGGCATGACTTCCAAAATTATGTTGAATAGAAGTGGCAAAATTGGGCATCCTTATCTTGTTCCTGATCTTATAGTTTTGAAAAGTTGTTAGTCTTTGACAACTGAGTATGAGGTTCATTGTGGGTTCTTACCTCTTAATGATGACAATATGTTCTGCAAAATTCATCATTAGGTGATTTCATTGTTGTGCAAACGTCACCGAGTGTGTTTACATAAACCTGGATGGTATAGCCTACTACACCTATACTATATGGGATAACCTATTGTTCCTAGCCTACAAATCTGTAGAGCTTGTTCCTATACAGAATACAATAGGCAGTTGTAACACACGGTAAATATTTGTGTATCTAAACATATAAAAGGTCACTGTGTTGCACACCTGAAACTAATAAAATAATATGTGCCAACTATACTTTAATAAAGTGCTATAATAATAAAAACAAATATGGAAAAGCTACCATAAAAATACAATATAAAAGATTTAAAAGCCCTGGCCAGATGGCTCAGTTGGTTGGAATGTTGTCTCATGCACCAAAAGGTTGCAGGTTTGATGTTGGTCAGGGTGCATACAGGAGGCAACCAATTGATGTTTCTCTTTCACATTGATTCTCCCCTCCCTCCAAATTAGTGAACGTCCTCAGATGAGGATTAAAAACAAAACAAAACACTTTTTTAGAAATGGTACACTTATACAGGGCCCTCACCATGAATGGAGCTTGCAGAACAAGAAGTTGCTGTGGGTGAGTCAGCAAGCGAGCGGTGAATGAATATGAAGGCTAGGACATCACTGTACCCTACCACTGTAGAGTTAGGCTGCATGAAATGTATAAAACAATATGGTATTAAATTAAGCACAAGAGAGAATGATGTAATTAAGAGACATGGTAAACACAAGAGGTATGAAGCTGTCCCCTGTTTGCTGCAAAACACAGCATACTGCTTTGCAGCAGACTTTTTTATATGTTGAAAGAGTACATTCTAAATGGGAAATAGTATAGTAAATACATAAACCAGTAACATACTTGTTATTATCACTATCAAACATTATGTACTGTACATAATTGTATGTGCCTTTTATACCACTGGCAATGCAGTGGGTTTGTTTACACTAGCATGACTAAGTTATACACATGATATTATGACAGCTACCGTGTCACTAGGTGATTGAAATTTCTCAGCTCCACTATAATCTATAGGACCACCATATATATGCTGTCCATTGTTGAAGCGCTGTTGTGCAGTCAGTTCATGACTGTATGGTCTTTACTATGCTAGGACAATTTTCTTCTGTTTTTACAATTTCCTTTTTGAGTGTCTTTATTGTGAGAGTTTTACATTTTGTCAAATGTCTTTTTTACATCAGTTGAGATGTTTTTGTTCATTTTGTTAATGTGGTTTATTATATTGTTTGATTTTCATATGTTAAAACCACCCTTGCATTTCATGAATAAATTCTTGGTCATGTTGTATAATTCTTTAATATGATACTGAGTTTGGTTTGCTGGTGTTTTGTTGAGGTGTTTTGGTTTTTTTCCCATCAGTATTCATAAGAGATGCTGATCCGTAGTTTTCTTACGGCATCTTATCTTTTATCTGGCTTTGGTATCAGAGTGATGCTGGTTTCCTCAGATGAATTTTGAAGTGTTTCCGCCTTTAATTTTCTTGGAAGAGTTTTAGAAGGATTGGTATTAAATCTTCTGCTGGTTCGATTCCCAGCCAGGGCACATAACCAGATTGCCGGATCTCCAGCCAGATCCATAGCTGGAGGCAGGTGAAAGGCAACCATACATTGATGTCTCTCTCCTTCTCTGCCTCTCTCCTGCCCCTCTCTCTGGACATAATAAATAAAATCTTTTTTAAAAATCTTCCAATAAATCCATCTAGTCCTGGGTTTTTTTGTTGTTGTTGTTAGGAGGTTTTAGATTACTAATTTAGTCTCTTTACTAGTTACAGTCATACAGTCTATTCAGACTTTTCTATTTCTTCTTGATTCAGTCTTGGTATGTTTCTAGGAATTTGTGCATTTCATCTAGATTGTGTAATTTGTTGGTGTATAGTTCATAGTATTTCTTCTAATCCTTTCTTTTTTTTTTTTTTTAATATTTTATTTATTATTTCCAGAGAGAGGGGAAGGGAAAGAGACAGAGAGACATCAATGTACGGTTGCCTTTCACCTGTCTCCAGCTACAGACCTGGCTTGCAACCTGTCTTCCAATCCTTTTTATTTCTATAAAATTGATGATAATGTTTCTGCTGTTATTTCGTTTCTTTTTTCTTAGTTAATCTAGATTAAAATTTTTAAAATTTGGTTGATGTTTTTTAAAAATCACATCTTTTCTAGCCTCTATTTTATATATCTTTGCTCTAATCTTTATTATTTCCTTCCTTATGTTAGCTTTAAGTGTGTTCTTCTAGAGCCTTAAGGGATAAAGTTAGATTGTTGGTTTGAGATGTGCGTCTTCTTCTTCTTCCTCTTTTTTTTATTTAATTCTCACCCAAGGACATTTTTTTTCCATTGCTTTTAGAGAGAGAGGAAGGGAGAGAGGAAGGGAGGGAGAGAAACATCGATTGGTTGCCTCCTGTACACGCCTGGACCGGGGATCATACACACCCGGACCGGGGATGGAACCCGCAACCTAGGTATGTGCCCTGATCTGGAATTGAACCCATAGCCTCTCAGCTATGGGGCAATGCTCCATCCAGCTGAGTTACACTAGCTAGGGCAAAATGTGCTGCTTTTTTTTTTTTTTTTAATGTCAAGTGTAAAAAGCTTTAAAATTCTTAGAACTGTTTCACTGCATCTCATAATTTTTGGTGTATTATGTTTCCATTTTCTTTTGTCTTTAAGATATTTTCTCATTTCTTTTTTAACCTGTTGGATGCTTTAGGATGTATTTAATTTTTACATATTTCTGAAGTTTCCAGTTTCTCTTCTATTAATCTAAATGTGATTCAAAAAGATTGTTTGGTTTTACATTTATTAAGGCTTGTTTTGTGGCCTGGCATCTGGTGGGTCCTGGAGATGTTTCAGTCTTTCTGAGGTATAGTTCCTTTGCTGAGTCCCAGCTAAAAGTGTGGAGTGCTTACCGGGGCTCCTCTTCCTTGGTGAGCCCTAAGTTTGTTTCTATCTCCCCAGCCTTCCGAGACTGCCCAAGGATCTTTAGTTTCTTAGCCTCTTGCCTTCCACTTTCAAATGAGTAAATGCCTTGAGAGGAAAAGTAGAATAGATGTTGGGCTGGACTGTGTGCACTTCTATTCTCTTGTCTCAGATTCTAGCTGTCTTGGTAGTTTTGATGTCTTCAAACAAGTTATTTTTTTATTCATCTTTTATACTTGTTTTAGGCTGGAAAATTGGTGTAATGCCTGCTAGTGTGTTGAAACACTGGATAAATGCTGAGACTAATAGCTTCAGGTTGTGTTTTAGGGAGTATATAGGGCATAAAACTTAACTCCTATGTGTTAAAAAACAAACTTTCTTTTTTTAAAAAAATGTAATTTTAATTTTTACAAGAAGGAGTTTGCAAGATCTGTGTCGCTTTTTATTAATTATGTATTTTGGAGATCTTTTCATATTAAGAGTATAAATACATGTTTATTTTTAAAGGCAGTTCCAAAGGGTATGTTAAAAAATATTCATACATATTAAAATGCTTAAAAAATGAATGTTTGCCTTTCTACCGCCAGTTTTCCAGAAGAAAATAGTATTTTTGTTTTGACATTTCATTCTGCTCTTCATTTTTGAGATCTCTCCTTTTAAGGAAATATTATGTATATAACCCAGAATGACACAGTTGGTATTTTTTGCTGGTTTCTGCCATTCAGCTGAAAGTACACATAGCAGTGGATAATCAGTGAACTTTGCATGCCCTCAACTGGGGACTGTCCTATAACCCAGGCTTGTGCCCTGATTGGGAGTCTTAACTGCCAACCTTTCACTTTGCCAGGTGATGCCTAACCAACTAAGCCACACCTGTCAGGGCTCCTGGTTTCTTGGCATTGTCTCTCTAGAAGAGTAGTCTGAGTTTTTACATGGTAAGTGTCAAAGAATTTGTGGACGTAGAGTAAAACCACCACAATAATAAATTTGAAGAGGAGATACTTTGAATATCATGTTTCTCTTTAAAGTTTGCCCACTAATTTTATCATTTATGCATGAATCTTGCCAGTAGCAGTTATTACTTGAAGTGTTCTAATGGTGATTTTCTGTTTTTCTCATTCCTTCTACATTCATTAGTATTCTTCTGTAAAAATAAGGTGTCTTATATCCTATAAATAACTTCTCAAGAGTTTTTAGTTGGTAATTCACATTAGTATGGACTTGTGGGTATTTTTTTTTTTTTTTTTTTTTTTGAGTTATACTGTATCACTGTCATAATTTTGTTACTCCAGGTTTTAGCTATGGCCATTGGGAGCTCTTTTCAGGTTGGCTCTTACATCCTTCAGACTTTTGGCTAGTTTTTAAAATGTTTTTCTGGCCTACTTTTCATATATATATATATATATATATATATATATATATATATATATGAAAATGACTAGAAAATAATGGATATAAGTATTTTCTTGCAAAATTAGTTTTTCTGAACTTTTAGAAGTTCAGGATAGTACTTCCAAATTCAGAGAGCTTCTTTTCCTTTGTTGTCAGATAGTACTTACAAATAAGGTGATTTATTGCTAAGATTTCCTAGCTTTGTTACCTTCTCCTTTTTTCCCTTTGCCTCTGTGGTACTTGTTCTGTATAACTTAGGTTTTGTTCATATCACTTTCTCCTCAGTTTGGAGCCCTGTCCTAGCTCTTCAGTTTCAAGAGTCTATAGAGGCTTAACGTCCATCTCCTTAGACCTTATGTTGATCTTTTGACTCACCTTTTCTACTCACCAAAACCTCTTCCATTTTCAAATATGGTTCTCACATTGGCTCCCTATGCTTTTTAGTGAAAGCTCTTTTGTTGTTTGTCTGCTCTTAACATCCATTAGCTAGCTTGTTCCTTCCACTCTGCTTTTACCTGAAGCGGAAACTGTGTAAGTCTTATAGATATTACTGGTTTGTCCCTAACCACTTATAATTTGGAGTTCTTGGAGATAACTAGATAGATAACACACCTAGTTTTGTTATAAATGTCCATAGTGATTTGGTTTTCCTGTTTAATTGCTCTGTTTTTTTAGAATTATGTTTTATTGATTATGCTATTACAGTTGTCCTGATTTTTCTCCCTTTGCCCTCTCCACCCAGCAACCCCCCCTCCCTCAGGCAATACCCACACATTGTTTATATCCACGGGTCATGTGTATAAGTTCTTTGGCTACTCCATTTTTTACATCCCATGGCTATTCTGTAGCCACCTATTTGTACTTCTTACACCCCTCACCTCCTTGCCCATTCCCCACATCCCCCCTCCTGTCTGGCAACCATCAAAATGTTTTCTGTATCCATAGACCTGCCTCTGTTCTTGTTTGCTTAGTTTGTTTTTCAGATTTATTTGTTGATAAATATGTATTTATTGCCATTTTATTCATATATTTGATCTTTTTCATAAGTGAATTCCCGTAATATTTCATATAATAATTACTTGGTGATGACAAACTCCTTTAGTTTTTTCTTGTCTTGGAAGGTCTTTATCTGCCCTTTGATTCTAAATGATAGCTTTGCTGGGTAGAGCAATCTTGGCTGTGGGTCTCTGCTTTTCATGACTTTGAATAAGTTTTGTCAATCCCTCTGGCTTGCAAAGTTTCTTTTGAGAAATCAGCTGACAGTCTTATGGGAATTCCTTTATAGGTAATTACCTGCTTTTCTCTTGCCACTTTTAAGATTCTCTCTTTATCTTTAACCTTTAGCGTTTTAATGATATGTCTTGGAGTGGGCCTATTTGGATACATCTTGTCTGGGACTGTCTGTGCTTCCTGGACTTGTGTGTCTACTTCCTTCACCAAATTAGGGAAGTTACTTTCATTATTTTTTCAAATAGATTTCCAGTTTCTTGCTCTTTCTCTTCTCCTTCCAGCATCCCTATGATTTAGATGTTGGACCTCTTAAAGCTGTCCCAGAGGCTGCTTACACTATCCTCATTTTTTTTTTTTTTAATTCTTTTTTCTTCTTGTTGTTTTTATTGGTTGTTTTTTCTTTCTTATGTTCCAAATCAATCATTTGATTCTCAGCTTCATTCACTCTACTGTTGTTTCCCTATAAGTTGTTCTTTATTTCAGTTAGTGTACCCTTTGTTTCTGACTGGATTTTTCTTACGTTGCTGAGGTCTTCACTAAGTTCCTTGAGCATCCTTATAACCATTGTTTTGAACTCTGCATCTGAGAGCTTGCATATCTCCATTTCATTAAGGTCTTTTTCTCGAGTTTTGATCTGTTCTTTTATTTAGGCCATGTTTCTTTGTCTCCTCATGTTGGCAGCCTCCCTGTGTTTATTTCTATGTAGTAGGTAGAGCTGCTTTGAGTCCGTGTCTTGGTAATGTGGCCTAATGTAGTAGGTGTCCTTTAGGGTCCCGTGGACCCTATCACCCAAGCTGGGCACTCAAGGAACGGCTTTCATGTGGGCTGAGTCCACCCTCCTCTTATTGAGCTTTGGTTGCTGTTGGCAGATCAGTGGGAGGAATTTACCCAGGCCAGTAAACCTCAGGAATTGACTATGATCACTTACCACCAATCTCCAACCTCTGTGGAGAATCAGCTGGGCAGGGTAATGGTGCTCTACTGTGTTTTGTAGCTGTCCACTGGATGTGTTGGCCGGGGAGTTGCCTGGTGGTGCAGGCCAAAATCAGCCCCCACCTGTGTTTTGCCTAGAGCCACCCTGCCTGAGCTATTAAATGATCTGAAATGGCTGCTACTTGTACTGGGCTTGGAGATTCCCAGGGGATGCTGTGAATGCCAGGCCTGGGGCTCACTTAGACCAGCTGTTGCTTATTTAAGAGAATTTAAGAAGTTGTGAAGCTTGAACCAAACCCAGCCTTTCGTATGGAAAAGCAGCTTCTCAAATGGAAAAGCAGTTTGGGTGGGCTGCTAGTAGGGTGGGGTGGAGTCTCTGGGGTCTCCAAGGCAGGTCAAACAGTGTTAGCCAGGTTGTTGGGGTCTTAGATATGGCACCACCTTGTTGGCTCTGTGGCTTAGTGTGGATGGATGTGGTTTCTTTAATTCTGCAATTGTCAAACTTCTGTTCAACTTGATCTCTGATAGTTCTGAGTGACAGTTTTTCTACATTTTAGTTAACTAATTTTGATGTGGTTGTGCCAAGAGGTGAGCCACATCTGCTTATGCTGTGATCCTGACTGGAAGTCTGTCTTTTGTTTTTTAAGATTTTATTTGTTTACTTTTAGAAAAAAAGGAAGGGAAGAAGAGAGGAAGAGAGAAACAGTAAGGTGTGAGGGATACATCCCTCAGTTTTCTCTCACTGGGGGAACTGGGGACCTGATCTGCAACCCAGGCACGTGCTCTGACTAGGAATCTAACTAGTGACCATTTGGTTCTTAGGACAATGTCTAACCCACTGGGCCACACCTAATCAGGGCTGCTCTGTTTTTATTCAGGAATTTATGGAGATTCCAAGACTTCAGAGAATCTATTTGCTATTATTTTTTTAAATATCAGTTTGAACCCTGGCTGGCATATCTCAGTGGATAGGCACTGGCCTGCAAATGCAAAGGTCACTGGTTCGATTCCCCAGTTAGGGCACATAAGCAGATTGCAAGCCAGGTCTCCAGCTAGGTTCTTAGTTGGAGGCAGGTGAAAGGCAACCATCCACTGATGCTTCTCTCCCTTTCTTCCTCCCTCCCTGCCCTCCTCTCTGAAAATAATGAATAAAATATTTAAATAAATAAATAAATAAATAAATAAATATCGGTTTGAGCCCTTACCTGTGTGGCTCAGTGAGTTGGGTGTTATCTTGCAAAGCAAAAGGTTGTTGGTTTAATATTTTTAAGATTTAATTTATTTAGTTTTAGAAAGAGAGGGGAAGGGAGGGAGGAAGAGAGGGAGAGAAACATCAATGTGTGAAAGATATACTACATAATCATTTGCCTCTCACAAGCTTCTAACTAGGGACCTAACTCAAAACCCAGGCATGTGCCCTGACTGGAAATTGAACTAGTGACTTTTCAGTTCCCGGGCCAGTGCTATGTCCACTGAGCCATACCAGCCTGGACTGAGCAAAATATATTTTGATGGCATATTAAATAACAGATGTGATTGGGTCACTGATTAAATAATGAATAACTAAAAACTATTGTGGCTGTGCTCTAACCACTGTGGCTCAGTTTGGGGCATCATCTCACAAAGGGGAAGTTCTCCAGATCCATTCCTGGCCAGGGCACATGGCTGGGTTGTCAGTTTGGTCCCTGGTCGAAGTGCATAGAGAGGCAACCAGTTGATGTTTCCCTCACACTCTTTCTCCTCCCCTTCTCTCTGTAAAAATAAATAAATAAAATCTTGGGGGAAAATAAACTATGTGGCCAGAAGATTTTTTGTGACATACTGGGGTGCAAATTCCAAAAAAGATAATAAAACATATTTTATTTAGAAAGAAGTTAGTGTTTCATGCTTATATACCACCAATTTACAGATTTAAAGCTAAACTTTATTTCTGTAAACTTGTGGTGAATTTCAGGGTCTCCATTTTTAGTTTACTTTGGGAACTTATGCAGGCCATTTATTCTTTCTCTCTTCCATGATTTCCTGTTTATCTTTGGAAAGATCTTGAACATGAACTATGAGTTACTTGTGGAGTGCTCTATCTTTATAAAAATTGACTATGTACATCTGTGTGATCTCTCTTGACAGTTGGCTCTGTTCCTGAATTGAGCTTGAAAATTTTTTCATTTCATCATTGCTAGCCCATTTTAGCTTTCTCCCATGAAGAGGCAGTTTGGTATAGAATTGCTTTAGAATTTATCAGTTGTTACCTAGTTGCCTGTTATGTACTGCTCGATTTTACTTTCCAAGTTATCTGTCAAAATAGGACTGACTGACTGACTGACTGACTTCCTTTTATAACTATGACTAGCTGTTAGAGACCAAATTCTGAGCTTTTGTTCTGTTTATTATTTCTATAGATAAATTTATTTTGTCTTTGAGAATGATTTTAGTAGCATGCATGTCACTTTGCCAAATATCTCACTTAGGGTGAGATAGTTCTTCTGAGGTTTTATTCAGGAACTAAAGGTTGAAGTGTAGGTCTATTGAGACCAATATGAAATATAGTCTCCTGTTTATTGACATACTAAAATAACTTTCAGAGTCAATTCTCAGAGTGAACAAAGCTTTATTTTTTAAAAAAGTGGAAAAGAGAAGAAACACCAACCTATAGATTACAATAGGAAAATTATACAGCGACATTTTAGTTTCAGTAGAAACTTGAGGCATTTTTCTTCCTACTTTCTCCCCCATACACAATTAATGATTCTTGTTAATAAGTTTAGTTTTAAAAGATTTTATTTATTTTTCCATTCAAGATTTTATTTATTTTTAGAGAGAGGGGAAAACAAGGAGAGAGAAACATAAGTGTGTGGTTGCCTCTTGCATGCCCCCAGTTGGGAATCAAACCAGCGACCCCTTCGTTTGCAGGCTGGAGCTCAATCCACTGAACCATGCCAGCCTGGGCCATTTAGTTGTTTTCAGGGAGAGGGTAAGGAGGGGGGAGAAAAAGAGAGAACATTGGTATTTGATAGGTTGCCTCTCACAACTGGGACCAGGCTCCTTACAGAGGCCAGTGCCCTGATTGGGAATTGAACTGGTGGCCTTTTGGTTCACATGCCGATGATATTTAATCAGCCTACTGAGCCACACCAGCCAGGGCAGCAGGTTTAGTTTTATTGATTCAATTGATAACTCTTATGACTTCCTAAAATAAGTCAGAAGATTTTAAGTAATATTTTTGTTGAATGGGGCCTATAAATATAGAAGTATTGGCTGAATTACTAAGTAATTTAGCTTGTCAGATTTTTCTTCCATTATGCTTCAGGCTGAATATGTGTATATATGTATTAAAGTTGTATGATACTAAAATTTGTAAAAGTAGTCTTTTAAGACATTTTGTTTGATCTGCTTTCAGGTTCATGCATGGGAGATTTCAGACCAACTGTTACAGATTCGACAAGATGTAGAATCATGCTATTTTGCTGCACAGACCATGAAAATGAAGATTCAGACCTCATTTTATGAGCTCCCCACAGACTCTCATGCCTCTTTACGGGACTCATTATTAACCCATATCCAGAACTTGAAAGACTTGTCACCTGTCATTGTAACGCAGGTAATTCCTATGCTCTTGTTAGGGAAGTTTGTTAAGACCATTTGGATATCAAGTTAATTTTGATTGATATTGCTAGGCCATATGAAATAATGTTAACTTTATTATGCACTAATTGCTATATTCTTATAAGTGGATAGGAAGTGAAAAAGTAAACCTTGTTTTAATCTTAGAGTTCATTTTATTTCAAACTAGCTTAAATACTGGAAGGGAGGGAGGTGAGTATAGGCTTTCACAGGCAGCCATCTGCACGACATCCCCCACCCCCTCCCACGTTAAAATTGCGCATGATAACAACACTACTATTCTGGGCCAGAGGTCTACATAGTTAGTTGCCTTTTTTTTTTTTTTTTTCTTCTTAATTTTTCTGGAATGATTGGCTAATAAAAGTGTCATGAATGGAACAGTGAACTAACTAGAGCATTTGGCCTTTCCCCTTTAGACAGGGAACTAACATTAGGAAGGAAAACTGGAAGCTTTAGTGAATGCATATTTACATGTGTTCTCTATGCCTGGCATAGAAGAGCTCTTGAGACAGGAGGCTTTTGTATAAGACTTCAAGATGAGAAATGGAAAGAGAGGGAAATGGCAATCTATTACTTGAGGTGTAAATCAGTGGGCTGACTTTATCAGTAGCTTTGACCTTTTTGGCAAAATGTTATTTATCTGTCTGTGAAATTTTATGGTATTGCCAAATAAAAGTAAGTATTGATATATTCTGAGGAAAACCTATAGCTCGTTTTTCTTCTTTTTGTTGTTATTTTTTGTTTTTCATTTTTAAAGGTTACCTTTTAAGTCCCAGCACATAAACTTTATAGCTTGTCTGATACAGATAGGAGATCGAAGAGATGGGGGCATGTCATTCTTGTCATATTATTTGGAAGAAATTTATTTTCTTTGCTTTTCAGTTAATACAGATGGTAACCCTGTTTCTGTTCATCTGTTCTATTCATTTATTTAATTTCTCTTCTTATTTAGCTGGCTTTAGCAATAGCAGACCTTGCCCTACAGATGCCTTCCTGGAAGGGATGTGTACAAACATTGGTGGAAAAGTAAGTAACTTGTATTGACTGTTACTAGCATTTGGGATTACTGTTAACCTGCACGGAGAAATTTGTTAGCAGTAGCTAGACATTTGAACTATTTTCCCAAACTCTTTTTTTTTTTTTTTTTAAGATTTTATTTCATTATTTTTAGAAAGAGGGGAAGGGAGAGAGGCAGAGAGGGAGAGAGACATCAATGTATGGTTGCTTTTCACCTGCCTCCAGCCACAGACCTGACTGGAGACCTGGTTTGCAACCTTGTTATGTGCCCTGGCTGGGGAATCGAACCTGCGACCTTTGGGTTTGCAGGCCGGCACCTTATCCACTGTGCTACCAGCCAGGGCTTATTTTCCCAAACTCTTAACATAGAATTACTTATTATTAACCTTTGTTGGGTAAAAATAATCATTTAAAATGTAAATACTACAGAATTATGTCATTTCAAACATAAAAGTCCCTAATAGCCCTGGAGGGTGTGGCTTAGTGAATTGAGTGCTGGCCTGGAAACTGAAAGGTCGCTGGTTTAGTGGTTCATTTCTGGTCAGGGCACAGGCCTGGGTTGCGGGCAGGGTCCCTAGTTGGGGGTGTGCAAGAGGCAGCTGATTGATGTGTATCTTGCACATTAATGTTTCTCTTACACTGTCCCTAAAAGTAAATAAGTAAAATGTTTTTAAAAAGAAAAAAGGAAAAGACTTTCATAATTTACATGTTTCACTTACATTAACTGCAGCAAAGTCGTTAGCATCATGAATCACTTCCATAGATATGTCAGCAGTTCTGTAAAAAATATTTGAGAATGTTTAAGATGATATTAAATTATAGGTTGTTACTAATTAGGGTGCCGTTTCATGTCTATCAAAGGGACCATGTTATTTTTTAGATAGTTGGAACCTGCTACTTTGAATGGAGCGTTTCCTCATTGTCTTGGCAAGATAATCTTGATACTTGTTTGCACTGTGGCATTTGGTTAGGAAATTATTTTTTAACAAAGTGGATGTCTTTTTTACCTCCCACTATAGTATGTCATTAAAGACTATATGGATAGTTTATTTTTTATTTCAAAGTAAAAAGTAAATACTTTCTTATTCCTGTATTTCATAATAGTTACTACTATTAATTGGCTATATATCCCTCTAAACTTTTCCTTTAAACATTTTATAATAAATAAGTACATACATATTTTATTTAATCTTATTTTAATTTTAATACTCAACTGAGTATATGTTCATTGATTTTAGAAAGAGAGGAAGGGAGAGAGTGAGAGATAAACATCAGTTGGTTGCTCCCCAGACTCACCCTGACTAGGAATCGAACCCATAACACTTTGGTATATGAGACAATGCTCCAACCAACTGAGCTGCCTGGCCAGGGCATGCAGACATAGTTTAATATACATATGCTTATATATATGTATTTGTTCACTCTTAACGTAAATTATTTCATACACTTTTTCCACTAAATACGTTGTGGATCTTTTCCTATTATACATATATAGGGATCTTATTGCTATATATGTTCCATTATATAATTGTTTGTAGCTTTTTTTTATCCTATTTAATTACGAAGGATCTTTATAGTTTCCCAGTAATTTTGCTACTATAGAAAATACTGTAGTGCACATCTTTATATGTACTTATAAAATTTTTCTGAGAGGCAAATTTCTGAAAGTGGAATTGCTGAGTCAAAGAATATGCAATTTATGCAATTTAAAATTTTGATTTTTAGCAACTCTGTAAAAATGTATCTTTTTTTTCTCTTTATTAGTGAGAGTGCTGCTTTTGTTACCTTAAGTTATTCTGATTGCTGTTGTTACCTTATATGATTGTGTTTTATCTGACTCTTAAGTAATAACTTATGTCTGTCCTTTTCTTTTCTAGATATAGCAATGATGTAACTTCTCTGCCTTTTCTGCTGGAGATCCTTACAGTGTTACCTGAAGAAGTTCATAGCCGTTCCTTACGAATTGGAGCTAACCGGCGCACAGAAATTATAGAAGATTTGGCCTTCTACTCTAGTACAGTGGTATCTCTGTTGGTGAGTAGATACTAGCTTCCTAGAGGCAGCAACCATGGTGGTTATTTTGTAATTCAGTTTCATTATTGTGAAACAGCTTATTTTGCAAAACGTGGCAGTGGTAATAGTGTGGCATTTACGTAACACTTTAGAATTTTAAAATTCTTTGAGAAACCATACTTTTGGAGCTTCTAAGTAATACTGTGAGGGTGATGTCATCTTCATTTATGAATGAGAAGCATGCTTTAGAATTACACTACTGTTAATTCAGTAGTGTAAAAGGCCCAAACTTGGGCCTTCTGATTACATACTGCTTGCTCTTCTACTACATGTTACAAACTGGTAGCTCTTCATGAAGGATTATGCTGAAGGGAGTGTGTATAGATTTCTTATGAAAGTATTCTGTTTTAAGGATGAGCTGAGATTTTTATAGGCCTTTATTTGATCTTTGAGCAATATCACAGTTATCAATTAGCTAATATTATACCATCTATTTTTTTATTTTTATTTTATTTTTATTTTTTTCATGAGATTTTATTGGTTTTGAGGGTAAGTACACAGACATTTCTCTTTGTCCACAATTCTTAACATACGTACCAAAAATGTAGTCATGTAATTGTGATTCTTTTCTGGTTATTCCAGTGACTTTCCAGGTAAAAATTTGGAGACTAATTTTAATAGAGTATCAAGTACCTATATCTGCATACGTTGATAGTTACATTCAAGTACCATCTATTTTTTTAATCCTCACCTGAGGACCTGTTTATTAATTTTAGAGAGAGAGAGAGAGAGACCAATCAGTTGATTCCCTTAACACACACTAACGGGGGATTGAACCCTCAACCTAGCTATGTGCCCTGACCATGGACCAAATCTGCAACCTTTTGGTGTACGGATGATACTTCAACTAGTTGAGCCACCCAGCCAGGGTTACACCATCATTTTAAGAATTAAGCCCTGACCTGTGTGGCTTATTTGGTTGAGTGTTGTCCCTCAAAGCAAAAGGTTGCTGGTTGAATTCCTGTCAGGGCACATGCCTGGGTTACAGGTTCAGTCCTTGGTCAGGGTGCATACGAGAGGCAGCCAGTCAGGGCTTCTCTCTCACATCCATGCTTCTCTTCCCTTTCTTTCTCCTCTCCTTACCCCCTCTATAAAAATAAATGAATAAGTAAACTTTTAAAAATTAAATATGATTTTGTCTTTTTTAATTAGGTGGAAAAATTTTAAGTGTATTTTGTTGATTGATGTTATAGTTGTCCTAATTTTTTTCCCAGTACCCTCCTTCCACCAGTGATTCCCACCCTTAGTTCATGTCCATGGGTTGTGCATGTAGGTTCTTTGGCTTCACCATTCCTGTACTATTCTTAACATCCCTCTGTCTATTTTGTTTCTACCAATTATGCTTCTTAATCCCTGTACTAGTTCCAATTTTCCCCCCTCCCCCCTCCTAGTCGATAACCCTCCAGATGATTCCAAACCTATGATTCTGTTCCTGTTCTGGTTGTTTGCTTAGTTTGTCTTTGTTTTTCAGATTCAGTTGTTGATAGTTTGTTGTCATTTTAATGTTCATAGTTTTGGTTTTCTTCTTTCTCTCAACACATTGTTGACCAGCAATTTTTATAGCGAAAGCTCATGCAGCTGCAAACATGAGGTTTTTTTAGTGACTGGTCAACAATGTGTTAGCTTTACTGTTCTATAGTAAATTTGATATTGTTTGCTTGGCCTAATAGGAGAACACTGGGTCTTTATATTTTAACAAATGCATACATCAGAAACTGAATGCTAAAAACAGATTTGAATGAGAAACACCGCACTAATTTCTATCTTCCAAACGCTTTTCAACACATTCACTAATAATCTTGACCCAACATCACAGAAAGACCGAGTTTTCATTAAAGCACTGTCTTTGCTTTTTGCCACTGTAGCGATTCAAACATTAACTGTAATACACACTGAACCATAAGAATATTATTACAACAATTTCAATGCTCTAACTAGAGGAATCATTAGAGAAGGTATAAATCTTTAGTACCTACTTAAGAAAACTTTTACAAAATTCCACGTTACTCTTAGTTTTAAAAATTGTATAAGCTAAGGCATGGGCAAACCTGAGTGAACTTGTCATCTGGCAACAATGTGTGGGCTTGAAAACATGAGTTTCACCATGACTGGTCAACAAGGTGTTAAATGAGTCCCTTTAACGTTTCATATAATAAGGCTTGGTGATGATGAGCTCCTTCAGCTTTACCTTTTCTGGGAATCACTTTATCTTTCCCTCCATTCTAAATGATAGCTTTGCTGGCTAAAGTAATCTTAGTTGTAGGTCCTTGCTTTTCATCACTTTGAATACTTCTTGCCAGACCCTTCTGGCATGCAAGTTTCTTCTGAAAAATCAAAAATATTTCTCAAAATCAACATGGGAACTTCTTTGCAGGTAACTCTGCTTTTCTCTTGCTGAATTTTTTTTGTTTTTGTTTTTATGATTTTACTATTTTTAGAGAGAGGGGGAAGGAGAGAGGCAAAGAGGGAAAGAAACATCAGTATATGGTTGCTTTTCACCTGCCTCCAGCTACGGACCTGGCTGGAGAGAGACCTGGCTGGAGAGAGACCTGGCTGGAGACCTGGTTAGGTGCCCTGGCTGGGAATCGAACCAGCAACCTTTGGGTTTGCAGGCCGGCGCCTTATCCACTGTGCCACCAGCCAGGGCTTCTCTTGCTGCTTCTAAGGTTCTCTCTTTATCTTTAATCTCTGACATTTTAATTAGATGTGTCTTGGTGTGGTTCTTTTTGAGTCTAGCTTGTTTGGGACTGTGCTTACTGGACTCGTATATCTATTTCCTTTGACAAATTAGGAAAGTTTTAATTTTTCATTTTTTCAAATAAGTTTTCAATTTCTTTCAATTCCTCTTCTTTTAGCACCTCTGTGATTCAGATCTTGGGACATTTAAATTTGGCCCAGAGGTTGTTAAGGCTTTCTTTGTTTTTTATGGGGTTGTTTTTTTTTTTTTCCAGTTCTTGTTTCTTTATTCTGTACTACTTGTTCTTATTTCTTTATTCTGTACTAATTGACTGTTTATTTCTTCCTTGTGTTCCAGATCATTGTTTGAACCCTGGTTTTCTTCCCTTCACCATTGGTTTCATGTGGACTTTGCTTTGTTTCGCTTAACATGGCCTTCACTTATTCTCTTCTACGTTTGCTGTACTCACCCATTTCTCTGAGCATCATTATCACCACTGTGTTGAACTCTGCATTTGTTTGGTTTGCTATCTCCTTGTCTGTTAGTTCTCCCTCTGAAGTCTTGATCTACTTCCTCTTTTGGGTCATACTTCTCTGTCTCCTCAACTTGACAGGCTCCTATGTTTGCCTCTCTGTCTTAGGTAGAGCTGTCCCACCTGTTACATTGTAAGGGGCAGAGCCTTAGGTATTTATCAGTGCAGGTGACCTACGTCACTGCCTTGTGGCACTGTATGTGGGGGAGAGGTAGAAAGGGAACCACCTACTTGCTTGGTATTTGGCCCTTTTCCAGTCATTTCCGTATGTGACTAGAGCCCCTCTAGCTGTTGCCCTGGTGATGATTTCCAGAGTGGGTGGGTTTGTGCACATTCTAGGACTGTGGGGTGGGTCCCTCTAAAGGCAGTCTCCTGAGTTACTGGCAGTTTTTTCTACCATACCAACCCCCCACTGGTTTTCATAGCCAGAAGCAATAAGACATTATTTTCCCAGGGCTTGGAACTGTGAGCTGCACGGTAGAACCTGGGACTGGGACTGGAATCGCTCCCCTGGTGCCCCTCCAGGCTTTTATAATGTGTGACTGACAGCTCGTTACAGCTGTTGCAGCTCCAGCAGAGAGCACACTGAGTCCTCTCCCCCTCTGCTCCCAGTCTCTGCCTTCCTGTCCCTTCCTCATCGCTCCCATGCATCTGGGTCAGTATTTAAATCTTTGTTTATTGGGCTTTCATGCAGTTTGATTTTCTTACAGTTCTAGGGTAATCCTTCTTATGGTTGTGCATTGAGACTAAGCATATCTAGCTACACCTCTGTCTTGGTCAGAAGTCCCAAAGCAGCTACTTTTAGTTGTAGGGCTTTTCCAAATTATGTCCTTAACTTTGAGTCCTTAGTTAAAATGTACAATCAGGTCTTTCCATTTATAGACATTAGCCTTAAAATTGAGGTGTTCTTTAGGAAGCATATAAGCTAAGTAAGCAATTGTGATAAAGCATTTACATCAAGCTTTCAAGAGTCTAGCATATGGGCCCTGACTGGTGGCCCAGTGGATAAGGCGTCAGCCTGTGAACCCAAAGGTCGCTGGTTTGATTCCCCATCCAGGGCACATGTGCAGGTTGCAAGCCAGGTCTCTAGCCAGCTCCATAGCTGGAGGCAGGTGAAGGGCAACCATACATTGATGTCTCTCCCCCTCTCTGCTTCTCTCCTTTCTCCTCTCTCTAAAAATAACAAATAAAAATCTTAAAAAAAAAAAAAGTCTAGCGTGTGTGTGTGTTTGCTATGAACTTACTTGAATCATTTATTTTTTTCCTTTCTTCATTTCAGTTCAGCACAATTTAATTAATGTTTTAATCATTATTGCCTGATGCTGCAAACATAGTAGAACCATGGCTACCTAGAAGTACGTCAGGATTTAATTATGGAATTCCACACACACACCCCGTACCTCCCAAACCTTAGGGCAATTATGTTTCTTACCCATTGCCTATAAAAGTTCATTTAAAACACTTTTTTAGGTTATTGAATTCTTTTGCATTTACAAAAAAAACCGATAATGCGTTCAGTAGAAAGGACTAAAAATGTGTTCAGTATTTTACATTTAACTGATAGCAAAGAGAAATTCTTTAGTGAGATCATGACAGTTTAATAGTATTGTCTTTAATAAAGGTATATATATACATGGCTTACTTGGAAGATCATATTTTACAGGTGCCTCTTTCTATGGCTTCTAAATCATTAGGCTCTTTAAATGACGGTGAAATCTCTTATTTTATGAGAAACAGTTCCAAAATGAAGTTAAAGGTTCTCCTACTAAAAAGTTTTTTTCATGTTAGTTGTTAAAATGGGGCCTTCTGTTTGTTTGGGTTATTTTACCTTAATATCATCACCAGAATTCCTATAATTCCACAGTTGTGACTTAAACACTTTTTATCCAGAAAAAGTTACATTACACTTTATTTTGGAAAAACATACATCACAAAACTAGTTTGCAAAGAGAAACAATAGTGAGTTTTAACCTAACTTTTCTTGTTATCTCTTTTATAAACTATCACATTTATAGTAGTTCCATTTTCTGTGGAGTGGCATATTTGCTTGAGTGTTCAAGTGCTAAAGCTAAAACATCAGCTTTTCACGTGAAAATACACAGTAGTAAGATTGTCTTGTTTCTGTTCTATAAAATCAACCATAGACAATGATTAGTTTAAAGACAGTCTACTAATAAGATCAAATTAATGGAAAAGCAGAATCTAAGAAACCATTATTTCCAAAACTTATTTGTCTTTGGTAAGCATATAACTTCTTTGTATCTCAATTCCTAATTAAGAAAGTAAAGATAATAAAACTCTATAGAGTTTTAGTGGAGATCAAATGAATTAAAGAGTTTTGCAAATAATCTTGTACTTACAAAGCACTTCTATTAGCTGTAATTATTTTCATCTTTTTCATTATTATATCTATAATAATAAAAATTGTAATAATTGTTTAAATATAAAGATTGGCATTATTTTTTTCCCTTCTTTTCAGATGACCTGTGTAGAAAAAGTAGGAACAGATGAGAAAATGCTTATGAAGGTCTTTCGCTGTTTGGGAAGTTGGTTTAACTTAGGTGTTCTGGACAGTAACTTTATGGCTAACAATAAGTTACTAGCACTCCTTTTTGAGGTTTTGGTAAGTAATGGCTTTGCTTATGAAAGTATTTCTGCCACATAGTCACAGTAACTCACCTTCAGGGATGTAACAATGGTTTCATATTTCTGTACAGTGATTGGAAAGGTGCATAGTAGGAAAGCAGTAGTGTCCATTTGTTGCCGCGTATCAAATTAAGGTATTAGTTTTAATATTCAGGATGGAATGTAGTTGGGTTTAATAGGAAAGTAATCTTATGTGTAGATCAATGATTTACATGTGAAAATTCTAGTTACAAACATTGGTCTCTTTCCTTGTGTTCCTAATAATGTTCATTGGCTCTTTATTTTTATTTTTTAAGATTTTATTTTTACCATGCTTCTGGATTGGATTAACTGATTTTTTAACCTCTTCAAATACCTTCCTCAGAAGGATAGTTGGAAGTAAACTTTTTTTTTTGCATGCCTAAGAAATATTTTTATTTTGTTTTCATTCTTAATTTAGTTTGGCTGGGCAGAGAGATCAATATTCTGTCCCTACAAGTTTTCAAAGCCTCATAAGACATCATTGCTAATGAGAAGCTGGATAACTGATTTTTGCTACTTTCTGAGTTATCTTCTCTCCTCCCCAAAAGCTTTGAGAGCCTCTCTTTAACTTTGATTTTCTGAAATGTCACATTGATGTATATGTATGGGTCCTTGATACTTGTTGGACCCTTTCATTTTAGATAGCACTTGAATGTCAGAAAAAGGATGGGAAAAAACTTCCAGAGACTAAAATAGGGCAGGGAACCATGGCCAAGTAGCTCAGTTGGTTGGCGCATCATCCTGATACTCCAAGGTTGTGGGTTTGATCCCTGATCAGGGCACATACAAGAATCAACCAATTAATGCACAAGGAAGTGGAACAACAAATTGGTGTTTCTCTTTTTTCTCTCTGTCTCTGTCTCTTCCTTCCTCCCTCTAAAAATCAACTTAAAAAAAAATAAATAAAAGGTCAGGGAACACACATGATATTCCATTTGGAGAGACTGGTATGAAAAATCATGGATTTTAGAAGTTATATGATTGTGATTGGGGTACAGAAAGGCTGATTTGTTTGGCATTTAGGGCAATAGTCAGAAATAGCACTGGGAAGGCTGATGGAGATTGTCTCATCACAGGCCATGGCTGTCAGGCTTTAATCACTTAAATAACATGCTCAGAAACAGGCTGTAATTGTTTATGTTTTACTTGGATTTCAGCCTAATGATCATATTTCTTCCTTATTCCTACTATTTCTTAGCAACAGGATAAGACCTCATCCAACCTACATGAAGCTGCTTCAGACTGTGTGTGCTCAGCTCTCTATGCCATTGAGAATGTGGAGACTAATTTGTCATTAGCCATGCAGCTGTTTCAAGGAGTTCTGACATTGGAGACTGCCTATCATATGGCTGTGGCTCGTGAAGATTTAGACAAGTGAGTATTTAAGGCAGTAGCCCTGGGTTCGTATACAGTCTGGTGATTTTTAGTACTTTTTATTATTTACCTATTTTTTGTCAGTCTTTGTGACTGTGTAAATATCTGCACTTCATCCTAAAGATGCTCTGCTTTCTTGTCTGAACCTGGAATGGCAAATGAGATATAGAAGAAAAGGTTGTAATCACGGGAACTAGTAATTTTTTTACATTTAAAAGGGGTTAGGCTCTAAGAATTAGGGGTTAACTTTGAATTATCAAGTGTGATTTGATGGGAATTTTATTCAGATGTTCAGTAATTGAGGATTTGAACTGACTGGTAAGTCATTTGCTTATATGTATAAAAGTTTACGAGGTAAGGAATGGTGGATGTCAGGGAGATTGGAGTACAACATAGCAAATGATCACTACACATCTCTTGGCTGAGGACTTTGTTCTTTTTTGATTGTTGGTGCGTATGTATATATAATGTTGAGATCTCTGACTTGGTGCTCATTCCTTTTTCACCCTCAAGAGTTCTGAATTACTGCCGAATTTTCACTGAACTATGTGAAACTTTCCTTGAAAAAATTGTTTGTACTCCAGGCCAAGGTCTTGGGGACCTACGAACTCTGGAACTGCTTCTTATCTGTGCAGGACATCCACAATATGAGGTAGTGTTTATACTATGCTAAAGCCATTATTCTCCAAGTTTTATGTTGCATAATGTACATTCCATTGTCTCCCATCCAGTTTTATATTGATGGGAAATTGTCATCGTATTTTTAACTGATGTGATATGGGGGTTGCCTCTATCAGAGTTGTTTAAAAATCATATTTGGCCTTCTGCTTTGAATCCTTTTCTATTTTTTTATCTAGCTAGCTGTGCTGAATGATATATGCATCTTAAGGAGCCAGTTAGGAAGAAAGCCTACTACCTTTCAACTGAGCCCCCTCTCTTATCTCCAGTTACTCTTTAAGAGCTTCACAGCTAAATAAAAAAAGAAAGATGCTGCATCCCAGATCTTAACAACATCTCGACAAATCGTAATACCAAAATTTATCTCCAAATTGTCGATGGGAATGAGAAAGGGATTAAAAGGACTTAAAGAGTCTCCTTTATTCCAAAGTCTGGTGTAAGACATCCTTTATCTCTCGTGTTTGCCAGATTTATTTTTTATACCTCTTAATTTATTTGAGTAGTTTTACCTTTTCTTAATAGTATAAGAAGAGAGGAAGAACTTCCAATTTGGGTATTGCTTTCTTTTTTTTTAAAGTATGTTTACTAATGAGAGAGAGAGAGACATCAATCTGTTGCCCGAATGGGGATTGAACCTGCAACCTAGGTATGTGCCCTGACCAGGGATCGAACCTACAACTGTTTTTGGTGTATGGGATGACACTCCAACCAATTGAGCCATCCAGCCAGGGCTGGGTATTGTTTTAAATAGCTCTGTTTTAGAACTTTGATGGGATAAAGATAATATAGGGCCCCTCTTAGGGAGGGCAAAATAGTCCTCTGATTCTCAACCCTTTTTTTTTTATTATCATATAAAAGATAATGTCGCCCAGGCTGGTGTGGCTCAGTTGGTTAGAGTGTCATCTGGTAACTGAAAGGTTGTTGGTTTGATTCCTGGTCAGGGCACATACCTAGGTTGTGGGCTTGATTCCTGGCCTGGATGTGTATAGGAGGCAACCAACGAATGTTTCTCTTGAAAAGCAATGAAAAAATATTCTTGGATGAAGATTTTTTTTTAAAAAGTTGTCACCCTGGCTTGTGGCACAGTAGATAAGGTGCCAGCCTGTGAACCCAAAGGTAGCTGGTTCGATTCCCAACCAGGACGCATAACCAGGTTTCAAGCCAGGTCTCCAGCCAGGTCTGCAGCTGGAGGCAGGTGAAAGACAACCATACATTAAAAAGAAAAAAAGTTAATGTTTATTTCTTTGATATAATCTTAAAAGGATATCTAGATTTGGATGAAATTTGATATATTTTTCGGAGGAAGTATATCACTATATAATAATTACTTCTTTAAACCATGCTATAAGTAAGATAAGCTGTGGATAGTCTTTTTCCCTTTTTTTCCCATTTAAAAAATTGGGTGAATAAAAATGGCATAAGGTTTGTATGTTCATGGATGTACAGATGGTTTGTCTGGTTAGAGGTGCTCTAATCTCAAGCATAAAATGAAATGATTTCAGAATTTGAGAAAAAGTATTTGAAGAGACCTTCCATTTTTTAGTCTGCTTCTTTAAATTCAGATCTAACACAGTGTTGGATAAGTTATCCCAGGGCTAAATAGAATGTAAAGTCAGTCACCCTAAATGGAGTTTTAGTTCTAACATAAAATAATTTGGAAGGAGGATATTAAATCTACTAGAGAAAAGGCGGCTTCTTAATTGGTTCCACTCATATTACCTAAAAATTTGCCTTGTTTCCTATTTAGTCCTAGTAATAATAAAACTCATTCCATTCCTTTTTCTCTTTCTCTCTTAATTTAACAGGTAGTAGAAATTTCCTTTAACTTTTGGTACCGACTAGGGGAGCATTTGTATAAAACCAATGATGAAGTTATTCACGGCATTTTCAAAGCTTATATTCAGAGGCTGCTTCATGCATTAGCTCGACACTGCCAACTGGAACCAGACCATGTAAGTTCTCTTCTCTACTTCTTTAAGTCCTAATTTCCTCCTCTTTCCTGTTTTGAAGAGAAACTTCTAAGAATAAAGCTAATGGAATTTGCAGAGGGTTTTGTTTGTTTGTTTTTTGGCTATTTTCAAATAGAGGGGAAAGGAAGGAAAAAGAGAAACGTTAATTGGTTGCATCTCACATGCCCTCAACCGGAGATCTGGTTTACAACCCAGGCATGTGCCCTGATTTGGGAATCGAACCAGAAACCTTCCAGTTTGCAGGTCAGCACTCAGTCTACTCAGCTGCACCAGCCAGGATAGGATCTGCAGGATTTTTGTCATTCTATAGGTTAAATTGAAGAAGTCAATGCTAGTACAATGAAGAGTGTTAAGCCTATGTACAAAGAAATTAAATCTGGTAAGTCAGTAATTTTCCTGGGAATTTACTTTAAATAATTCAGAAGAAAAAAGTATATATCTACTTTATAGAGAAAGAATTTCCTGTAAAAGTAAAAAATGGTACACTCTGACCCGTGTGGCACAGTTGGTTGGGCGTTGTCCCACAAAGTGAAAGGTCACAGGTTCAATTCCCAGTCAGGGCAAATGCCTAGGGTGAGGGTTTCATCCATGTTTGGTGCGCATGTACAAGAAGCCAATTGATATTTCTCTCCCTCTTTTTGCTCTCTCAAAAGTAAATTTAAATTAATTTTTTAAAGAAGTCATTATCTTAAATTTAAAAAGTAAAAAATGGTTAACCCATGTACAACAGTCTAAGAAGAGTTATTATCAGTTAACTCTGTAGCAACTTGATACACCATTATGTGTTAGTTAAAAATGATGACTCTTGCCCTGGCTGTTGTGCCTCAGTGGATTGAGTGCAGACCTCTGAGCCAAAGGCTTTCTGGTTCAGTTCACAATCAGCGCACATGCCTGGGTTTTGGGCCTTGCAAGAGGTTCCTACACATTGATGTTTCCTGTCTTTCTCTCTCCCCCTATGTCTAAAAATAAATAAATAAAATCTTTAAAAAATAGTAATAATGACTATTGAATTTCATGATTGGTATGCTAAACAAAACAATCAGAACATAAAATTTTAAAGCAGTAAACTTTTTTTAGTTTTTAGATTTTTATTTATTATTTTTAGAGAGAGGGGAAGGAAGAGAAACATCATTGTATGATTGGCTGCCTTTCACCTGCCTCCAGCTACGGACCTGGCTGGAGACCCGGCTTGCAACCTGGTTATGTGCCCTGGCTGGGAATCGAGCCAACAACCTTTGGGTTCATAGGCCGGCGCCTTATCCAGTGTTCCACCAGCCAGGGGCTAGAACATAAGATTATATGTTTTGTATTTTTAGTGGTATAAAATGTGCGGTTGGATTAAAACTAACACAAAACTAAAATATTTGTGAGAAGATGTGGAAAATAACATGATTTCCCTCATATATGTATATATGTATACATACACACACATTGATTTCTTTACATTACATTATATCGACTGAATCACACCAGCCACGGCCTGACTTCTTATTTTTTAATGAAAAATTTCAAATATACAGTAAAGGTGAAATGATTTTATTAGCAAATATCTGTATACCTCCTACTTAAATTGTACCATCAATATTTACTATAACTTGTTTTAATATGTCTTTTTTTTAAATATTTTTTGTTTGTTTTTTAATATTTTAAAAAGTATAAAATACTTTTTTTTTTTTTAATTTATTTTTAGATAGAGGAGAAGGGAGGGAGAAAGTGAGGGAGAGAAACATCAATCTCTGGTTGCCCCTTACACAACCCAAGCCAGGAACCCAGCCCGCAACCCAGAACCCATGCATGTGCTCCTACTAGGAATCAGACTGGCAACCCCCTGGTTCACATAGGCCAGTGCTCAGTCCACTGAGCCACACCAGCCAGGGCGTAAAATGCTTTTTAAAATATTTTATTCTGTCCTGACCAGTGTGACACTGTTGGGCATTGTTCCGCAAAGAGAAAGGTTGCCAGTTTGATTACTGGTCAGGGCACATGCCTGCATTGCAGGTTCAGTCCCCAGCTGGGGCACATACGAGAGGCAACTGATTGATGTTTCTCTCCCCTTCTTTCTCCCTCCCTTCCCCTCTTTCTAAAAATAAATAAATAATATATTTTTATATAAAGAATTTTATTCTAAGCCCTGGCTGGTGGCACAATGGATAAAGTGCCGGCCTGTCAAAAGATCACTGGTTTGATTCCCCAGCCAGAGCACATAAGCTGGTTGCAAGCCAGGTCCTTAGCTGGAGGCAGGTGAAAGGCAACCATATATTGATGTCTCTCTCCCTCTCTCCCTTCTCCTCTTTCTAAAAATAATAAAATCTTAAAAAAAAATTTTTTTATTCTGTGTCTAGTTCTTGTGATAACGGTTGGTTTTAGTAGGTCTTGAACTATAAAGCTTCAGAAACTTATTTAGTACTACAAAGCTAGACCATATCTAAATAAGCTTACAAACTCTTAAATTACCACCTCTTCCAGGTCACTTCCCACCTTCATCACTTCAAATTTTTCTCAAAATAGAGTAAGGTGTAGCTTGGAAATGGGGGCAAAAATGAAGTAAAGAGGACTTTCATAGTAATGGTGGTAGATGATAGATTTTATTGACTTGAAACACCTAAAAGTTTGGGAGATGCTCTCCAGTAAAATATCCTTGTTAGGGGATTTGTCTTTTGTGCATTGGGACTAGACTAATGACCTTTTCTTCTTTTTTCTTGGTTTTATAGTAGTCAGTGAAAGCCTGAGTGGGTTTAAAACAAATGTTTTCTGACTTGATATTTCAGGAAGGGGTTCCTGAGGAGACAGATGACTTTGGGGAGTTTCGAATGAGAGTATCAGACCTGGTGAAAGACCTGATTTTCCTGATTGGGTCTATGGAGTGTTTTGCTCAGGTAAGCCCATTTGGAGAGCCTTACCAGTTTTAATGATCACTCTAATTGTGTTCACGTTTGTGTCTTCTGTAAATTCCATTTCTTTCTTCAACCTCAATGGCTAAATAGAAGAGTAGATATGCAGGTGCCTAGCACACTGCCTGGCATATAGTAGCTATGTTTACTTACTATTTTACAAGCCAATTGCAGTCTGTGGATGGTTCAGTTATAGTGTGCTCTATGACTCAAATGAGAGCTGTTCCACTTGTCCAGATGGAGTGCAAAGTCAGAGATAAGCTTAAAACCCCCAAGGTATATATAGGGAATTTGGACCTAGCCAGGAAAAATAACAAGCTTGTCTGCTTTAACAATACATACCGACTCCTGGCAACTCTTAGTTATTTGGCATACTTAACAGTTGGATTCCTGTGCAGTTTCATCCCAGAGGTGACTATACTAGAGTAGGAGATTGATAGTCCTGTGGTTTCCCTCACAGTCGTTGAGTAACACTTTGCCTCATAAGGTTGCAATCATCACCATTTCCCATCACTTAACATTAGCATTACTTCAGGTGGTTTTCATGATGCTTGATCATAACATTAAGCTCTAAAATACTGGTTTCAATGCTTTGCTGGCAATGCTGAACTAATCTATTATTTTTGTCACCCAGCCATCCTATGCATTTTGGGGCATAATCTGCTCTAGAAAGTATTAATGAAACTATAACCATTTGTCTTCATATTAAGCAGAGTATGCTGTTATTGACCTAACTACAAAGAGTTGGGGATTCTTAGAAAAGAGTAAGATCCCCAGATTGCAGGCACATGACCCATGTTCAGGTTCAGTTCTTCTCTCACTGGCTCTGTGGCTTTAAGCAGGTTACTTGTTCTTCTCCAGACCTCAGTTTACAAATTTACTTACATCATCAGTGTTGTCCAGTATACTGGTTGCATGAGATATCCTTTGGCAAAAAAAGATTCTGGCAGCAATTAAAATGGGGAGATGACTTCAATAATATTTTAAAGGCTCTGTGAAATCCTGTAACAACAGAATTATTTAACTTTGTTTTACCTAGCAGTGTCTGTTTTTTGACAATAGAAATCTTATTTAGACTAACACAGAGTCATACTCCATAGATTGCTATACCCTGGGATATTTCTGGACAGTCTGCTTGGTCTCCTTCCTCTCCCCCCTCACTCTCCCATCCCCCTTGTTTGGACATGGTAGTAGGATAGGTACTTTTAGACAGCCACTTTTTTAGGAATTTAATCTGTACTACTAGTTTGATCAGACCATAGAAATGTAAAGCCAATACATATAATAGAGAATTTGCATTTATCTCTATTTTAAGTCTGTTTATGTATCAAGTTATTATCAGGACCAGGAAAAGATGCTTATGTAACATGTTTTGTTTTTTCCATACTACTAATTTTGTGGGTGCAGACAATAATCTTGGTTTACCTTTAGGGACCTAAACGGGTTTATTTCAAATACTACATTAGTAAGTACTTATAGATTAATTATTAGTAAAGCTGTGAATATTAAAATAATAATCTCCCTTGGCTCTGAGAGACAGTTAATTAGATTTAGAAACAAGGGGCTGGATTTTTTTTTTAACAGGATTTTTTGTTTTGTTTGTTTTGGAACTCTGTTCTGTTTTCCTTTTAATGGATCCGTAATCCACCTCTTCTTCTCTAGTTATATTCTACCCTGAAAGAAGGCAACCCACCCTGGGAGGTGACAGAAGCGGTTCTCTTTATCATGGCTGCTATAGCAAAGAGTGTTGATCCGTGAGTGTCTAATAAGTCTTTTGCTGGGAACTCTAAATATCAAAGGAAGGAAAATTACACCGTTTTTCTCATGTGGTACATGTTTGGAAACTCTTAGAACATCTTCTATAATTACTCTCTAGTCTTCTGACTTCTATAGTCTAGCCCAGAGTAGCATGTATTGTTGATATTCATGTTGTAACCACATTTCCTAGAGTTAAAACTATTTTGTTCTTGATGCTAGGAAAAGAATGATGATTTATTTATCTAACTGAGGATCCTTTGTGAAAGTTGGTATAATCAAAAACATTGTTCTCGCTTTTTTCTGTCTTAGAGAGTTATCTGTGAGTTTTAGAAAGGCAAGGCGTAGGCACTTTTTAACCTAAAAGAGTAGCAAAATCTAAAGTGAAGTTGCCATTGGAAATTTTAAAATTATTAGTATTTGCTTAGCATAGAAATCCTATTTATGGTTTTAACGTGAATTCTTAAAAATAGTTTACTTTGTGTTGTGAATTTATAAATTGATGCTAATATCTGTCAGGTTTTCTTATATTAAGATCAGATATTTATAGTTGAGTTTTCTCTCTAGGGCCTTGATTGAGGAGTAGGTTAAGGCATGTATTTGTAAAAAGTACAGTGCTTCTTATCTACCTTACAGGGCCTACTCAAAGAAATCTTATATTGTTTCTAATACAGTAAATGTTCAAGGACACAGAATAGATTTGTTTTTCTCTATTAAGTTCTGGTCCCAAATTACTTACTATCCTACTTGATCTTAAAACTGTTTTGTTGTTTTTTGGAACCTTCAGTAACAGCCTGAAGATTATGAAAGTCACTGTTATTCTAACTGATTATGTGTTGGTGTGAAAAAGGATAGGTAGAGTATCAATAGTCAGCTTAGTGCCCCCGGGAACCATAAGGCATAAATTTTATTTTGTTTTTTATTGATCCACATCTCAAGCCATCTGCATGATTATAATTTTTTAGTGTATATAAAGGACTTAATAGACTTAGTTTATCAGCAGGGAGTGCTCTTGCTCTAATTCAGGCTATTTACATTTTGAACATCTTTCATTTCTGGATTATGTTCTACCACTTCGGGGGCATCCTTTGCTTAAATAACTTGAGTTAGCATTGTTGGGGTGTGAAAAAAAAATGAGAGAAGGAAAAGGAAAAAAGTTAATTCACGGAGCTATGCAAAGTATCTGATTAACTTTAATTTTCCTTCATGTTCCAAATCAAAGTACTTTATAACTGCAGCTTGTGGTCTTGACTTTTAGTTAGTAAACTGACCCACCCATGCCTAACAGTTTTACAAGTTTCTAGTATTCAGCTATAAGAAATAATACTGGAGAATAACAACTAATAAAAAGTGTTCTACAAGAAGTATTCACTCATTTACTTAGACATTCAACAATATTTATTAAGTGCCCAGTATGTGCCAGGCACTGTTCTAGGTGCTGCAGATAACAGAAATAAATAAAGCATTCTTCAAAAGAAATTCATCTGTAGTAAATGCCTGCTTCTCCAATTTGAAAAGCCTTATTTGATAGCCAGATGTGTCTTTAGACACTTCACTGGCATTCAAAAGATTGAGGGAGTGGCATGCTTCTCCTGAAACAGTGATATCTTCCATTTCTCACCCCACCCCCTTTGTAGGGCTTAGAAAACTTTCATATCAAGTATTAAGTGCTTTTATCCAAATGGTTATTTATTTAGAAATGAAGCCCTTTAGCAATGATTTGTGTCATTGCAGCCTGTTACTTGGCCAAAACCTAATCTCCGAAATCTTCAAGTAACTGAGTGCTTGCCTTCTGTGCTCAGGGAGAATAATCCAACACTTGTGGAGGTCCTGGAAGGAGTTGTCCGGCTCCCAGAGACTGTACATATGGCTGTGCGGTACACCAGCATTGAGTTGGTTGGAGAGATGAGTGAAGTGGTTGATCGAAACCCTCAATTCCTTGGTATGTGTGAACTCCCCCTTCAGCCACTGCTGCTGCTTGTTTTTTTTCAAATTCCTTCCTCTTATTTAGTCTCGTGTTTTCCTGATTTCTCTTTCATTGCTAGGTAGAATGTTGCTAGACATAGAAATTAAACTTTATTATAAATTTACCTGGAATAGTTCGTTATGTTTGGTAAAAAATAAAGCATAATTCTTCTAGAAGTGCTAAAGATCCATCTGCATGTTTTTAAGGCCCTTTGTAACTAAAGAAACAAGTATAAGAGTCAGCTTTAGATAACTATCGTTGTTGTAATTAATGCAGACTTTTTACACAGTGATTCATCTGTGAGTATAATGGTTAGCTCGCTGGGCTTTACATTCTTTCGTATATTGCCCTGTCCTCAATACTTGAATGGTCCTAATCCATCAATGGTTTTCAAACTGTGCTTTGTGTAGTCTAGCAACAAGCAGCAGTTTTGAATGCCCATGAGGAAAGAGATGGAAGATGAATAGGGCCCAAGACTCTCTGACACTGTGTCAGTGAGATCAGCTGCATTTTTATGTTTTACATAATAGGGTTTGAACACATTTTATTTTTAAAAATGGTTCTTTGGCTTTAAAAAGAAAGGGAAGCATGGCCAGCTTTCTCAGTTGGTTAGAGCGCCATCCCAATGTACCAAGGTTGCAGGTTTGGTCCCTGGTCAGGGCACAGATAAGAATCAATTACTGAAAACATAGATAAGCGGAACAGTGACTTAATCTCCCAGCCCTCACTTCCTCTTTCTCCTCTCCTCTCCTCCTCCCTCTGTCTCTAAAAATTAATAAATGTTTTTTTAAGGGGAATGTAAACATCTATTCTAACAAGCTAGACATTTTCCTTGAGTTATAAATAGGTGATCTGTACTGTTTGACTTTTTTCCTTAGACCCTGTGTTGGGCTATTTGATGAAAGGCCTGTGTGAAAAGCCTTTGGCTTCTGCTGCAGCCAAAGCCATTCATAACATTTGCTCTGTCTGCCGAGACCACATGGCTCAGCACTTCAATGGACTCCTGGAGATTGCCCGCTCCCTTGATTCTTTCATGTTGTCCCCAGAAGCTGCTGTGGGCTTGCTGAAAGGTATTTACTTAAGATATTAACCAGGACAGTCTCGGTAAGCCATTTTTGGGGGTTATCTTACATCAGTCCTATTCCAGGTTTTAGTTGCAGTTTACTTAGTGATGTTAGGTAAGGTAGCCTTTCCTCTCAGGGGAGGGCGTTGATTACATTCTTAGAACGTTTCACACTGCTTACAGCATGCATGTAGTACAGGCCTAGATTTTGGGTGGAGACAACACATTCGAAGTAAACAGTTCCTTTTTAAGTTGGGAGAAGAATAAAAAGGGAGACCAAATGAGCAAAGAGGTGAGGTGAGTGGAAATTTAAAGGTGGTGTGGCTGCATCAGTCCTACAAGCAAAAGCCAAGGGTCCTGGTCTCTTAGTGATCTTGAACCGTTGCCAATTAGCTGACACTGAGTAATTGCCAGAGGCAAACCGCCAGACTGGTGGTGAAGCTCAGCAAGAGAACTAGAGATGTTAAGGCTAAGAACAAAAGGCATAGAAGAGGCTTTAAAGATAATGGCTGTTTTTAAATATTTGGAAAATTATGTTATAAAAGAGGTAACAGATTTATTCTATGAGTGATCAGCTATTGGCACTTGACTGGCTCTTGGAAAGAAAATGCATTCTAACTAAACTTTCTGCAAACAGTTTAAGGTCTCCTATGAGTTAAGTGAAATCCTTTCATCTGGTAATTGAGAAGGGATGGGTGTATATCAAATAAAATATTGGGTAATATGACTGTACAGTATCTTTTGAGGCTGTGTGCATAGTAACCAGTTAGCCTTGGCAAGGCTGGATGACCTTGTGTGTAAACTAGCTCTGTCTTTTCTCACATCTACAACCAGGTTTCTTACCAGCCAGTGTAGCTTCATTTTCCAAGATAGGTTTTCATTTTGCAGCATGGGTTTTGTTGTTTCCCTTTATAGGCATAGGTAATCAGACGTTAAATATTCTTCTTAACTACTGCTGTGGTTATTGCTGCCATCATGTCATTTTCTACTGAAATTTAACCTTAATGCTGAAGTGATTAGTAACCGGTAATAGAATGTGGCATCCTAGTTTTCAGTGGTATCTTCTACACGTAGAAAACTGTTTTCAGTTACATTCTTTTCTGTAGAAATGAATTAAAAAGAAAAATTACATTTAAGTTAGATTTTAACTTAAAATCTAGTTTTCAACAAAAGTCTATACATCTGTTGCTAATAGGCTGTCAGGAAAAATCAGTCAGTTTATTTTTTATTTTTTTAAAGATTTTATTTATTATTTTTTAGAAAGAGGGTAAGAAAGAGAGGCAGAGAGGGAGAGAGACATCAATGTATGGTTGCTTTTCACCTGCCTCCAGCTATGGAACTAGCTGGAGACCTGGCTTGCAACCTGGTTATGTGCCCTGGCTGGGAATCGAACCAGCGACCTTTGGGCTGGCAGGCCGGCACCTATCCACTGAGCCACCAGCCAGGGTTTCAGTCAGTTTTTTAATTGACGTTTGAAGATTTACCAATTGGTTACTATTTTGTTGAATGAAATTTCAGGAGATGAGAGGTAGGTGAGGGATTTTGCGCCTAGAAGAAAACTAGTCTAATATGTCATCCTTTGGGTTTGGGGGAGTTATTTCAGTAGTTGGTGGAGACTGTGAAAAGAGAAAGGCTAAGTGTGAAGGGCCTTAGCCTGCTAGCCCTACTACCTTTTTTTTTTTTTTTTTTGTATCCTATCTTATTACTTCAAGTTAAGATTTATTTGGGGGGAAAGTAAGGAGGGAGGCTTTTGCAGCTGTTTAAAAAAATTTTTTTAAATATTATTTTTAGAAAGAGGGGAAAGGAGAGAGGGAGAGAGGCATCAATGTACAGTTGCCTTTCACCTGCCTCCAGCTACAGACCTGCCTGGAGACCTGGCTTGCAACCTGGTTATGTGCCCTGGCTGGGAACTGAACCCCAGCAACCTTTGGATTTACAGGGTGACACCTTATCCACTGTGCCACGAGCCAGGGCTTAAATTTTTTTTAAGGCAAACATAACTTTTCTGTCAAAGCACTCATTTTATAGAAAAGAAACTGATACCCGGAGAGAACGCTTTAAACACAGTAAATAGGTTCCGTTATAGAACTAGAATTACATCTCTTAATTTCAGCCCATTCTTTGTAAAACAAATTATGTTCATGTTTCTCTCACCTCCAATGAGAATTGTCTACAATACTTACCAAAAATAAAGTCTTTCCTTGACCCACTAAATCAAAATCTGAGAAGTTTGAGAACCATTGTACTATGCTATATCAAAATAGGTTTGGCATTGGTTTTGTGGAGATTTTAAGTCTTTAAAGAATTACAAGAGGAGATATATTTAAACATCTTTGAACCAATAGGCTGCTGTAAAGAAAAACCAACTATCAATAACTAAATATTGCAATTTAAAACAAAGCTCTGATCTTTTTGAAAAAAATGGGACCAATCAGCCTTTTCAGTTAACCACATGATATAGACCAATGAATTAACCTCAGTTCATATTTTATTTTCTTCATCTGTATCTTCCTTGGTCTTTCAGGAACAGCACTAGTCCTAGCCAGATTACCATTGGATAAGATTACTGAATGTCTTAGCGAACTATGTTCTGTTCAAGTTATGGCATTGAAAAAGGTAAGTTCAGTTAAGTAGACGGGGAGGTGAAACAAATTAAGATGTTTACATGTTAGGAAGGGAAAGAAAATTACTATCTTTTATCTACCTAGAAAAGCCAAGAGAATGAACTGAAAAGTTATTAAAATTAATAGGTCTATCAAAGTAGCTGCATACATGGTGAACATATCAATAGTATTTTTAGGAGAACATGACAGAATGATTCTAAAGTTTATCTCTAATGATATGTTGGTGGAAGTGTGTAAGAAATTTTAGCAAAGAAGAATAAGGGGCAACTTGCTTTATCATAAAATGTATTATAAAGATCTAGTTGAATATGAACATTACAGATTATGTAATACACGATATACGTAATTGTTTTAATATATGATTTATATAATGTATCAATCATAATAAAAGTGGAAAAAATTTTTTTCCACTCCACAATAATTATATAGTAAAATGTTAGTAATATGTAATCTTGGCCATTATTCAGTGAGAAGAATTAAAGTAGTTTGACAATATGAATTAAAAGTTTGGATCATTTGAGTAAATTTTAGGAAATAAACAGATTGAGACAGAGGTTGATATGTAAGGTTGTACGTTGCAGTGTTTGCTGTAGCTTTGTATCTGTATTGACTGGGTGTTAATGTCCGTTTCTTTAGCTTTTGTCTCAGGAGCCCAGCAATGGCATATCCTCAGATCCCACTGTGTTCTTAGATCGCCTTGCAGTAATATTTAGGTAAGAAGAAAGGTTCCAGGTGCCTCTTTTGAGTTAAAAGCACAAATGAGACCCTTAAGCAAGTGTTTTTTCCCCTCCAACTTCCAGCTGTCTCCTGTAATCTCCTTTGTCAGGAGACTTAATTCAGGCCATTGCATGAAGTCTTGGGGCAAAGGCAGATTCTAAGAACTTGTTCTTGGTAGACTTTTGTCAAAAGACCCTTTAATATGTAATTAATTTTTCTGATCTTTAGATCCATGGTTCTCCATTCATCAGAGTCACTTGTATGGCTTATCAAAACACAGATTACTGGGTCCCATCCCCAGATTGTCTGATTAATTGAATCTTGGGTAGGACCCAAAAACTTAAATTTTTAAGATGTTCCCTAGTGATGATGATGATGCATGCTATTCAAGGACCACACCCACTTTCAGGCACATTTGTGTAGTATATGGGTATAAAACAATAATGAAGTCTCTTCAGTGACCAGGTGAAATGAGTCCTTCTTTGAAATAAAGAGGCGCCTAATGATTAAAAAACCATTTTAACCCTGATTGGTGTGGGTCAGTTGTTTGGCATCGTACTGCAAAGCGACATGTTATGGGTTCAGTTTCTGTTCAGGGCATGTGCCTGAGTTGCAGATCTGGTCCTGGTTAGAGTGTGTACAAAAGCAATCAATTGGTGTTTTTCTTCTCTTATCTCTCTTTCTTACCCTCTCTCTAAAAATAAGTAAAATATGAAAAAAAAGAAAAAAAAAGACTTCCAGTTGAGATAGAGGAGTAGGTAAACATGGCTCACTTCCTTACATAACAGCAAAAGTTATAGCTAAGCTACAAAACAATTATCACTCTGAGCTGTATGAAAGCCTTACAACTAAGGATTTAAAGAAGTCACATTGATTCAAACAGGAAGGAGAGATGGAGACACAGAATGGGCTAGTCCCACGCTCCCATGTGGTGGATAGAAATCAGGAGATACATGTCCAGAGGGAGGGATCCTAACTCCACACCAGACCACTCAGCCCAGGTTTCCAGTACCAGGAAGATAAGTCCCCATAGCTTCTGGATATAAAATCCCAGTGGGGGTTGTGGCCGTGGAAGAAACTGGATTCTCAGGTGTCTCCCCTCAAAGGAACCAAAATGAAATTACACAAACTCACTTCCTCTGGACTCTAGCACTGGGGCAGCAGCTTGAAGGGGACCAATGGCATATGAGGAGGAACTGAAATGTCTTGCATTAGGGCAAGATCCAGGGGACAGCTTCCTCCCAGAGTAAACTCCACAGCTAGGCAGCAGCCATTGTTCTTTTTCTGAGCACTCTTCCACACAGAGCCACAGTGCAGCAGCCCCATATCTGAGACTCCCATCAACCTAGTTCACATGTTAAGCCCCATCCTGACGATTACCTAAGGGGTCTGCCCCCATCCAACTTAAAGGCCCACCCAATTGGTTAACAGTGGCTTTTCTACATTAGGTCATGCTGCTAAGACAGGGAGTCAAAGGAGCTCTACCTAATACATAGAAACAAACACAGGGGTGCTGCCAAAATGAGACAAAGAAGTATGGCCCAAATGAAAGAATACAGCAAAACTCCAGAAAAACAACTAAAGAAAATGGAGATTAGTAATCCGTGAGGTTTAGAGTTCAAAACACTGGTTATGAGGATGCTCAAGGAACTCAGTGTGTACTTTGACAGCATACAAATGATCCAATCAGAAATGAAAGTTACACTAATTGAAATAAAGAAAATGTACAGGGAATTAACAGTGATTGGGTGAAGCTGGGAATTGAGTCAGTGATTTGAAACATCAGGAAACAGAAAACGTCAGAACAGCAAGAAGAAAAAAGAATTCCCCAAAACACTGAGGATAGGCTAAGGAACCCCTGGCACAACTTTAAATGCACCAACATTCATGTCAGGATTGCCAGAAGGAAAAGAGAAAGCAAGAAATTGATAACTTAATTTGAAAAAATAATGAAAAAAAAGCTTATCTAATCTGGTGAAGGATACAAGTCCACGAATCACAGAGAGTCCTAAACAAGATGGATGCAAAGAGGACCACATCATAATTAAAATGCCAAAGGTTAAAGATAAAGAAAGAATCTTAAAAGCATCAAGATAAAGGCAGAGAGTTACTTACAGAGAAGTTTTCATAGAAGATTGTCAGCTGATTTCTCAAAAGAAACTTTGCAGGCAAGAAGAGATTGGCAAGAAATATTCAACATGTTGAAAAGTAAGGACCTACAACCTAGATTACTTTTACCCAGCAAAGCTATCATTTAGAATGGAAGGGCAGATAAAGTGTTTTCCAGACAAGATAAAAGCTAAAGAATTCATCATCACCAAATCATTATTTTATGAAATGTTAAAGAGACTTATTTAAATCAAAGAGCAAAACTGAATGTTAAAATGGCAATAAATTCACAGCAGTCAATATTGAATCTAAAAAACCAACAAGCAGAACGGAAACAATCATAGATATGGAGATCATTTGCATGGTTAACATTTGTGGGGGAGGGTGAGAATGGGGGAAAGGTACAGGGATTAAGAAGTGCAAATTGATAGTAAACAGAATAAGCAGGGGAATATAAAGGACAGTAAAGGAAATGGAGTAGCCAAAGAACTTAAATGCACTACCCATGGACATGAACTAAGGAGGAAGGATTGCCCTAGGGAGTGGGGGATGCTAGGTGGAGGGTGCAAAGGGGGTAAAATTGGAACAACTGTAAAAGCATTATCAGCTTATTTTTTTAGAAAAGCAATTGCCCTGGCTGGTGGCACAGTGGATAAGGTGCCAGCCTGCGAACCCAAAGGTCTCTGGTTCAATTCCCAACCAGGGCACATAACCAGGTTGCAAGCCAGGTCTCCAGGTCTATAGCTGGAGGCAGGTGAAAGGCAACCATACATGGATGTCTCTCCCTCTCTCCCTTCTCCTTTCTAAAAATAATAAATCTTTAAAGGAAAAAAGATTAACAAAGGACAAGACAAAACATTTGAGTGACAAATTCAAAGAATGAAACTATTCAAAGAGTGACACATACTGAGTTACATAATTTATAATTTGTGAGACCCATAGATACAACTGGAATATCGGAGTAATATTTGCATAAGAGTTTGTGTGGAATAAATGAAAATGGGCATCGTTTTTAGTTTATTGGGGTTTTTTTAATTATTATTTTTTTATTGTTTTTAAAGAGGAGAAGGGAGAGAGGCTGAGAGAGAGATGTCAATGTATGGTTGCCTTTCACCTGCCTCCAGCTAAGGACCTGGCTGGAGACCTGGTTATGTGCCCTGGCTGGGAATCAAACCAGCGACCTTTGGGGTTTGCAGGCCGGTGCCTTATCCACTGTTCCACTAGCCAGGGGTGGTTTGGTTTTTTTTTTTAATTGTTACCAGAGAACTTTGTTCCATTGATTTTTAGAAAGGAAGGGAGAGAGAGGAACATCAGTGTGAGAGAGTAGAATAGATCAGTTGCCTCGTGCACGGTTATACATGTCTGGACCAGGGTCACATACACCCACGCCTGTGACAGGAACAAGCCTACAACCTAGGCATGTGCCCTGACTGGGAATCAAACCTGCAATCTTTTGGTTATAGAATGTTGCTCCAACCAACTGAGCCACACCAGCCAGAGCAGCTTTTTAGTTTTTGTCAATAGATATCTTTTTATGAGTTGGTGCTCGGCTTTCCTTGTATAAGGAGAGAGCCCTGTTACATGTGATTCTGAGAGCCTATTAGCAATAACCCTTATTTCATAGTAAATGAAAGAAAATAAGCAATAGATGGAATTGACCAGATTTAAAGTAGATTTTAATTAAATTGCTGTTGAACATTTTCTAGTTAAAGAATTTATTTCCTTTTAAGAGGTTGATAGTTGATCATACAGTCTTTTTTTCCCACTTCAAATTAGTGGATTCTAGAATAAGACAAATAGTTGGATTTGACATATTGTGGGTGGGCCCCTGTGTTAATGTATCACTGGGTTCATGTTAAAATCATAGGAAATGTCTTTGGTAGATGAGTTCCTAAAGCTTTTGACTTTTAATGCTGAGAATGGTGCAAGTACTTGGTTTCTCATGGTGGATTCAGCCAGCCAATATATATTTTTAAGCAACTTGGAAGACACTATGTATTTAGGTTTGTAAAAGGAAAAAATGAAAAGGATAGCTGTAGTGTCACACTCCCACAGCTCATGTATCCAGAGTTAGATTGTGTTTATGTGTTCTCATGGAAGTGGCTTAAAGGTGGCAATACGTGATAGGATGATTTAAAAACTATTTGCATGTGTTTGTTTAAATGGAATAGGAGGAAAAGGTTTTGAGTCTTAGAAATTACTGTGGTGTTTTTTTTTAATTTGATGAGATTAATACTAAGTAAATTAACAAGGACAGGGCTCTGGGTCCTCAGTGAAATTACTCTTTCTTTCACTAATTTGGACCATTGTCTTTCCTCAGACACACCAACCCCATTGTGGAAAATGGACAGACTCATCCGTGCCAAAAAGTCATACAGGAAGTAAGTGTTAAGAGATGCCTATGAAATAAGACTTTCTTCCTCTTTCCTTACAATGCTGTAACTAGAGAGAGAAGGTACCTTCTTCTAGATCCGTAGAAAGATTTAGTTTGTTGATATGCTTTAAATACCAATGAGAAGAGGAATGGATCCATTCAAATAAATATATGTATATATATATGTATATATATATATATATATATATATATTTTTTTTTTTTTTTTTTTAAATAATAAAACCAGCAGTAGGAAAATTTTGAAAGGCCAGAGATATAGGTAGAGATTAACTGTGTGTATCCTAGAGGTGCAAGGAGGCCTGATTAATACTACATTAAAAAAAGGGTTTTTTTGATGAAGCTTATTAACCTTCATGGCTCTAGTTTCCCTATTGATAATATGCTTCCATTATGCTTTTTTCAGTGAGGTTAATGTGAGTATCAAAGTGCATGTTTTGAGAAGTGCTTTTCTGTCTACTGCAATACTACTGTGAACATATCTGATCTCCTCTGATCTTGGAAGCTATCAGGGTCAGACCTGATTAGTATTTAGATGGGAGAAGTGCAGGCGCACACCAAATATTCTTAAGTGTTCAATCGTATCAAATAATGCTATTTCCTTTTCTTTAGTCCTTTTGTTCAAGGTCTTCCAACTTCTTGGGATTCCCTTTAAACATTTCTTCCTCTATAACTCATACTAAATGTTTCCATCCTAAATCAGAAAGTTCAAAGTTTAGGAAAATGTCTTTGTCTTTTAATAAGTTGGACATGTTCCCTTTCCGGTTATAAAGTGTTGTGCTTCTCTTAAGAAGTGGTTTTAGTGATAAATAATGTGTTGAATTTCCTCTGCACACATACACATACTCACTGGCTGGAATCGGACATGTGTGTTCCTATAAAGAAAGCATTTCCAATTATTTGAAAGCCAAATCAGATGTTACCAACTTGGGAACATTTTATTTTTCCAGCTCTTAGATCATTAATTTCTCTCTTATGCTCTTTCACTTTTAACTCAGATATGGCCAGTTTTATCTGAGACTCTAAATAAGCACCGGGCTGATAATCGGATTGTAGAGCGTTGTTGCAGATGCCTTCGCTTTGCTGTTCGCTGTGTAGGCAAAGGATCTGCAGCCCTGCTACAGCCACTAGTCACACAGGTAAGTTCTCTGTGAGAGGGAAAAGTAAAGTATACAGAATTTGAAGTAAGAGCCTTTGAAGCAAAAGCTTTGCTGATGAATCACTTTTATATTTATTAAATATGAACAAAAATAACTTGAAAAAAATGAGTAGTGCTTTTGGTAGGTATATTGTCTTACAAAGGAAACTGCCTATACGCTGTATTCTGTATGATGATAGTCTAAATAGCAATACATTCCAGGGTGAAATTAGGAAAAGAAAATTACTTTAATGCTCAGCTCTATAATACCAGTACTAAGTATTTTTACATTAATTTCCTTTTTTAAAATGTGGTAGGTCAAACTTGACTATTTCTTGGCCCAAAGGGGTTTTTATTGTTTCGTTTTTTCTATCTTGACCATAGTTCACGTAAGTGTCTTTATTTGTCAAGATATAAATTTTGACTCTTTAAATCATCAAGATATGTAAGAAAGATGGTATGATTTGCTCTATGAAGTTCTCTAAAATTATACCTAGAACTACTCTGTATGAGACACCTATGACTGCCAGCTTAGTTCATTATATAACTTGTATTTGATGTTAACCTCATAGCAGGTCCAGATCTAGATTGAAGCATGTGAGCTGCTAGATATGCAGAATTGAAGATGGCAAGGCCAGTCCTGCACTTGCAGGACTCTGAGCAAGTGCATTCTTATTTTTCATGCTCTTGCTGTGAGGAGAACTACTAGAATACACCCACCCAACCTGAAGTGACTCCTGTCTATCTGGACAGGGTGGAGATTTTAAGTAGGCACACATTTCTCCCTGATGGTGAGTGCCACCTTAAATTCTGCTCCTGGCGCTTCACTCTTAAGGAAACACCCTCAGACAGGGTCATGCTAGTGCAGTGTCAGTTGACATTTGCATGACCTTGCCTCCTTAAATTGAAGATTTGATTAAAATTTGTATTGGTATACATTTTAACAAAATTTTAATTATTAATGATTTTCCCTGCCCAGAGTACAACAGTGTATGTTTATATTTTGGCTTGTCCACCTATGGTTAATGGTTCCCTTCAGTGCAATACATTCCGGGCCCAATATAACTTGATTTAATGTCCCTTTGCTGTTGGAGGCTATCTCATGACTTTGATAGACTTTTTTATTCCTACTAATTAAGTATGTGACCAACCCAATGGAGTAGAGAAGCACCTTACAAAGGAAGTGTGTTCTAAAGCCAGTCCATGTGACCAGGACTTCTAGCCAAGATGAAGGTGTAGGTTAACACACCTCACCTCTCTGCACAACTACAGAAAAACTTATAGCTAAACTACAAAACAAGTAACACCCAGATTTGTCCAAAATCGAGCTGTACAGAAGTCCAACAACCAAGGATTTAAAGAAACTACATTCATCCAGACATGTAGGAGGGGCAGAGAGGCATGGAAAAGCAGTGCAGTGAGCAGTTCCACATTCACATGTGGTGGAGGGATGTCCCAAGACTTAACAATCTGAGCCCCAGACCCAACCACCCAGCCCAGGGTCCCTGTGCCAGGAAGATAAGTGCCCATAACCTCTGGCTGCAAAAACCTGAGGAGTAGCAGAACAAACTGCAGGATTCTCAAGAGACTTCTCTTAAAGGCCCACAATGGACTTAGAATCCCTCTGGGATTCAACATCGGGGCTACAGCTGGAAGGGTACAAGTCACATACAAGGAAAAGGGGAGAAAGTGAAGTGGCTGGCAAGGGGGCAAGTGCTGGGGAGCTTTCTCTCGGGCAATCTCTAGAGGCCAGGCAGCGGCATTGACCCCTCTCTGAACCCTCCCCCCACACAGAGCTGTAAAGGGGTGAGACAGGTTGCCCCACCCTGGCAACTGTCTAAGGCTCTGCCTCACACAATTTACAGTTGCCTTTTCTACACTTGGGCGTGCTACTCAGAGTCAAAGCAGCTCTACCTAATATGCTGAAACAAACTCAGGGAGGCTGCCAAGTTGAGGAGACAAGGAAATACGGCCCAAATGAGAGAAAAAAACTGTAGGAAAAGACCTAAATGAAATGGAGGTAAGTAACCTATCAGATGCAGAGTTCAAAACATTGGCTATCAGGATGCTCAAAAAAATCATTGGGTACTGCATAGGATTTAAAAAAAAAAAAAAAAAAGACCCAGGCAGAAATGAAGGTTGCATTAAGTGAAATAAGAATCTACAGAGAACCAACAGTAGAGGGGGTGAAGCTGAGATTCAAACTAATGATTTCGAACATAGGGAAGTAAAGAGCATTCAATCAGAACAGCAAGAAAACAATTTTTTTTAAAATGGGAATAGAATAAGGAGCCCCTGGGACATCTCCAAATGTATCAACATCTGAATCAGTGGTGCCAGAAGGAGAAAAGGAAGAGGAAGAAATTGCAAACTTATTTGTGCCCTGACTGGGAATTGAGCCAACAACCTTTTGGTTCACAGACTAGTACTCAATCCACTAGCCAGTGCAAAGAGAGAATCTTAAAAGCAGCAAGAGGAAAGCAGATGGTTATTGACAGAGGTGTTCTCATAAGACTGTCTATCAGCTGATTTTTCAGAAGAAACTTTGTAGGCTAGAAGTATTCAAAGTGGTGAGAAGTAAGGTTACTCTGTTAAATAAGCTATCATTTAGAATGGAAGGGCAGATAAAGTTCTTTCCAGACAATGTAGAATTAAAAGCTTCATCATCACCATACTCTAATTATATGAAATGTTAAAGGGACTTATTTAAGAAAAAGAAGATCAAAACTGTGAACATTAAAATGACAACAAACTCATAACTACTAACAACTAAGTCTAAAAAACAAAACCAAGCAAACAACTAGAACAGGAACAGAATCATACATATGGAGATCATTTGGAGGATTATCAGTTGTGATGGGGAATTTGGGGGAAAGATACAAGTATTAAGAAGCATAATTGGTAGGTACAAATTAGACAGGGGGATGTTAAGAACAGTGTAAGAAATGGAGAAGCCAAAGAATTTATACACACAGTCTGTGGACATGAACCAAGGGCGGTGGGAGGCAAAGGGAGAAAAATTGAAACAATTCTAATAGCATAATCAATAAAATATACTTTAAAAAATAGATGAATGTATAGATGGCTTTTAATTTTTGGAGGGTAGTAGGGTAAAAACCCCAAACAAATCATTTCCTTTGAATGTGTATATTATTTTTAAATTTTCTATTCTTTTAAGACTGATTGATACCTGGATTGGAAACACTGTTTTTTTTACTTAAAAGATTTAAGACAGGGTTTTAGGAGCAGCTCAAAAGTAAAATAATGCTTTCACAGTCTCTAAGAGGAGGTCATTTGGTATTTTTGTCCCTGCTATGGCTATACTAATTTAAAGATAAGAACAACTATTAGATGTAAGAAAATTTGAGTATGCTATGCTATGGATTTATAAACATTACATAAGCCTTGGATAAAATAATTCTTTAATTGCTTTCATTTTGAAATATACAACTCTTACCAACATTGTTTTGGGAAGATAAAAGGTCAAGGGCTTGAAATAAGTCTAAATAGAGTACTTCTAAGTTATTGAGGAATTGAGTCCTGTTTTAAAAAGTATTGACAATAAGCTTTTTTATGTTGTCTAAAAGAGAAGAGACCAGTCTTTATCTAAATTTCTTCCTCCAGACAGCTTTCTAAGTTTATACTTACTGGGGGGTAAAGAGCTAAAGTAATTGCTTCTTCTCTTGGCAGATGGTGAATGTGTACCACATACACCAGCATTCCTGTTTCCTGTACCTCGGCAGTATCCTTGTAGATGAATACGGCATGGAAGAGGGCTGTCGGCAGGGATTGTTAGACATGTTCCAGGTATGTTTTCTTTGGGGAGTAGAGATGTGTTGAGCTTGGTGGGCCTAAAGGCCTAACAGTGTGTTCTTACCAGGTCTTTAATTCTACTGCTTCTTTATCTTTCTACCCCCAGCATGTTGACTTCCTAATAACAGGAAGGTAGAAACTTCCTAGTTCTCTGGACAAGCCTACTTGGGAGAGAGATTGAACACAAATGTAATCATCATTACTCCCAAATTTATGCTTTCCAGAAATAGGGTTTTGGGGGGTGAAGATATAGGCAAATGGATTTAAAATAAAGATCTCTAAGTTCAGGCATAGTTCTGTTTTTAAATTCTTGCCTGGAATAACCAATGAACTAGTTTAGTTTACTTAGGATAGGGATAGCCTCAGAGGAAATAGCAGGCATTGGAAAAGCCTCCTAATATACTGCCTTTCCCCCTTACTAGTCATGGTGGGGTAAGGGAGAATATATTGGAGAGTTAAATTATGATGCTCCTTTTTCCCAAGATGTCTTTTCCTTTATTTTTTTAAACTTATTTTTAATTTTTAAAAATATTTTACTCATTTTATTTATTATTTTTAGAGAGAGAGGAAGGGAGAGGGAGAGAGACATCAATGTATGGTTGCCTTTCACCCGCTTCCAGCTACAGACCTGGCTGGAGACCTGGCTTGCAACCTGGTTATGTGCCCTGGCTGGGGAATAGACCAGTGACCTTTGGGTTCGCAGGCCAACACCTATTCACTGAACTACCAGCCAGGGTCTTTCCCTTTAAAACTTCATCTATTCCCTAGTGTACTGACCATATCTAGGATATACACATAGTTTTACTCTTGGAAAGTTCTAAAGCTTGGAAATGACATCTATTCACTTTGAACTAAAATCTGTACCTTCAACCCTTTCTGAAATGTGGATTTCATATGTGAAAACTATCATGTCAACTTAGATTTCTATCTTCTTTTTTCTGATCTTATTCTTGTCAGTCTTTTTCTTGTCTGTGCTTCCCCTCTGTGTTCCCTTTGTATACGTTGTGATGTTTAGGAAGTCTGAATGCTGTCACATTTATATGTAAGCGTATGTTCTAACATCATTTCTGTTTTAGGCACTATGCTTCCCCACCTTTCAGCTTCTAGAACAGCAGAATGGGCTCCAGAATCATCCTGACACTGTGGATGACCTGTTCAGACTAGCTAACAGGTCAGTTCTTCCAAAGAGCAAGCCTGTCATTTATTGTTCATTACCCATCACTGCTTAGTCTTGTTACCTAACACTTGACTTGTTTTCTTCTGTGTGAAATGAGGTAAATGAAATACATAGATTGATTCATAACCCAAAGTTAAATTTTGAGCCAGAATATCCTCATAATTGAGGAGGAGGAGGAGGAATTGGATGGGAACAGGAGAAAAGTAGCTCAGTTCCTATCAAGGAGGAGGAAACACCCATAAGACAATAAAAATGATCGTGGCAAAAACATTGGACTAGATAATGACCAAAATCCCTTTTAGTTTTCACTTTGTATTTTGCTATGATGTCACACTCCACCTTTTTCCTAGAGTAGCAAATGTCCATTAAATGTAGTAATAGACAAAAAATTTTTTAGTATTCAAAGGTGCCTTAGAAGTTACCTAGCAGTACACTTCCCAGCTCTGCCCCTAACCTGCTACCTACTGTTTCAGTTCCTTTTGCTAGCACACCAACATTGTCAGGCCTTTGAGCACCTTCTTAGTCACTAGCTAAGGAATTGGAATCAAACCAGGTAGTAAACATAGAAGCTTTAAAAAACAAAACATTAAATATATATAATTGTACATGTAATATATTTTATCATTTGCAAATGTGAAGTAGTATTGACTTGATTACTTCATCTCAGAATTGAACTTTTTGATTTTTAGACCAGTTAGAAAAACAAATTTTCCCCAGATATGAGTGAGTTGTCAACCTGTTTTCCCAAGGTGTATTCCATGTAAAACTGATCCTTATAGATGTTCTTTGTACAACTAATCCCTGTAAATGTTCTTTGTACAAATGGTTATCTGTTGAAATAAACTTGGAAGAATAATGTATCTTTTTCTTAGAGATTATCCATGTACATTAAAGGATTGAGAAACCTTATGGAAAATTGAGTGGAAAGTAATCAAGTTTCCTGCTTCCCCCACTCCCACCACTTCTCTACTGTCAGCATCCCTCACAGAGTGGCTTAATTGTTAAGAGTTGACGAACCTACATTGATGCATTATCACCCAAAGTCTGTAGTTTACATTAGGCCTTATTCTTGGTCTTGTACCTTCTATGGATTTGGACAAATGTATGATGACATGTATCCACCATTCTAGTCCTGTACAGAATAGTCACTACCCTAAAAATCCCCTGTGCTCCACCTCTTCATTTCTTCCTCCTCCTCAAACCCTAGCAGTCATTACCTTTTTTACTTTCTCCATAGTTTTGCCTTTTACCCTGGCTGCTTTTTTATATCCTTTTCCTGTCATTTGTATACTTAACCTATCTTTTCATACCAGGTTTATTCAGCGTAGCCCTGTTACCTTGCTGCGGAGCCAGGTGGTTATCCCTATCTTACAGTGGGCCATTGCCTCTACTACGCTGGACCACCGGGATGCCAACTGTAGTGTCATGAGGTTCCTACGAGACCTTATCCATACAGGAGTAGCCAATGATGTAAGTATAAGTGTTGTACCTTTGCTACTTTGCAGCTCACTCTTTTCATATTGCTTTCTCTTTTCCTGGCTGCTTTTGTCTCCCTGTTTGATCTATATCCATTAGGTCTGGAGCACTAACCTAAAGTGGCTCACAGAGTTTCCAAAGGTAGATGTGGCTAGATGTAGAGAAATGAAAGTAAGGGACAGCAATGAAGAAGTAAGCAAGCATGTGAATAGGATAATTATTAAGAAATTTGGTAGTAAAAGGAGAGAAAAAGAAGAAAACTAGAAGTGAAAGGCAGTTTTTAATCTTTTTTTTTCCAAGATGTTAGAAATATATTTGCATTCAAAGACTATAAGATGAAAGAAAATATTTTTTTGATAGAAACATCTGATAGAAGTCTTCACTTCTTATTTCAGTTGATTTTAAAAAGGAAATACTGGCCTGCAAACCCAAGGATCTCCGATTCAACTCCCAGTCAGAGCACGTAACCAGTTTGCAAGCTAGGTCTCCAGCCAGGTCCCCAGCTGGAGGCAGGTGAAAGGCAACCGTACATTGATACTTCTCTCCTTTCTCCTTTCTCCCTCCCTCCTTTCCCCTGTCTTTAAACTAATGAATAAAATCTTTTTTAAAGAATAAATATTTCAGGCCCTGGCTGGTGGCCTGCGAACCCAGGAGTCGCTGGTTCGATTCCCAGTCAGGGCACATAACCAGGTTGCAGGCCAGGTCTCTGGCCAGGTCTGTGGCTGGAGGCAGGTGAAAGGCAACCATACATTGATGTCTCCCTTCCTCTCTGCCTCTTTCTCTTCCCCTCTCTCTAAAAAATAATAAATAAAAATCTTAAAAAAAAAAAAAAAGAATAAATATTTCTATCTAAAAATAAGTAAAATTAAAAAGTGCAAAAATGTTCTAATATTTAAAAAAGAAATAAGGGTACTTTATTTTTCACAGAAAAAAATGATTTAGAAAATTGCTACACTTCAATTCTTTTATTTTAAAAAATTTTATTTTTTCTTTTATTCTAGAGAGAGAGGAAGGGAGGGATAAAGAAAGGGAGAGAAACATCAATGTGAGAGAGAAGCATTGATGGTTTCCTTTTGCATGTGCCCCAGCTGAGGACTGAACCCACAACCCAGGTGTATACCCTAATTGGGAACTGAACCTTCATCCAACATTTCAGTATGCAAGACAACACCCAACCAATTGAACCATACCAGCGAGGACACTACCCTTAATCTTTAACCACTGTGTCTCTTCTGCCTTCTATTCATGAAAAAATCTAAGAGTTAATCTCAGCTGAAAGCCATAGCCACTTACTTGATACCAAACTCAATATTTTCTTCCTGATGACCAAACATTTGATATACTTTGTGAGTACACCTGCTACATACTATATATACCTTATTTCCTGGGAGAGAGAAATTGCTAGGCCAGAGATTTTCACCCTTTTTCATTTCATGGCACACAAAAACTAATTATTAAAATTCTGCAGCATGCCAAAAAATAGGTTTTTTGCCAACCTGACAAAAAGTAAGTATAATTTTGATTTGTTCACACTGGATGGCTATTGTGTTGTATGTTGTCATTTCTTTTTATTTTTTTATGGGTTATGCTATACAGTTGTCTCAATTTCCCCCCTTGTTCCCTTCCAATCCAGTGTCCCCTACTCTAGTGATACCCTATCCTTTGTTCATGGCCTTCATTCATGCATATTAGTTCTTTGGCAACTCCATTTCCTATACTTGCTCTTAATGAACAGATGGATGTAGTTTGCTACACAATTTAACTCATGTTTGCACCTGCCTTGGAGTTTGTATAAAATTTCCAGACAGCAGTGTGTTAAAATTCCCCTGCCTATTCTGTAACTACCAGTTTGTACTTCTTAATCTCTTCACCTTTTTCCTCATTCCCCATTCCCCAGTACTGCACTACCCCCTGGCCACCATCCCAATGTTCTCCATATCTATGATTCTCTTTCTGTTCTGCTTGGGGTTTTTTTTGTTTGTTTGTTTTTTAAAGATTTTATTTCATTATTTTTAGAAAGAGGGGAAGGGAGAGAGGCAGAGAGGGAGAGAGACATCAATGTATGGTTGCGTTTCACCTGCCTCCAGCAACAGACCTGACTGGAGACCTGGCTTGCAACCTGGTTATGTGCCCTGGCTGGGGAATCGAACCTGCGACCTTTGGGTTCGCAGGCTGGCACCTTATCCACTGTGCTACCAGCCAGGGCTTGTTCTGCTTGGTTTTTAGATTCAGTTGATAGTTGTATATTTGTTGCCATTTTAGTGTTCATAGTTTTGATGTTTTTCTTAAATAAGTCCCTTAGGTGAGGTTCATGAAATCTTGAGCTTTACCTTATCTGGCAAGCACTTTACCTGCCCTTCCTTCCTAAATGTTAGGTTTGCTGGATAGAGTAATCTAGATTGTAGGTCCTTGCTTTTCATCACTTTGACTACTTCTTGCCAGTCCCTTCTAGTTTGCAAAGTTTCTTTTAAGAAATCAGTTGACAATCTTATGGAAACTCCTTTGTAGGTAACTCTGCTTTTCTCTTGCTGCTTTTAAGATTCTCTGTCTTTAATCTTTGGCATTTTAATTATGACGTGTCTTTGTGTGGTCCTGTTTACATCCATCTTGTCTGGGACTCTGTGCTTCCTGGACTTGGGTGTATCTTTTACCAAATTAGGGAAGTTTTTTTTTATTCTTTTTTCAAATAGTTTTCCAATTTGTTGCTGTTTGTCTTCTTTTTCTCTCACCCCTGTGTTGCAAATGTAAAACTTTTGAAGTTGTCCCAGAGGTTCCTTATGCTATCCTCAGTTTTTTGGATTCTCTTTTCTTACTGCTGTATGGATTGAATATCTTTCTTTTGTTCTTTTTCTTCCTTATGTTCCAAGTCATTGATTTGATTCGATTCTTGACTCCTCCACTCCACTGTTGATTCCCTGCAAATTGTTCTTTATTTCAATTAGTATATCCTTCATTTCTCCCTGGGTCTTTTTTAATGCTGTTGAAGTACCCATCCCTAGATTCCTAGAGCCATCCCTATAATCAGTATTTTGAACTCTTTATCTGATAACTTGTTTACCTTCATGTCATTCAGTTCTCTTTCTGGAAGTTAGGGGGACGTACATTCCTGGCACTGGAACCCTTACTTAGCTGGACGGTCTGCAGTGGGGCTGTGATCCCTCACCCTCGAGATATCCCTGCATTCTATATCTACCACATGTGTGTTTGGGACCATCTGGTTCCCCAGTTCCACAACTCCACCCCTCCATCCCTCCTACCCATCTGGATGAATGTGGTTTCTTTAATTCCTTAGTTGTCAGACTTACATATAGCTCGATTTTCTCTTTGTTCTGAGTGATTTATTTGTTCTGTAGTTTAGCTGTAATTTTGCTGTGGTTGCACAAGGAGGCAAGCCACATTTACCTATACCTTCATCTTAACTGGAAGTCCTCAGCTTTTTGACGATCTAGGAGAAAGAAGTCAAAGCTCCTGACTAAATAGTCAGATATTGTGTATTTTTAAAATGTGGCACACTGGTCAAAAAGTGCTGCACTTGATTAAAGGGGAAAGAGTACTTGGTATTTGGAAAGCTGAAATTAGAACTTACCCATTTCTCCTGCTTTCTTACAGCATGAAGATGACTTTGAATTACGGAAAGAGCTGATTGGACAGGTGATGAACCAGCTTGGGCAGCAACTTGTAAGCCAGCTGCTCCACACATGCTGCTTTTGTCTCCCCCCATACACCCTACCAGATGTGGCCGAAGTGCTCTGGGAGATCATGCAGGTTGACAGACCGGTAAGATTGTTTTCATAAGGAACCCATTTCTTCCTGCAGCCAACTGTAACTTTAAAACTAGCCCTGTTGTACGTTCATGAAACCTAATTTAGGCATATTGTTGAGTTCAATTATTTCATGAAGGGGCCCATTAATGTATATCTATCAGCCCATTAATTCACCACTGGGTTCTCAAAAACATGTGTGTCACTGCCATAGGACTTACATATTACCAGTATTGAATACTAAGCATTGAATTCAGCTTTGTGGCCATCCCATCAGAAATTGGTGCACTTGTAGGAAATGCCCAAATATCACTTGGATAGTGTTACAGGTTATTCAGGAAGTGCTAATTCATCTCATACTCCTTAGATAGTACTGTATGGTTCCCTGGTAGGAAATTAGTGACAGCATTTGGAGGCATATAGTTATAAAACTAGCCCTCGATATATACTTGGATTTGTTTCCCTATTTAATTTATTTGCTTCCAGTTTTTATTCTTCAACCAAGTTACCAGCACCTGAGCATGGAAATGTTTTCTAGGCTAGCCAGTGATGTCCAAAATAACTCAGTACTGGGCCTATGTGGTCATGAATCAGGTTATTGCATGAAAGTTTTGAGCTTAGTAATAAAGCATAGCACGACCTATAAATTCTTTTTAATAGGATTTATAATTTTTAATATAAATATTAAAACAGTTCCAGAAAGTACACAGTTGGATCTAGTTGAAGTGGGCTAGCTTCCAGAAGAGAAAAATCCATATATGCAAGTATCTTACAACTTTGTAGTCCATGTGTATCTTAGCATTATGCCCTGCTTTGTATCATTAGTGGAAGTTCTTAGTCTCAATTTCAGTAGTTTCACAAAAGATAGTGCACTTTTACTGTTAGACTTTAACATGACTGAGCCAGAATTTCTGCCCGGTCTGGTGTGTTCATCCACAATTCTCTGCTTGTCTTAGTGGCATATGCTTTACTTGATCTTTGGCTTAAGTAAAAACATTCAGATGTAGTATGGATGCTGAATAGATTTCTTACATTTTCATTAGGTGTATAATTCAGAAATAGCCACATGGACTTTGATTCTTACGTATCAAATTCTTTGAGGCTCCTTTGTTACAGGTTTTATCAAATAGCTTTGCAGTTCTTCCATATAAGCTCATGTGCTTCAGGAATAAATTGTACCAATGGTTCCCACTGTTAGTTGTTCAATACATATGTTCTCTTTCAGTCTAATACAGGAATATCCTTGTGTTTTCCTAAAGGAAGTACTCTGTGAGCCTGGTGATCAACAGTTTTAATTCCAAAAGGCCTTGACATGAGAAATAAAATTTGCATATTTTTTACTTTTTTACAAATATATTTGGTTCCCTGGTAACAAAAGACTTATTATATAAATTTGATTTTACAGAAGCATTCTTTGTAAACATATTAAATGCTAGCAGAAGAAGAAAATGAGAATAGCAGGTTTGGACAGGAACAGAAACCAGGTAGCCATGGGCTCTTTTAACAGTTTACTATAGACCCATGAGTTGTCAGACAATTTAAAGTGACAGTTTTTGCCCTGGTTGGTGTGGCACAGTGGATTGAACGTTGGCCTGTGAACCAAAAGGTCGCCAGTTTGATTGCCTGTTAGGGCACATGCCTAGGTTTCAGGCCGGTCCCTGGTTGGGGGCGTGCAAGAGGCAATGAACAGATCAATGTTTCTCTGCCTTTCTTTCTCCCTTCCTTCCATTCTCTAAAAATAAATAAATAAAATTTTTAAAAAATAATGAAGTGAAGGTTTTCTGTAAACATCAACTTGATGTTTATAGAACATCAATACATAAATTTGAGTTTTCTATACCATATAAATAAACTGATTGAAACTGTAACTAAGGATTTAAATCCAAGGAAAATTTACATTCTTGAATACTTTTTTAAACATACAGTTTTTAAACTTCACAAAATTTTCATTAAATAATACACCAGCTTTGTCTCTTGACTTGAATGAACTATTTTTGTTGGGGTTGGGGTACTATAGGTAAATTTTTAGTGGTTTTGGGTACCAAAGCTTTGTCAATTAAGGATTCTTCCTGAATCTTTTGCCCTTGCCTGCTTGTTTTTTGTGGTTGAGTAGAGTATTGTCTCCCTTGAGGGAAATGTTTAGAATTATGCAGTACCTTTTCTTTCTTTCCTTCCTTTTTTCTCTTCCTCCCTGCCTTTCCTATCTTTCCTGTCTTTCCTATCTTTCCTGTCTTGTCTTTCTTTTCTTTTCCTTTCTTTCTTTCTTTCTCTCTCTCTCCCTCTCCCTCTCCCTCTCCCTCTCCCTCTCCTTCCTTCTCTCTCTCTCTCTCTCTCTTTCTCTCTCTCTTTCTTTCTTTCTTTCTTTCCTTCCTTCTTTCCTTCCAAGGTTTAGTGATGGAAAAGGGAAAGGTGCCAACCAAGAAGATGGGAGACTTAGTGGTGTTTCAAATCCATCTTAGTACAGAGTTCAGGCTTCCTGGATGCCAAGCAAGGAGAAATGGATAGGGCAGGAGGGGACTGGAGACCACAGATTGCTGGGTACCACCAGGGGTCCAAGGAAGATTGTGAAACTTCTTTGTTCTTGGTTTGTTTAACCTAGTTGATAGAAATTCTATCGCAAGTTTTCTGCAAATAGTTTTGCATTTTCTGTACATGAGGGTTTATTGCACTTGTTTCCAGTAAAATCCAACCCAATGACACAGATTCTAATGGTCTCATCACATCATTATTAATAATGACACTGTTGGTGAAGAAATTGGCACCAAGTGTTAAACTGGTAGAACATCAGACTGGACCTCAGTTCAGCAACCTCAGTACTTGAGGTCTGGCTAAGAAGGAACTCAGAACCAAGACCCAAATATAAGAGAAGAAAATGTATTTAGAAAGTCACAGAGGTAGAAGAAATGGGCTCCAAGAAACAAGTTACAGAGGCAAAAGAGGGCCCTTGGAGCTTAGGAGAGAAAGGTAAAGGTAAATGTGCCTAGGGGGACAGGGAAGGTAAAGGCACAGGCATCCTCCCAGGTGGGAAGAGTGTGCCATGCAGTATCTTTTAAGCATTTCTAGTAGAATATTTACTTTTGCTCTGGTCTGTTATCATGAATTAACATAATGAGAAAACATAATGTAAAGCAATTAGCTGAAAAGTATAACCAAAATATGCATCCCATGTAAGAAAGACATGAAATCCTGACTGGTGTGTCTCAGTAGATTGAGTACAGGCCTGTGAACCAAAAGGGTACAGGGTTGATTCCTGGTTTGATTCCCTGTCAGGGCACATGCCTAGACTACAGTCCAGGTTCTCAGTTGGGGACATGAGAGTGGCAACCAACCACACATCAGTCTTTCTCTTCCCCTCTTTCTCCCTTCTTTCCCCTCTCCTTAAAAAAAAATGTTTAAAGAGAGACATGAAGAAAAATTAGAGCTGATTCAAAGAAAATTGAACTGAAACTAAGAAACCAGAGGAAGTCTCTGGAATTTTTAGTTTTAGTTTGACAAGAAAGGAAGGGCAGTGAGGGCAGACAGTTTTTGTGCATATGAAAGGTTTAAAGAGATCTTGTTTGGATATAAATTCTTTTAAATAGCAGCACGAGTGAATAACAGAACTTTCTAACCCAAAGAACTGGCAGGTATCACAGAGGAACTTATTGATGATTCAATTGAAAGAGGTGACCTTAAAATCCTTTAATATCTGGATTCATATTCCATACATACTTTATTGACATGTTTACTTACTGTAATTTATGTCTGCTCTTTCTGGTACCTGATCCTTAGCTTTGCATTGCCTTTGAACTTTACACTCAAGTTTTTTCTGGCATCCACTTAATTTCTTTAAATATTATATAAGTTCATTGACAAGAACAGGACAGTAGCCTCATCCAAAAGAGACATCCCTCCCGAGGTACAAGGCTGTTTCTGAATGATCCCTGCTGCCCTTTGAAGGGAAGTCTCGGCATGCCTTGGTGCCGATGCCAACCCCAGAGGGATAGAAGGCCTAGGGATAGTACTTTGTACATTTTTTACTTGCTTCTAAGTCTGGGGGAACTAATGCTACTCAGGAAAACCCGCAGGGTTTTGTTATTACCCATAGAATCCCAGTTGAGTAAGCCCTGCCTCCTTTAAAAGCACGTATTTCTCTTCTCGGTACAGACTTTCTGTCGATGGTTAGAGAATTCCTTGAAAGGTTTGCCAAAGGAAACAACTGTGGGAGCTGTCACAGTGACACACAAACAACTAACAGATTTCCACAAACAAGTCACTAGGTGAGTGATCTGTGTGTATGTGTGTGTGTGTGTGTGTGTTTAAGGAATACGAATAGCAGCCGGGGTATGTGGGAAAAAAATACATGTTTCTTATTGCCATCTTAGTTACAGAAATGTCAAGGAGTATGTTTCTTGTGTGCCTTTGTATATTCACAATTTAGCATCCATGTAGCCTTGAATTGTAGAAATTGTCATTGGAAACCAGTCTTGGGGAAAATATCACCATGCAGCATTTGTGTGTGTCAGTTTTATTGTACATATGCATTAATTGTTATAAAATCTTAATGAATAAGTGGAAGCACTATTTCTTCCAGAGGAAAACACCAAGCAGCACACTACCCTGCAGGACATCTATATTTTTCTTTTTTGAAGTCCTTCTCAATTCTCATTTGTATTCAGGGGTCAAGAATGCAGGTGCCTGAATAGGTGAAGCATTGGTTGTAAAACATGGGGTGATGTAAACTGCGGTAATTTGAAAAATTTTTGCCATGCCTAAAGATACTCAAATTCTACTTTTATGCAGACCAAACATAATATTTCTATGGGATGCATTAGACCTTTGAGCCACTTGCTTACAGCTCAGTTTAAATGTTAAGTATACATTAATGTTTTATTTTACTGTTAACATAATAAACATTTTGTATAGCTTTCTAATTACTATGCAATACAGGTATTGCATAATTTCCTTATACTACCTCTGTTAGTAGACATTTTGTTTTGTTTTGTTTTGTTTGTTTGTTCAGTGTTATAGATATTATGGAAAGTCTCGCCTTTTCCTTCTTTTCACCATTTTCATTAAAGTTGCTGAATCAATAATAAGACTTTCATAATACTTGATAATATTAATGATAGCAAATTAAATTGGATTTTGTGTGTTGCCTTGCCCTGGTATTCCTTTTTGTGTCTAGAGTCTTTGTAACAAATTATAGGCCATGGCATATATTCATACAATTGTGGATTGCTCTGTAGGTCCAAGAACAAGTGTTACAGCAAGGTTGATAAGAGTGGAAAAAAACTGGATATATTCTCATTGCCCATCAGTAGAGAACAGTTATATAATTAATTGTACCTCTATACTCTAGTAAGAAAAAAATGCCTATAAAACAAAAATAACTGGAAAAGTAACAGTATCATATAACCCAGCTTTCACTTAAATTTCTTTTTTCAATTTTTTAAAATTATAATAAAATGCATACAGATTTATCATCTTAATCTTGTTAAGTGTACTCAGTTCAGTCATTCACATTGTCGTGAATCTCTAGAATGTTTTCATCTTAGCCCCAGCAGCCATCATTCTGGATACTTCATGTAAGTGAAATCATACGAGATTTATGTGTTCTTTTGTGACTTGCTTAGCATAATGTCTTCAAGGTTCGTCCATGTTGAAGCCTATATCAAAATTTTTGAAGGCTGAATAACATTCCATTGTATGTACATACCCCAATTTATTCATCTGCTGATGGATATTTGGATTGTTTGCTCCTCTTGGCTATTGTGAGTAATGCTGCTGTGAACATGAGTATATAAATCTCAGGACCCTGCTTTTAATTCTTTTGGATATATACCTGGACATGAATTGCTACATTATTTGGTAATCTTACTTAATTCTTTGAGGAACCTCCATACTGTTTTCTATATTGGCCATTTTATAGTCCCACCAGTAATGCACACTGTTCTCATTTCTCCACATGTACTTATATTTTTGTTTTCTGTGCTTTTGGTGTCATGTAAGAAATCACTATGAAGTCTAATATTATGAAGCTTTTCCCCTGTGTTTTCTAATTGTTTTATATCTTTATAATTAAAACCACTCACTTTTTTTAAATGAGGGGAAAAAATAATAAATTTTAGGTGCTCGTACAAGAGCTAATCTTCTTTTCTGAGAATTGATTTCTTAATGTCATTTATTTCTTTTTTTAAATCATTTTTTAATTTTTCAATTACAACTGACATAGAATATTACATTAGTTTCAGGTGGACACCCCAGTGATTAGATGTAATATAACTTATTAAGTGATCATCCCAATAAATCTGTACCTGTTGGACACCATACATAGTATTAGAATATTCTTGACTATATTTCTTATGCTGTACTTTACATCCCCATGATTATTCTGTAACAACCAGTTTGTACTTCTTAACTCCATCTTTTTTATCCATCCCCGCAATTCCTCACCCATCCAGCAACCATCAAAATGTTCTCATTATCTACGAGTCTGTTTCTGTTCCACTTGTTTGTTATTTTAGGTTCTATTGTTGATAGATTTATATTGATTGCCATTTTATTGTTCATATTTTTTACCCCCCCCCCCCCAGCCCCCAGCTTCTTCTTAAAGAAGACCCTTTAACATCTCATGTAATACTCTGGTGGTGATATACTCCTTTAGGTTTTTCTTGTCTGAGAAGCTCTTTATATATCCTTTGATTCTGAATGATAGCTTTGATGGGTATAGCAATCTTGGCTCTTCGTCCCTACTTTTCATGACTTTGAATATATCTTGCCACTCCCTTCTGGCAAAGTTTCTGTTGAGAAATCAGCTGACAATTTATGGAGGGTAACTAGCTGCTTTCCTTTTGCTGCTTTTAAGATTCTCTCTTTGTCATTAACCTTTTACATTTTAATTATGTGTCTTAGGGTGGGCTTTTTGAGTTCATCTTGTTTGGGACTCTGTGCTTCCAGGACTTGTATGTCTATTTTCTTCTCCAGGTTAGGGAAGTTTTCTATCATTTTTTTCAAATACGTTTTTAGTTTCTTACTCTTCTTTTGGCATCTTCATGATGCAAATGTTGGTGTGCTTGAAATTGTCCCAGAGGCTCCTTACACTATCTTCATTTGTGGGGGTGGATTCTTTTTTCTTTTTACTATTCTGATTAGGTGTTTTTTGCTTGCTTACACTCAAAATCACTGATTTGATTCTCAGCTTCACCTACTCTAGCATTAATTCCATGTAAATTGTTCTTCATTTTGTCTTTTTTTTTTTAAGATTTTATTTTTTTATTTTTAGAGAGAGGGGAAGGGAGAGAGGCCTTTTTCACCTGCCTCCAGCTATGGACCTGGCTGGAGACCTGGCTTGCTACCTCGTTATGTTGCCCTGGCTGGGAATCCAACCAGTGACCTTTGGGTTTGCAGGCCGGCACCTTATCCACTGTGCCACTGGCCTGGGCCATTTCATCTCTTACTGGTTCTTTTTATAATTTCTATGGGTTTGTTGTTTTTAGTTTGTTTGTGGTTTGTTTGTTTTTTTCATGCTGTTGAAATTCTCATAAGTTCCTTAAAGTTTTCGCCTAAGTCTTTGAGCATCCTTATAACCATTGTTTTGAACTCTGTATCTGGAAGTTTGCTTACCTCCATTTCATTGAGTTCTTTTTCTAGAGATTTCTTCTGTTCTTTCATTTGGGACCTGTTTGTCTTCGTATTTTGTCTGCTTCTCTAGGTTTGTTTCTGTGTATCAGGCAGCGCTGCTGCATCTCTCACACTTGGTAGAATAGGCCCTGCAGCAGCCTCCCCAGTCACTGAGCCGCTGCTCCAGCTGCACTCCTGTGTGAGCCACAGGCTCTGCGTATTGTCGCTGAGCCTTGATTGCTGCTGGCGTCATCTGGAGGGATTGACCGCGAGGCTGATCTGGCTGCAGGTACAGCAGAGGAGCTGCTATGTAAGAGTCCACTGCAGAGCAGGACTGGCTTCAGTGGGGCTTTGGTGCTCACGAGCCCACCCCTTGAGTGTGTCCCTTGTGGAGGTGGTTGAGTTTGAATCCAGCTGTCCACCAGGTGTACTGGCCCTGGACCCGCCTGCTGCGCCCTGCAGATGGCTGCTGCTGTGCTGGGCTTGGAGGCGCCCCAGAGAGGCTGAGGCGCGAACCAAGGCAGGTCGGCATGCAGGGGCCAGATGCTGCTTGCTTGAGAGATTTTAGGAAAGTTCAAAGCATAAGACAGGAGAGGCCATTTGTGTGGAAAAGCCACTGAAAATAGCTTGGGTGAACCTGCACGTTAGGAGGGACGGGGCCTCAGGGAATCACCCAGGCACCAATGGAGTGAGCCAGGTTGATGGGGACCCAGTATGGTGCCCGACTGCTGGCTCTGTAGAGGAGGCTCGGAAATGGATAGTGTCCTCTCAGCGCTTGTCTGGCAGAAAGCTGCCCCCGCCACCTGCCACTCCATCCCCGATTCTTGCCCTGATGCCAGATAATTCAGTTCCTTGCACGTCCCTGGTTCCTTTCAAGCTGCTGTCCCAGTGCTGGGGCTTGGAGGGAGGGAGTCAAATGAAATCCATGCACGGCCCTTTTGAGAGGAACTGCCTGGGACCTTCCCTCAGCCTCAATCCTGGCTGATCTTTACAACCAGAAGTTATGGGACTTCTCCTCCTGGCCCTGGAACCCTGGGTTGAGAGGACTGGTGTGGGGCTGGGACCCTTGCTCTGCAGGGGGCGCTGTAAAGGTGAGCTACGACTCCCAGTTTTAATCCACCACCTCTGGCTGTGGGACCAGCCTGTTCTGATTCTCCACCCTCCCTACCAGTCTTGACCTGACTTCTTTAAATCTGTAGCTTTAGGACTTCTATTCAGCTGGATTTCAGATCATTCTGAACCGTTGTTCTGTAGTTTAGCTGTAACTCTGATGTGGCTGTGGGAGGATTTGAGTACTGCATTCACCTCTGCTGCCATCTTGACTGGCACTTACTGTCACTTTTCAAAATGGTTTACTTTCTCACCTCCCAGAGTATCTCCAATAATGTTATTACGGTTAAAATCCCCAATGTTGGAGTACTGTTTTGTAGTTGATTAAGTGGCTTACTTTCATGCCTCTGAAGTAACTGACTTTTGGCCGTAGATCAAGTGACATACGTGACTGGAAAATGGCATGTGACTGCCTGCCTTCATGACACATTTGCCAGAAGAGGGGACTTCCCCTCCACTAGGGAGGCGTACAGTGACTAAGATAACCTCAGGAAATTATTTATTTTTACTGTGCGTCTTCCCAGTAGAAGCAGTATTCCACCTACAAGCCGCCTCAGGGGGGAAGTATAACAGTTGTTCTCTGCTTTTCTTTTGCTCTGTTCCATCTAGTGTTGGGCAGTTGAAGGACAAGATCCTATTGACTGGTTTCCTTAGAGCAACTGGGAGGCTGGGGAGAGCCCACAAAGGCCTGGGTTAGAGCCAGTGGTGTTGGTTTGAGTGTTGCCGCTTCCTGGCTATTGGAACTTACTCGTCTGTGATAGGGTCCTAATACCTATCTTACGGGGCTATCGTGAGATACCAAGGAAGAATCTCGCGATCTGGCACACGGGTGATCAGTGAATGTTAACTTTCTCCTTGGAAAAGAATCTGGCAGAATGTCATTGTGAACTTACACAACTGCTGGAGCCTGTCTCCTGCCCGCTTTAAGGCAGCCGCCCACTCACTGTGGAGGGAGCCTCCGCCAAGCCCAGACCCCTTCCCCTGGGCCACTGCATGGCAGGTGGAACGATAGAGTGAATCGGAAATAAAAGCTAATTTAATTACAATCTTGGGGCAAGGAAAAGGAACCCAAATGATGCAGCACTGTGAAAAATCTCTGTGATCTTTGCCCTGTGATACGGGGGAATAAGGTACACTGATCTGGCCTACGTGAGCTTTCACTGCTAAACAAGTTCTGCAGCTCCTGTCACACGAGGCAGTGACATCATGGTGGGAAGTGAACAGAAGCGAAAGGTAGTGTTGAGGTGCAAGAGAAAGGGTTCGAGATTGCTCACCTCCTCTTAATAATTCTTTCTTTAGTATGTGTGTTGCCCTTGAACTTTCTGTTCCGCGCATGACTCAGTCTCCCTTTTGGTTTTAAGGTCCTGTAACTCCTGCCTCAACATGCTGCTCTGTTTGCCATCCCAGCAGGGAGGGTGAACTGGTTCAGTTTCATTTTAGCAAGTCCAAGCCTGTTTTTCAAATAGGACTGGTAATTAATGAATTCCTTAGCATTTTTAGTTGGTCAACTTGAAGAAAGCTGCATTTTTTCATTCTAAAATACCATTTTTGCTTTCCAAATGCCATTTATGACGACTAGAAAATATCTTGCCATCATTGGTGTTTATTCTGACTCTCATCAAATTATGTGGACAGGTTGGGATTGTGCAACTAGAAGCTGGAAAACAGACCCTAGAAAAATAGTAGCAACTTTAGATTGCTAGATAGATAAAGTGGATGGATACATAGATAAAGAGCACGAAGGCAAAAAGCAGAAAATAGTTCTAGCCTATAGGAGGTGTTTGTAAAAATCCATTTCTTTGGGCTTAATCACCAAGGATGCTAAAGTTAAACATTTGGCGGAAGCTCTCAACACCAAAGCAGTTGCTGACAGGATTGGGAGCAGAAACTGAGCTGGTCTGAGACACTGATCTGATTCCTATCTCCCCACAGCTCTCCTGTACTTGCCTTTTGCTGCTTTTTCTCACGTGTCACAATAGAGGCTGAGGATGGAGTTCTCTTCCAGATTAAACTTAGATCTCTGGTTAAAGAAGGATAAGGTTTAAAACATGTAAGCCATCAGGATAGTAAATGGGTCTTGAATCTCCAGCTGGGCTAACTGTTTTATGTTATCTAAGTGCCTTACAACACACCACACAGCAGCTTCTCTTGGGTTATGTATCTTCCTCCTTCATGACATGGGGAATCTTAAGTGATGGGAGCATTTGCTCACCCCAGCTGCCTCCTTTACAGTCTGTTGATTTGGAAGTAGAAATGTAATGCCCTTACTGAAACATTAAATTCACGAAGTGCAAATGGCAGAATTCTGATAAAACCAGAAGACCTTCCTCATCCTCATTATATTTTTAGAGTGGAAAGAGACTAAAAGAAAGTTTCTATGGTATTCTATTGAATCAAATCCTGGAGTCTAAATCAAGGTTCTTAATAATGTTTCAGATCCTTATAATGGGTGAGGAAATCCAGATGGGCGCTTAAGGGGATAGCTCTCATTTTTTTTTCTTCTGGATTGAAGTTAGCAGATTCCTCCCCTGGTATTTAATCATTACAAAAAAGAAAGGGAGCTCTCTTCTCACTTTGAATCCTGTGCAGACTATGGTCCCAAGTTTTTCTGAACCAAACGGGGCTGCAGAAGGGTGAGCATACTAGGAAGTGCTTCCTTTTCCGCTGTTCAGACAAAAAAGGTCTTTTGAAAAAACAAGGTCAGATGGTATTGGGCTCTTCCTACCACTTCAGCATCTCAGTGCTTTTGCCTAAGGACCTGCTTCCTCCTCCCACTGGAGGAAGCCCTGAGCAGCCTGTTCAACTAGAAAATCGATGACTGATAGACTCTTAGTTGCTCGACTGGGCTTTGTAAACACAATCTGCCTTTGGAAGAGAATGAGGAAGCCAGGGTACCTAAGTTAGCTCAGCTCATAGTATTAAAATAATTGGCCTTAGGAGAATATGCTTGCTTTTTTTCCTTTGGGGTTTCTGGCTCTGTTGTATTTATAGTAAGGACTTGGTTAAAGTGTTGTTACAGGCAACCTGCAATTGTTGAATACTAATTTTCTTCAGTGCTCTATTATCCTAAGCACTTTATATTTATGAATAATTAATTCTCAGAACATTATGAGGTAGATAATAGATGAAGAAACCAAAACAGATTGGTAACTTGCTGGAGGACACAATAGAGCCAAGATTCAAACCTAGGCAATTTTGCTCCAAAGCTCCTTTTCTTTTTTTTTCCTTTAAGATTTTATTTATTATTTTTAGAGAGAGGGGAAGGGAGAGAGACATCCATGTATGGTTGTCTTTCACCTGCCTCCAGCTGGGGACCTGGCTTGCCACCTGGTTATGCTGCCCTGGCTGGGAATCAAACCTGTGACCTTTGGGTTCACAGGCCAGCACCTTATCCACTGTGCTACCAGCCAGGGTTTCAAAGCTTCTTTTTTAATCACTACACAGCTTATAATTATTCTCATACACAGTAGTAAATATTTACCCTTGAGTTACAGGAAGATGGGAAGCAGAGTCAGTGTTGCAGTTGATTTTCAGAGTATTACATCTTTGTCATCAGTTGGGGACCAACCTCCTTTCTCTTTTTTAGCGCTGAGGAATGTAAACAAGTTTGCTGGGCCTTGCGGGACTTCACCAGGTTGTTTCGGTAGCTCACACTCCTGAACTGTGCCTGTCACCCAGGTGAGTGGAATACAGTTCCTAGGTCTCCTTTGGCTGTCGGAGTGCTTGGGGCCGACATAGGTTTTAATGCCTATCGTGGGACTAGTATGAAAGCTCAAGTCAGGGTTACCTAACAGTGTAACACTGCCAGACAGCCAGCAAATGTAGGCCCTCGTTTCCTTGGGCCAGCGCCGCCAGGTAATTGTCAGCTTCTTCAGGATGCCATTTCACCCCCATAAGACAGTTACTGTTGCAGAATATCTCCAAAAATATCCCTCCCCTTTTCCCCTTACACTTCTGGGATTGTAAGTGCGTATGGTTACCAAATAAGTATTTTATACCCTGGCTACTTCGGTGAAAACAGTGCTGACCTAACGATTACCATGATACATAGTACAACTCTCCTAAAACTGATCTTTCAGGCATAGCAAGCAGACATACTTACTGTGATCATTTTTACAATTTGAACACTTGAATGCCAGGCTTTGTCTGAGGCAGAGGTCTGGGAAAGGAGCTCTAGCTCCTGATCATCAGTTTTCTCCATGTGCTTCCTCTTTCCTGATTCTGATGCAAAGCAAGAAGCTGAGCTGAAGAAAGAAAGGACTGGATAGTGGGGTTTGGGTGCCGCTAAGCCCACCCTTTGACATCTTAAGCAGAACTGATTTTTGCCAGGAGTTGATCCTTTATGCATGTACAGCACTCACACTGGTGGCTTGTGTGATTAAATGCAGGTGAAGTTGCTGTCCACATGCCTCCGCACACCAGAAATTATTTCTGTGCTTTGGTTCTTGGATGAGTAGTTGCATCATTTGGGATTCTTAGGTTTTGCAGTGTCTGTAAAAGCTAACCTTGATGCACTTTGGGCGGACAGCTATGAATGTTCATAACTAACATTCATGGAGCCCTTAACTGTGTGCCCAGGTACTGTTCTAGGTGCTTCATATGTATTAACTAAGATAATCCTCAGTTTCCCTGGGTTAGTTACTATTATTATTCCCATTTTACAAATGAGGAGATTGAGGTTACAAGATGTTAAACAGTTTGCTTGATGTCACAGTCAGTATTAATAGAGCCACAACTCAAATGTAGACATTCTGGTGCTGGAGTCCTCTGCTTAATACTTGTACAGTGATATCCTTTCCAGAGAGTCTTTTTTTTTTTTATTAAGATTTTATTTATTATTTTCAGAGAGAGTGAAAGGGAGAAAGGCAGAGAGGGAGAGAGACGTCAATGTATGGTTGCCTTTCACCTGCCTCCAGCTGCAGACCTGGCTTGCAACCTGGTTATGTGCCCTGGCTGGGAATCAAACCAGCAACCCCTGGGTTTGCAGGCTGGCGCCTTACCCACTGTGCCACCAGCTAGGGCTCCAGGGAGTCTTAATCATTGAGCTTTTATTCTTTTTTTTTTTTTTTTTCCTGGCAGCAGGTAAAGCTTTCTTTTAAAATAAAATCTTACATGAAACCCAAATATTTTAATCAAGTAGAGATTTTCTGATTGGTTTGGAGTAGGCATCCTAGACCTGCGGCTCAGCCTTTGCACCCACATGGCATCCCCAGTGTGCACAACGCCCTCAGGCTTAGAGGGCCCTGAAGGCAGTATTTCATTAAAGCATTAGTGCCCTTGACGTCACAAGTTAAAAAATCTAACTTCTTTTTTACTGAGTTCTTATGATAGAGGCCAGAATGAGGCACCTGAGCCAATTTGGAGACTTCTGTTTTGATTTTATAAAATGCTTACTCTCTCCTAGACCACATGTATTGACTGTTTTCTCTCTTTTTCAGGAATGTCTTTTTTACTAGAAGACAAGAAAACAAAAACCAGACTGTGTCCCACAATCAGAAACCTCCATTGTGGCAGAGGGGACTTCGCCGCCACCAGGGCATCCCACCAGACAGGGAGAGACTCCAGCCTTCCGAGGCCATCCTGAGGAGCTCCTGTTTGAGGATGCGAGGGAAAATCAGCACAGTTTTTAAAAAGATGGCTGCAGCCTGTCCGGCATGGTGGGAGGGGAGCTGGTTTCCTGGTGAACTTGTTTCTAAAAGGAAAAATAATTTTAAGAAAATAAAAAAGGAAAACTAACCTGAAACCAGAACTGAAACATCCGCCTGATAGCAAGTGACATGCACACGTACATACGCATACCCACACACACATGCTTACACGCATGTGCATACACAGAAACAAAAAACAGTTCCTTAGGGGAAGTGAGAGTTCAAATGAATTAAATAGCTGCAATTGGAAGAAAAGGGTCAGGATCACTTCTTACGGTTTTTTATTGTGTTTCGTCCTCCTTTTCTCTCTCCCATCTTCCCTTCTTTCTCGTTTCCCCTTCTTTTTAACAAAGTGAGTAGAAATTTCTCCTATCCTCCCCAACTGTTTCTTACTACCTTTAGAATTGTTTGGACAGGGAGGAGTAAACGAAGAGCCTTTTCTGTTTTATATCATGGCCACATCAGTGATACTGGGATCTGCCAGGGCCAAAATTCATGAGTACCCCAACTCTGATGACCCCGTTCAATTTCTAAATCCACTTCCAGCCTGCATGGGGTCATCATCAGCCTTGAAGAGAAGAGCCAAAATTGGGGAACGGGATGTAAATGTATATTCTCAGTTTAGTTTTAAGATTTTTTTAATGTTTCACCCACAGATGTGAGAGAACAAAAGAGGGTGGGAATGTTTACAGGGCTAAACTGTATTTTACCTAAAAATGTGGAAATTACTTGACTTCATGAGGACGAACGAGGTGAGAGCGCAAAGCCCAAAGCAGATCTTAATGTTTTAAAGACGTTGCTGCCCTAAACAGGCGTCACCTACACGGACACTGTTCTGTCTGGTGGTGTAGCCATCTCAAGAACAAATCAACAACGGGAAAAAAAAAAAAAATAAATTTTTAAAATTTAATCAGTGTTTGTTTTTACTTCCTTTCACTGCTTCGTAGTTCTGAAATGGTACAGCTGGACCACTTAGCTCTTATCTGGTAGTCTGGGTGTGGAGTTGAGCAGGCAGCGTCCGGTTGTCACTGCTACAGATCCTTCACATATTAGGGGAACGGCTCATCCTGCACCTTTTATTCTAGTTCACCCTAAAACTCTTCATGCTACATTTTCTCTTTTCTTATAGCCTCAGTGGAAAAGAGAGTGGGTCACTCAGCATGTTGTTAATCAGAAATGTGGTATATTCTTGGTGGCCACAATGGCCACCAAGTAGATTGATTGTTTTTTAACCCACTGAGTATTTGGTCTTTAAAACAAAATAAGCTGTATTGAGCCCTGTCTGATGTGGCTTAGTGGATTGAGTGCTGTGAACCAAAGGGTCACCAGTTCAGTTCCCAGTCAGGACACACATTCCTGGGTTGCGGGCCAGGTCTTCAGTTGGGGGCACACATTTATGTTTCCCTCTCTTCCTCTCTCCCTTCCCCTCTCTCTAAAAATAAATGAAACCTTTTTAAAAAGAAAACTTGTATTAAAGTATAATTGACATACAGAAAGCTACACATGTTTAAGATGTATAGTTGATAAGCTTTGACATGGATATACCCATGAAATCATTCTCAACCAAGACCAAGGTAGTGGCCTGCTCTTTACTCCCAAGTTTCCATCTGCATCTCCCCATCCTCCCACCTACCCAAGTAGCCACTGATTTTTGTTCCATCATTGTAGGTTAGTTTGCATTTTCTAGTTTTATATAAATGTGATCATACAGTGTGATACAGTAATTGGGCTTTGAGCTAATAACCTTGACTGCAGAGCTGCATCTACGATTTGGTATCGGTGAAACATTTTTGCATAATATCAATGGGACTTGAAGTTCTATTCTCTAAAGAGGAATTCTTAAATGGGGGGGAAAACTTGAATGTGTAACAGTGTTTAGAGTGAGATTATCCATTTCTGGGGATCAGCACAGTACCCTAGCCATTCCTCTCATTTTCTGAGTAAACAAACTTTGAGGCTTGGTTCAATCCTAGGTCCTTGCTGCAGCCAGGTGACTTTTTTTGTTTAAGGAATTTGGCTTTTATAACAAAGTTGTATCGGGGACTGAAAGAACATGTGGAAGGATTAATACAACTCTCCAGCTGCTGAAAAAGCATAATGCAGAGTGCATATCCCAGCCAACGTCGACAATGTCATCACAGCCATAGCTTTGAAAACCAGACATCTCATTAATTGGGTCAAGGCCTCACTGTATATTCTTACAGATTTCAGGGTAGTTTTTAAAAATAGTCATTACTTTTGCCATGGCAAGGATACCCACCTGGATTTTAATTAAAAAATGAACTGTTGAGCCCTGGCCAGCGTGGCTCTTGGTTGGAGCATCCTGAAAACCAAAAGATTACGGTTCGATCCCAGGTCAGGGCACATACCTAAGTTGTGGGTTTGATCCCTGGATGGGGCTCATCCAGGAGGCAACCAGTCAATGCTGTCCCTTCTCTAAAAGCAATGAAAACTCTCATTGGGTAAGGATTAATTTTTTTGAATGAACTTGGAATCATGTACTCTAATGTAAATATTGTGTCCTGTATAACATTGTCTACTAGCATAAGAATGAGTTTTTTGCACCTGAATTACTAAGTCACAAAGACCCCAGAGACTTTTTTTTCCCCTCATTTCCATGATTGCCTTAGCCAAGAAATACTCATCATGATTATGTGAAACAGGTAATCCATTGGGGCTATTCTCAAGATTATACTAAAAAAATTAATTGTAAATGTTATGTACCTGTTTTGTAAGGTTCAGGAACTGAGAATGCAAGTAAGACATAAAGGAACCTAAGCTTTTGAATGGCACCAACACCATGAACGCAGCATATGTGCCCATGTTGTGTGGCCCTCATTTAACTGAATTGTCTTTTACAGAAATGAAAGACAAAATCTAAAGTTAAAAATCCAAGATGATTTTTGAGATACATAGTCATCAAACAAGAAAAGTTGCTTCCAAGAACAATTCTTCTGACGAAAATGGGAAAAGCATCAAAATCGTCTGAATACTGCAAAATTCTTTATTTCAATGGAAAGCTGTATTAGAGGAAGTAATCTTGAATTAAAAGGGAGTGTTTAAATTGGATACAAGGATGAACTTCGTGAAGAAGGGCTTGGAGGAAGTGAGGAAAACACTGGGTGCTCAAGGAATGTATTGGTCCTCAGGCCCATGAACTCCAGTGTTCTGTGGATTCCACTTCAATCCTAACGTAGGCCACTAGCACAAAGGCCACTTACGAGCAGAACTCAACAGTTAGGGAGTGTTGGGTTCCAACATGGTATCATCCTGCCTTGAACCTCTGGAATAGGTTATGTTTGTCACTTTTGGGTAGTGTTCATCCACAACTAGCTACTACAACACAGACCTATATAAAATGACAGCCTTGCGTATGTGGCTCAGTGGACTGAGTGCCAGCCTGCAAACAAAAAGGTCATTCATGGGTTCAATTCCCAGTCAGGGCACATGCCTGGGTTGCAGGCCAGGTGCTCAGATGGGGGCATGCAAGAAGCAACCACTCAATGTGTCACTCATACATGGATGTTTCTCTCCTCTTCCTTCCCTCTCTAAAAGTAAATAAATAGATAAATCAAGTGTTGGCTAGGTGTGCTATTTTTGGTTGTTGGTGCTGTTTTTAAGAAGACAAAAAGTAAGCAGAAGGCCATGGAAGATTTTCACCTACCAAGAGCTGCCTGCAGTATTGGGGAAGTCCATCCACAAATGGTCACCTAGTGCAGATCTTCCTTCCAAGCTTCCACGATTCACCTTTCTCCGTCTTCCTGCCCCACCGTTTACCAAGGGTTGCAAACGCACTTTCAGGGACAAGGCAGCGAAAGGAGTGAAACAGGCTGGGCTATTGAACTGGCAGACATTCCCATCTAAAGTGCCAATTGAATTCTTGCCGTTGGGGAATGTGAGACAATGTTGCTAAATTTGCCAATTTTCTGAGAGAAGCTGGAAATCGGATAAGTGACATCTCCTAATTTTAAAGTGTTGACAAGTAATTTCAATCTAAAGAGGAAGTACAGCCGCACAGGCCAGTGGGGAGAAAGGTGCTAACCTCGGTAAATGGCTGGAAAATATGGTGAAAGACAGAATTGTATGTAAGTGCTGTACTCTATCTAGTTGGTAAAGTTTCTTAAAGGGGTTGAGGTTAACAATTCTGAAACCTCTGTACATATGTGCAGTATGAAAAAGGGGGTAAAAGAAGTCATTTTATAGTGGAGAAACCTGACAGATGCAACCTTAGGCAGGTGATCAAAGTAAACATCAACAGCGATCAGTCATGGTGATAGTATGTACCGTCAACATGATGTAGTGAGGATGATACTGCACCTTTGTGGTCTTTCTTACAAAAACCATGATAAACACATCGGACCCAAATGAGGGACATTCTAAAATATACCAATACACCTTCAAGCCCTGGCCAGTGTAGCTCGGCTGGAGCACTGTTCTGTACCTGATTCCCCATCAGGGCACATACCTAGATTTCAGATTCAGCACCTATGGGAGGCAACCAATGGATCTCTCTCTCTGTCTCTCTCTCAGCAATGAAAAGCCATGGCTGGTGCGGCTCAGTAGATTGAGCATCAACTTGCAAACCAAAAGGTATCCATTCAGTTCCTAGTCAGGGCACATACCTGGGTTGCAGGCCATGTCCTGAAACCAATTGATGTTTCTCTCCCTTCCTTTCCCTCTCTCTAGAAGTGAATACGTAATTCTTTTAAGCAATGGAAAATGTCCTCACGAGATAAAAAATAAGTAAAATATTCCCTGAAAAATAAGGAAAGTCTGAGAAACTGCCAGGCCAGTGGAAGCTAAGAAAACGATGAATAAATGTTATTTGATAACTTGGATGGGCCAGAACAAGATAAAGAAAAGAATGAAATATGAAGAGAATGGAATGTAGTTAATAATAATAGTGTATTCATAGTTTCATTGGTTGTGATAAATAAATCATAGTATTATAAGGTCTTAACAATTAGGGAGACTGAGTGTGGGGTTTATAAGAACTCTTGTTAGCAACTTTTCTATAAATTTAAGTCTAAAACTGTTCTAAAATTATTTATTAAAAACAAACATCTGCACAGGCCACTTAACCATATGAAGATGTTCAGCCTTGGCCATGGCTGGTGTAGCTCAGTGGATTGAGCAGCCTGTGAACTGAAAGGTCATTGGTTTGATTCCTAGTCAGGCACATGCCAGGTCCCCAGCTCGGGGCATGAGAGAGGCAACCAATTCGTGTATCTCTCCCACATCAATATTCCTGTCCTTCTCTCCCTTGTCTCTAAAAATAACTATAAAATATTTTAAAGATGAAGACACGTTCATCCTTGCTCATAACAATAAGTGGCACTGAGATACTATTTTTCTCTCACTTGTCAAGTTAGCAAAAGTCCAAAAAGTTAATGTAGTCTGTTGGCAAGACTATGGGGAAATCAGACACATTGATAAATTTATCAGGATTTTGCAATCTGTCAAAATTACATACATATTTTTGCTTTGGCCCAGTAATACCGTGTCTGGGGATCTATACCCAAAGATAGACTGACAAAAATATGAAAAGATCTGAATATGTACAAGCATATCCACTGTAGCATGAGGTATAATAACTAAAGATGGGAACATCTCAAATGCCTACTAATAGGTGGTCAAAACAGAACAAAAACTTGCATACAGTTGAGCCCCTGAATCCAAAGTCTAGGTCAAAGTACCAATTTACAGGAAATACGGGAGACAAAATATGTTAACACCCCCACAGAGGTGCAGTGAGCAGCATCTAAGCAAAAGCAAAATGAAGAAAAAATAGTGCAGTTTCTTTCACAAATAGATTGCAAGGGGAAAAAGTTTCTCTAACACCTTCTGTTTTAAACCATAACTATTTGATAAAAAATAATTTTTTAAATAATTATTATAGATTTTATGGATTTACTTTTAAGGAGAGGGTAAGGTAGGGAGAAAGGGAGAGTACGTCAATATGTGGTTGACTCTTGCATTCCCGCAAATAGGGACGTGGTTTGCAACCCAGGCATATGGCCTGACTGGAAATCAAACCTTCAACCCTTTGGTTTGCAGGCTGGTGCTCAATCCACTGAACCACACCAACCAGGGCTGATACTTTGTATTTTTTAGAATGTCCTTGTCCTTTAGAAATATGTCCTGACTATTTACACAGAAAATGTTATGCATAGGATTTGCCTCAAAATAATCTCAGGGTTGGGGTGTGGATGAGAGTTTAGGTGAGAGAGACTATAAACTGATCATTGTTGAAGCTACTACGTAAGGATTTCATACCATTCTCCCTACTTTGACAAATGTATAAAATCCTCCATGAAAAGATAACAATGAGCCTTGGCTGGTGTGGCTCAGTGGATTGAGCACTGGCCTGTGAACCAAAGGCTCACCAGTTCAATTTCTAGTCAGGGCACATGCCTGGGTTGGGGAGGCATGAGAGCCAACCTCACAATGACGTTTCTCTCTCTTTCTCTCTCCCTTCCCCTCCCTCTAAAATAAATAAAATGTTAAAAGAAAAAAAAAAAAAGAGCAATAACAACAAAGTTCTTCTGGCCAAAAAACTGCATCTCTGAACCATGCTCAAACAAGGAGCTACCAATTTGCATACATTGTCCTACTATATTTAATGGTGTATGATTTATATATTGCAATGATCCTACATGTAGCGGCAATACCAGCCCCTTTTCACCATTGCTTATGGGAAAATTGATTTGGACAGGATTTTAGATTCTGCACACATTTAAAAATCCACACCCTAGCTTTAGCCAGCTTCCTCCTGGGAAGCAGCCAGCCTGGGGAGTGTTCAAGAAGGTCCCACTGACTCACCAACCTGGAAGGCAGGTCCTCCCTGTGTCAGTGGCCTGAGCGATGCAGGGCAGGTGCTGGGGGAGAGAGGGCCAGCTGGCATCAGAAATAGGATCTTTTAGAACAGCTTGGAAACAAGTGGTACTGGAAAAAGTAAAGAAATAGCTGAATCTGGTTTTAACATTTATTAACACCAAATACATAAAATCCCACTTTCCCAGATTCCTGGACGCTCAAGAGAAGAGGTAGCTGCCAGCCTTAAGTATCTCGTGCAATACCTAATGGCTTAAATCCATCTCAGAAAGGAGAAAGATGAGGAAGTGAGGCTCAAACTCGGGAACCCCCAAATCAGGCCCATGCCCTGCTGAGGCCGCAGGGGAACCTGACACAGAACACTAGGCTTTCTGCCAGAGGCAATGGGACACTCTGGGGCAATGTCTCCTATCAGGGGAGGTCCTTCCCTGCTCACTGGTGTTGATGGCTGAATTCCTCCAGAGCCAGCAAACTGGAGCTAGCAGAGAGGCCTGTCCAGAAGGCAGAGAACCCACAGCAGCTTCCACAGGGAGAACCTGGAGCTCAGGCCCCTCTTCCCTCTCCTTCTTGGCTCAAACCCACTTCTAGGAGACCCAGAGATAGGACCCTGCAGCCAGGCAGGTCCCCAGCAGTCCACATAGCCTCCCAGGAAGCCTGTTCCAGTCACTATCTGCAGCCTCATTGCATGCCAATGGGGTGCATCGGCCAGGGCCCCTGGCCAGCAGGAGGGGCCTGGGCCACAGGCTGCAGCTGCTGCTGGGACTGCCAGATGTGATGGAGCTCCTTGAACTGCTCCACCATGCGGTCTTTGAGGTCTGGGTTCGAGATCTGTAGACGGATGCTGTCAGCCGACCAGGAAAGCTCCCCTGAGAACATCTCCAGCAACAATCGAGCAGCCACAGGCACCACCTGGGGAGCAGAGAGACAAGATCCCGAGAACCTTGACGGGGCTGCCAAATCCAGTTGTGCACGAGGACATCCACCAGGGGGCAGGTGGTGGACTGCATCCAAGAGGAAGGAGGGGCACCGATTTCTGCTTCACAGGAAGGCTGCCTAGGTGCCGGCAGCCCTGGACCTGGATTCCTCTGGTTGCCCAGTTCACTGCCCAGAGAGCCCTCCACGGTGCGGCAGGGGCTTGTCTCAGGATTCCCCAGTGTTCAAGCTAAAGCAGAGCTGAGGGGTTGGGAGATACCTGTACAGTGATGAGCTTCTTCTCTCGGGGCTTGCGGTCAGGCCACTCCTCCCCAAAGCAGAAGAAGATTTCAAATGGTGGTGGGGTGTTGGTCTGACCCTTCTGGAACAGGATGAGCTCTGCAGTGAGAAGAAGACCCTTCGTCAGAGGCTGGAACTGTGTCTCTGGAGGCGAGGAGGCTTGGAGGAACGCCACGTGGGGCCCTCACCGTTGAGAAAATGCTCCAGGCTGAACAGCTTGGTCTTGACCTCCCGCTGGATGGGGTTGGGGTGCGAGCCCTGAGCTGAGGCGCAGGGCCCGCTCCAGAACACCTTGCACTGGCACAGGCGGATGGCGTACAGATCCTGGCCTTGGAGCTGGAGGATGAGCCCGCGGTCCAGGACATCCAGCAGCTGGTTCGTGTAGAAGCGCTGCTTGTCGCTGGGGATGTCCTCCGGGCTAGGGAAACGCACTTGCTCCAGGCTCACGGGGCCGAAGAGCTCCACCTGCTCCTGGGTGGCCTCCAGCTGACTGTAGAAAAGCCGGCAGCCATGTGGGTTGCTGATGGTGAGGGCGCGGGGTGGCCGCCCCCGGTACTGGAACTTGATCTCCAGGTCGGTAACTGTGGGGCAGAGGGGAGGGACCACCTGGTAGGTGAGCCCCGCCCCTTCCCATTCTGTGGCCCACTGACTTTTTCTGCCCAGCAGCCAGGTCATCCCATCTTGCCATCCCTTCCACCCACCCAAGGAGGGATGACTGGCAAGGGCATCTTTGTTCTTTTCGTCACCACCCTCCAACCTCGCGGCAAACTAACGCCCAGCCCTGCTGTGCCTGGCCCAGCCCGCCCACCCATGGTACCTTACTTACGCGGCAGCATATGGGGGCTGATCAGCAGGTCGGGCAGGAGTTGTTCGCTTTCAGGGGGCAGGCTGGCCGCCAGGGGCCCGGGCTGCAGGCTTGGCAGAACCTCAGGGGGAAGCTCCCCAAAGGCAGCAGGGTCCCCAGAGGCAGAACCCAGGGCTCCGTGGTCTGGAGCAGGGGGGCCCAGCCCCCCAGGTGGCTGGAGATTAAGTGGCCACTTGACGTTCTCTTTGGGTAAAGAATAGGGTGCCATGTGGGGGCCAGGCTGCACTGTCTCTGCAGAGGCTGGGGGTGGACAGAACTCTTAACACCACTTCTAGGAACTGCCTCCCAGACCCATCTGCCCCCAGCCCTAAGCCTCCAACCAGCAACCCCCCCCCCCCGTCATCCCCAGCCCAGGTACCCAGGGATCCTGCAGCTTCTCCTTATATTAGGCCCCCAACCACACCACCTCCTGGCCCACCTGTGAGGCTCAGGCTTGGTAACATCCTCTGGAGCTGAAGTAAAGACACAGGAAAAGGAGGAGGGAAGAGGCCAGAGAGGAGGGAAGATAGGTTATTAAACTGATCTGAGGCTGAAGAAACAACACGAGAACCACAAGGTAGTTCCCTGGGCTCCACTTAGCTGAGGCCGGACCCTGCCTCCAGCCCCAGCTCTGCTGCCCCAGGCAGGTCAGTGAGCCCTCAGTGCCTCAGTTTCTACATCTGCCTTCTGAACAGGTAGCGTGCCTACTAAGCAACTGCTGTGAGGGTCAGTCAGACAACCTCAGGGGGTTCAAGGTGGCAACTTCATCTCTGTGCTCAATCCCAGAGAAGAAACCCAAGCAGCAGGCTCCAGAGTGGGGCTGCTGGGGCTCGGAACAGGAGAGCAGAGCGCCCCCACCAGGCCCACCACAGCAGGGCAGACAGACGCTGGGACAAGGGCAGGCCACTCACCTCTTCCTCTTCTTCCTCTTCCTCCTCTCCTCCACCAAAAGTGTAATCCTCAGTGGGCTGTGATTCTGTAGGTGGAGGGAGAGAAAAGAGACACAGGCAGGGAGTCAGTGGGAGAGGAGGAAGGCCACCTCCTGCTGTGGCTTCTGCCCTGCCCAGAGCTGCTCAAACTCAAGTAAGGTGAAGGGCCTCACAGCCACCAGGAATCAGGAGGGACCTCCCTGACCCCATGGCACTCGGCTCCCTAAGTCACCAAGAGCCAAGAACAAGATCTGGTTGAGGAAGACAGCCTGGGGCCCTGGTCCATACCGAAGCCATCCCTGGCCCCACAAATGGCCCATGGCAGGCGGCCTCAGCAGCATGTGCCTGACCACCACACAGTGAAGGGCCCTGGGTCTCCTGATCAGCCTCCTAGGTGGCCCGCACAGGGTCAGGCATGGTACCTGCAGGAGTGGGGCCATTGGAGCAGACCTCATAGATCTTGTAGGGCTGAGGCGGCAGGTCCCGGGGCCCGTCGTAGATGAGGCGGAAGTCACGGCTCTTGTTAAGGGCACAGCGCAGGTTGGCCTTCCACTTGGCTGGATCGGCCTCATCCACCCCCTCCATGTACTTCCCTGTCTCCTTGGCCCAGGCCTGGGGCAGGAAGAGAAGACAGGCAATCACGGAGAGCCTAACCCATCACCCAGGCCTAGCCCTTCCTGGCTAATGGGAGTTGTGGTGGTACGGGGAGACCTTCAGTGACACACTGAGTGCCCCTCTGCATGGCGGGAGATGTGACACCAGTCCTTCCTAGCCCTCAGAGCTCCAATACGCTCGCTAAAGGAAATGGAAGTGTTTTGAACAGCAGCTCATTCACTGCTCTGGGAGGGTAAACAGGTACAATCTCTATGGAGGACACTGTGACATGGTAGATAAGAGCATGGGGTCTGGAGTGGGATGGGGGTTGAATTCAGAAACTGCCACCCACCAGTTGTGTGCCAGGGGCATGTCACTTTCCCTTTGCTTTGGTCTCCCCATCACAGCACCCACTCTCTTAGGGTGGTCGTGAAGACTTGAGGGACCATAATGCTCACTCTCGGAACTAGCTGTGCCTGCACTTAGGATGGGCTCTGTACATGTCCATGGTCAGGATCGTCATTTTGGAGAGCAGCGTGGCTGTTCACAACTGTTTCTACCTTTTAACCCAGTGGTGGACTATTTATCTTACAGATAGAAAAATGCCCATGCGAAAATTCTGCACATCCAAGATTATTCATTGCAGCACTGTTTGTAAGTATGAAGGACCCAAACTAATCTAAATGTCCATCAGTGGGGTCTGGTTACATTAAGGCCAAGCCTAACTCTGGAACACTGGGCAGCAAGAGGGGAAAAGGAGGAAGCTTTTCACACATGATTGTCAAGACCAGGAGGTGCAGGAGACTAGGCATGTTTAGTGTACGCATACATCTATCATTTTGTGAAAAGCTGGGAAAAGGATAAGTATATATTTGTACAAGGTCTGCCTGGAAGAAGTCCAGCCATGGTTAATGTAAATAGTTTGCATGACAGCTGGGTGAGTGGCCAACATGATATAGCTGGGGGGCCCCTTCTGTGGGGTGGTGCCTCAGAAGCCCAAGCTGTCCCTCATCCAGGGCTTACCTTGAAGATGGTGTTCTCCCCTTCCTGGCTGGGGCCGTGCCTTGTGGCATGGCGCCAAGGAATGTAGAACAGTTTCCTTTCGCCATTGACCCACTGAAGCCCTGGGTACTGACAGCTGTTCACCTGGGCCACCAGCCAGGGCTTCAGCCGCACTCGGCGGGGTTGAGGGGGTGCCGCAGGGGCAGGCTGGTTCATGGCAAAGGGGTCTGCAGGAAAAAGCAGGAGGGGGAGCATCAGCAGACCTGCCGCTAACTGCTCCATTGGCAGAGGGGCATGGGCCCCTCAGGGGACCCAGCCACGGCCATTAGAAACTTTCCCTTCCACCCAGCACTGGGGGCTGGAGTCTCTCAGGTCCATCCAGGTGCTCAAAGCCAATTTCCTTTCCAAGCATCAGCTATCTTGTCAAAGGGTCCTTGCCCGTGTGCTGCGTTTGCAGGGGGAAAAGAGGGAGGGTTTACACCGTAGTGGGTGCCTGCTCAAATGCCCTTCCCCAGCTGCAGTGAGGCCAGCACAGCAGGGAGGCCCAGAGAGCTTCCAGGCTCCAATCCTGCCCTTCCTTGTTGCTTCACCCCAGGCTAGGCCCACCCCATCCCTCTGGACACAGCCTGCCGCCAGTGTGCAACTGATACACTGACACACACACAGAAAGGCTGGTCCCCTGTGCTCCAGAGCTCCCACTGTGCCAGGCTACGGCCAGCCTCCTGCTGATTCCACATCCTAGCTTAGCACGTCCCTGCCCCACCCTGCTCCCCTTCCTCTCCTCGCTCACTAAACTAACTGCCTTCTAGGAAACCTGGCCCATGAACTAGGCAGGCCTGCGAGTAGAGGGGGGTTTCCACACCCAGTCCTCAGGGCTTTCTTTCTTCCTTAGTTTCCCTCAGGGACCAAGTGTCCCCTCCCCACCTGGACATCTTGACAGAAATCCCATCAGCCTACCCTGTCGACCACCTGGACCACCAGGACAGCTGCCACCAGCCTTAGATCCTGTCCTTAGAAAGCCATCACCTTCCTAGACTGGCTCCTCCCCTCTTACCAAGCATTCGTTTAGCAGTTAGTGAGCACTAATGCTTGCCAGGCACGTGCCTGCTGCCCAGAGCTTCGGGAGCTACAGAGGTGAGGACTAATGGCTGACCAAGGAGAGCCAGCACCACCTCCCTGAGCCAGTCTCTGCCGCTAGTCAGAGGACAGCTGGCCACATGGAACCCATGTTCCCCTCCCTCCACCTGCCAGCTCCTCTCCCGACCCAGGACCCGAAACCCCTCTTCACTGTCCTGAGTCTCCTCCCGCTGTACTTCACCCTGGGTGGTGTCTCTCCTGCCCTTGCTCTTGACCTGTTAGCCCAGAGTCATAGGCAGAAATGACTGAGCCGCCTCTGAGGCTCACAGGGGAGTCTGTCACTCAGCAAATAAGGAACAAAGGGGAGCAGGATGAGAAACTAGGCCTCCATGGGGGGTCTAGCTTCTAAGCACACCCAATAGGTGGGTGTGTAAAAGGGCACACACCGCCCCTGGACCGATGCCCCAAGTACCTCCATCCCCTCAGAAGACCCTCCATAAGTGAAGGAGTGGGGTGGTGGCAATGAGGGTGGCATAGGGTTAGGTGTGAAGGGACATTCCCAGAGGTCATTCTGCCTAGAATAAGGGTGAGGGGCAGACAGGTGCCACTACTTGCCCTTGGAGGGGGGTGGGCACACCCACTCTCACATACCACCCTCCATGGCATGGTGGGTGTCCCTGAACTCTGCTTGCTGAGATGAAGGGTTTGGGGCTTTTAATCAGCCTTGCACTGCAATCTCCCCACCTTGTTTACCTTCCAGGTGTGTGGGCAACCCCCTCAAGGGCAGGACTGTCTCCCACTTTTTCCTTCTTCCATATACACTGCCCCCAGCCTGGAACCCTGTCATTCCCTGGACCAAAGCAGGACTTAAGAAATACTACCCAGTCCCCAGCATGTGAAAGGCAACCAATTGATGTTTCCCACATCTGTTTCTCTCCCTCTCTTTAGCCCTCCCTTCCCCTCTCTCTAAAAATAAAATCTTTAAAAAGAAACACCAGCCAACCGACAGACCGCAGATGCTGCAAGCATTCTGTCCTCCAGATGCCTGCCCCCACCAGCCCTGCTCCTGCCAGGATCCTCCTCTGATCAGAGAGAGCCCAGGCCCGAGAGGAAATGTGCTGGCCAGCAGTGATGCAGGCCATCATCGGGGGAGGCTGAGGAGATTGGGGTATCCAGGTTGTGAAGTGGATACTCCATGCGGTGGGGGTGAGAGCTATCCTTAACTTCTGAGGTAACACCGCAGACAAAGGGACTAGGGTTTGAGTCAACACCAGGACCGCACCAGGACCAACCAAAGCTGGGCTGCTAGTGGGCTTCTTGGCCTGTCTGCATAGGAGGCTGATTCTCCTCTATTGTTCCAAGTCTGCTTTGGCCTTGGAGTACTGAGCCTCAGTTTCCCCTGAGGTTCTCTTCCCAGTACCTTTTTGGGTTGTATCTCCTAAGTACCACCTCCTGCTAAAGTATCCCTATCTGCAGGCCTCTCCTCAGAGCAGTGCCCAGCTCCAGGATGGGCCAGGGAGGGTGGGAGAGCCCCCACCCCTGCTCCCAGGCCTCAAAAGACGGGTGGCTCAGTTCCCCTTTCTGTACCAGCCTCCACCCAGCACCAGGGGAAATGAAAGTGGCCAGACCAGACAACTCAGAAACCTGACTCACTGGGAGCTGGGGGAAGGAAGGATGTGGAGAGAAAGTCTCATTCTGGTCCCCCAGACCAAATTTGCAGTCACTCACCCCATAACCCACCTCCCAACCCATACACCTGCTGGTGCCCATTGTACATTTAGTGCGGTTCACAGCATTGAGTTGCTTCCCCCCAAAGACCGTGGTCCTGGAATAGAGGGGCAAGTCACCAGCGGCAGGCAATTTCAGCCACATGAAAGTGGACAGAGGAAAGTTCTGTCTGCACAGAGGGAAGGCAGCCTTCCCTGATGACCCCCACCCACGTGGGCCTGCAGCTGTGCAATGGGTAGTGCGGCAGGAGAGCAGAAGGGGCAAGGAGGACGTCAGGGTAAGTCTCTTTGCCTGGCCCTGCTCAGCACCACTGTCAAATACAAACGTTTGGAAATGATAACTCTGACCCCACATCAAAAAGATACAGCCCCTTCAGGCAGCCTAAACAGGGGCTATTGGAAGGGGCTCCCATGATAAGTTTAGCAGAACCAAGGAAGGGTCTGCCCAGGAAGCATCAGAAGGGTCTTCGGCCTCACAGAACCTTGCCTATAGCCAGGTGCACTGGCCTCCCAAGGAGGCTTCCCTATGCGAGAGGGGGGTGGGGTGGGCAGACTGAGATCTGGTTCAGACCATCCTACTGCCAGGAGTTCTGAATGTCAACGTCTTTCTGCGCCATGCATCCTGTCCCTACAGATAGAAGCGGTTGCTCAGGTTTCCTGGGGAAGCATCAGGAGGTCCTCCCCACTGCTGGGAGCAGGACTTGATTTTCCATCAGAGGGCAACGCTGGCCAGGGGTCTGTCTGCCTCCTCAGGGGTGAAACTCCTGCAGCCTCAGACCTAGCCTTGGGGATTTGAGTCCGGCAAAGTGGGGAAAGACAGCAGTGCCTGCATCAGCTTCCAGGGAAAACAAGTGTGGGCTGCCAGCACCTGAGGGAGCCCCTGTAAGTGAAAGATCTAGGGGGGCCGCCAGGAACCCTCAGGGGTGGGAGCCTCACAACTCACACCAGGGCCCTGAAGTCACGGGGAGGCAGCGACCTGAGTCACGGGGAACACTGTGAGCATCAGGGACACTAGTAGGCTGGACAGCAAGTCCCTTGCCACCTCCACAAAGTATCTTTGCAAACCCCGCATCAAGCTCAGGGAGAAGCGTAGGTGCGGGGTGGAGGGCTGTCACTGCACCAGCAAGACCCTAAGTCCTGCCCCCCTACCAGTGAGTTGACCATGCTTTGAGACAAGCAGAAACTGGGGTCACAAAGGCAGCAGGAAAAAGCCTCTCGGCCTCCTCCCAGGGGCGCGGTGGGGGAAGGCCGAGGTGCAGGGGGAAACCCCAAAGCTGCGCCTAGATATAAGAACGGGTGTTTTCCCAGTGCGTCCTCAGACTCGCTGAGCCCCAGTGCCCTGCGCCAACAGTTCCGGGGAAGTCGGGAACTCCGCCTCCGGCCCAAACGCCCCCTCCAAAAGACCACCGGCTTCCTCCTTCGGCCCGCCCCCATCCTTCCTTACTGCTGTCGATCATTTATCCTCACTCTGGGCACCCCGGAGTCCCGGCGGGGCTCTGCGCTCGGCACCACCCCGCAGGGTCCAGCCTGGCCGAACCGCTCCATTGCTCCGGGGCTGCCCCGGGTAACTGGCTCGAGGTCTGTCTCTCAGAACGCTCCTCGGACAGGTGGCTCTCCGGTCCACTCACTTAGCCGCCCTGCTACCTTCAAGGTGTCAGCAAAGCCAGGAAAAGTCCCTCCTCCCAGCCCCGCCGGGGCCAGGAAGCCACAGCGCGGGAGCCACACCGGTATTCGCCGTCTCCTAAATCACATCACGGCCACACTAGTCTCTTTCCTCCGCCTTGAGAATCTGAACGTGTTTAAGTTCGAAGGAAGAAAGTGAAGAAACTAATCCAAGCAGTATTGCGCCCCCTGGTTCTCCTCTGCTAGGAGGGTCAGCGCCTCCTTTTCTCCACCACGAGTCCAAAGACTAGGTTTCTACCTGACGCTGTCTCCCCACACGCTCTCCGCCCCAATCCCGGACATTGGCCTTAAGCTCCTGGGAAGATGAGCCCTTTAAACCTCATCCTCTCACCCGAAAGGGTGAGGGATACCGGGAGGAGAGCGCAGAAAGGGGGAATCAGGGCCGCTCCTCCAAGGTCAAGGCCAGACTAGTGCCGGGCGCCCGGGGGGGCCCCCCATCCATCCCTCCGCGAAGCGAGCCGGAAGGAGAGAAGCAGCAGAACTGGCACCTCTGGCAGCTGTGTCGGCTCTGCCACCGGGCCGCAGAGCTCCCTGACCTTGCAGGACGAAGACGGCTGGTACGGGGCACCCTATGCTGACAGGAACGTGGGAAATACCCTGGAAGCCGCCGACCCGCGGGGCGCGCCCTGTACTAGGCTCCCACCTGAGCTCTGGCGCCAAGCGAGGTGGACTCGAACCCTTCCCCCCGCGACGCCCAGCTCCAGTCCCCCCCTTCTGCCCCGGGCAGGTGCCCTGCGGGCGCGGAGAGAACCGCAGGGTGCCCGGACATACCTGTCCGCGGTGCGCCCGCCCGCGTGGCTGCGCCCCGGAGCACCGGCCGGGCGGCTGGGCCGACTGCGCTCTCCCAGCTGCGCCACCCGCCAGCAAGCCCTGCACTTCCGCAAAGTCCGCCCCCGCCCTTGGGCCAGGGCCGAGCATCTTGCACCGCCACCACGCCCTTCCCTGCGACTTCGAGCCACCCTGACCCCCTCCCGTCCCCACACTGACCGGGCCGAGTCGGAAAGACGCCAGGCAGAGTGGTGGCTTGGACCTGACGACTGGGCTCCTTCAGTGACAAGGAGCCACAAAATAGTCATTGGACAACCCCAGCCCCCTGCCCCACCCTGAGGCCTGGCTCCGTAGGGCCCGGAAGCTGCCCTAGGGCGCGTCCTCTGGGAGCTCAAAATCCGTGGGGTCATCAACCGAGCCATGTAGGAGGGTGCAGTAGGGCAATGGATAGACAGTCCCTGGCCCTCGCCCCACCCGCTTGCACCCCTTTTGAAGGTCGCCCCAGCACCCAACAGCTGGCACTGGGACCCCAACACTCCCTCGTACACGAGCCTTTAGACAGCGATCCTCAGGCGATTCGGCCCCTTCCTCGTTCTCAACCTCACGCCTGCCAGCCCCAGCTCCCCATTTCTGGTCTTCCCACCTCTCAGGGTCAGCGTGATAGTCGCCTGGCCCCCCTCTTCACCGACCGCTGCTTTGACCACCCATCTGCCCTGCTGAATGTTTTCCTGTCCCACAAATGGGCCTGGCTTGGCGCCTCACCCTTCACATGTCTTGTTCCGTCTCACCGAACACTCTTCGCTTCAAATTTTGTATTGGCATCACCGCCTCTGGGAAGCTTCCCCTCTGGGTTTGGTTCCCCACTCCAGACAGAGTTCGCCCAGGCTGGTTTCATGTATGGTTTTAATGTCTGATTCCCACTGAAATCAGCTTACTCCGGAACCGCTCCTGTTTCCATTGTTTTCAATAAAATTGAAATTTCAATAAAATTTTCGATAAAAAATACTTTTTAAAGGGGAATATTTTCAAGTTAACTGACTAAATTTAAGATAGCAAATATACATGTGTGTGTGTACATATATATACATATATACATATACATATATATATATATATATTTCAGAGAGTACTATTTGGCCTTTAAATTTTAGTGCCTGTGTTTTTAACAAAGAGGACATTAGTCAGCTGATGAATCAGAACTTTCATCTTCCCTTCCCCTCTCCTTCCCTCTAGGAAAACCTGGGTTGCTGGTCTTTACCCAGGATCTGTTTAACTCACTCATTATGGTTTGTTTTTTCTTCTCTTCCATCTTTCCCTTTCTGTCCCCCACTCTTTGTACCCCTAATTTAAAATGAAATAATTATGCATAAGTATTCTACTATTTCTATCTGCCGAGTATTTCACTCTTTCATATTTTCAAAAATTTACCTTGTGCAGAGGATTCAGTCAAGATAGCCATGTAGGCAGACATGGTTTGCCTCTTCACACAACCACATCAAAATTACAACCAAAATGACCCTGGCTGGTGTGGCTCAGTAGATTGAGCCCCAATCTGCAAACCAAAGGGTCACTGGTTAGATTCCCAGTCAGAGCACTGCCTGGGTCACAGGCCAGTTCCCCAGTTAGGGGCTCTCCAGAGGCAACCACACATTAACGTCTATTTCCCTCTCTTCCCCCTCTCTCTGAAAATAAACAAATAAAATCTAAAAATAATTTTAAAATTACAACTAAAATGTAAAATAACCACCAGCCACTATTGGCAGTTGAGCTGAATGGAAGTCTGACAACTATGAAATTAAAGAAGCCACATCCATCCAGACCGGTAGGAGGGGTGCAGATATGGAATAGGCTAGTCCTACACCCACATGTGGTGGATAAAAATTCAGGAGGGATATCTCAGGAGCAAGGAGTCCCAGCCCCACACCAGCCACCCCCCATCCTTGCCCAGGGATCTAGTGCCAGGAGGATAGCTCCCCACAACTCCTGGTTGAAAAACAAAAACAAAAAAACAGTGGGAATTGAGTCAATAAAAGAAACTGCTATAGCCCCAAGCAATTCCTCTTAAAGAATCCAAACACAGACTTACCTACTCAGACTCACTCTCTCTGAGCTCCAGCACCTGGGTGGCAACTTGAAAGGCAGGGGTGGTATACTGGGAGAAACTGAAGTATCTGGCATCGAGGTGAGCAGAGGCCATTGTCTCCTTTCTAAACCTCCCCACATACAGCCAGCAAGTTGGTGGAATATATGAGACACAGTTATACACACACACACACAGAGTTAACTCTGTTTGACCCGCCTTGGAGATCCCCAGAGACTTCACCCCACCCAATTTTAGGTCCACCCAAGTTGTTTTTCCAGATGAATGGCTGGTCCTGCTTTATACTTCACAACTTCCTAAATCCTATCAAAAAGCAACAGCTGACCTCAGCCTCACTGAGGTCAGCTGAAGTAGGCCTAGCACTACCAGTAGACAGCCTAGATTCACAGCAAGGCCTTGCCTGGGAATCTCCAAGCCCAGAACCAGGAGTAGCCATCTCAGATCGTTTTACAGCTCAGGCAGCGTGGCCCTGGGCAAAACACAGGTTGGGGCTAACTCTGGCCTCACCACCCAGAAACCCCAGGGCCAGCACACTCAGTGAACAGCTACAGACCACATCAGAGCACCACCACCCTGCCCTGCAGCAGCCGATCCTCCACAGAGGGTGGAAGTTGGTAGTCAGGGGCCACAGCCAGTCCTTGCTGCTTGGGTTAATCCCTCCCATTGATCAGCCAACAGCAACCAAGGATCAACTACAAGAGGAGGGTGTACTCAGCCCACACAGAGGGAGCATTGAGTTCCCAGCTTGGGTGATAGGTGAGGCTGTGCCACTGGGCCCTACAGGATGCCTACTACATAAGCCATACTGCCAAGACACGGAGTCAAAGCAGCTCTACCTAATACACAGAATCAAACACAGGGAGGCTGCCAAATTGAGGAGGCAAAGAAATATGGCCCAAATGAAAGAACAGAATAAAACCCCAGAGAAAGAACTAAATGAGATGGAGATGGCCAACCTATCAGACGCAGAGTTCAAAACACTGGTTATTAGGATGCTCAGAGAAATAATTGCATATGATCGCAAAATGAAGGAAGAAGTGAAGGTTATACAAAGTGAAGTAGGGAAAATTATATAGGGAACCAACAGTGATGGAAAGAAGCAAGATTCAAATCAACAATCTGGAAGAAATAAATGATTGACCAGTACAGAAAGAAGAAACAAGAATTCAAAAAGCAAGTGAGGAGAGGATTAGGAACCTCTGCAACAACTTGAAGTGTACCAAAATTTGAGTCATAGGGGTGCCAGAAGGAGAAGAGGAAGAGCAAGAAATTGAAAACTTATTTGAAAAAGTAATGAAAGAAAACTTCTCTAATTTTGTGAAGGAAATATATATATATAGGTCCAGGACGCACAGAGACTCACAGACAAGTTGGATCCAGAGAGGACCACACCAGGACACATCATAATTAAAATGCCAAATGTTATAAATAAAGAGAAAATCTTAAAAGCAGCAAGTGATGAGAGTTACCTACAAAGGCAGTCCTATAAGAATCAGCTGATTTCTCAAAAGAAACTTTGCAGGCAAGAAGGGACTGGCAAGAAGTATTCAAAGTGATGAAAAGCAAGGACCTACAACCAAGATTACTCTATTCAGCAAAGCTATCATTTAGAACGAAAAAGCAGATAAAGTAAATCTCAGGTAAAGCTAAAGGAGTTCATCATCACCAAGCCATTATTATATGAAATGTTAGAGTGACTTATTTAAGAAAAAGAAGATCAAAACTAAGAACATTAAAATAACAACAAACTCACAACTATCAACAACTGAATCTAAAGTTAAAAATAGCCCTGTCCAGTGGCTCAGTGGAAAGGTGCCAGCCCAAAGGTCGCTGGTTCCATTCCCAGCCAGGGCACATAACCTGGTTGCAAGCCAGGTCTCCAGCCAGGTCCCCAGCTGGAGGCAGGTGAAAGGCAAGCATACATTGATGCCTCTCTCCCTCTCTGCCTCTCTCCCTTCCCCTCTCTCTAAAAATAATAAATCTTTAAAATAAAAAATTTAAAAATTACATTAAATTAAACATAAAAACAAACTAAGCAAACAACCAGAACAGAATTAGAATCATAGGTAAGGGGATCATATGCAGGGTTATCAGTGAGAGGAGGAATGGGGGGAGGAGGAAAAGGTACAACATAGACAGGGGACATGTTAAGAACAGTAAAGGAAATGGAGATGCCAAAGAACTTATATGCACAACCCATGGGCATGAGCTAAGAAGGATGGGGATTGTTAGTGGAAAGAGGTGGGGGCACTGGGTGGAAGAGGGCAAAGGGAAAACAATTGGGGATAATTGTTACAACATAAGCAATAAAATATACTTAAAATAATAAAATTTAACATGTGGAAGGAAAAAAGTTTGTAGGTAGTTTTCATTTTTTTTTTTTTTTCTCTTTAAAAATGAAACTACTATTTAAAGAACCTTTTTCACTAGGGGCCAGTAATGCTTAATAGAAAATATTGTTTATTGGACTAGAAAATATCGCTGGAGCAATAGTCAAGAAAGTCTTTTTTAGTATCAGATGCCCCACACACAGTCTGAGGGGCCATGAGGCTAGGATTCTACACTCTGCCCCCCACACCCTCCCCCTTGTTCAGGAGAGGTCCTCACCCTTAGAGACTCAACTTCACCAAGAACCATGCAGGGGATGCCTGTAGAGGGAGGGGCATCACACTTGAGCTTCCATTCAGCTCTTTTGTGTTCAAGCTAAGTGACCTTCAGCAGGTCCTGTGGATCTCATTGCCTGTCTGTAAAGGGGAGCTGTTACCAAGCTCACAGGCCTTGTGTAAGGCTCCAAGGATGACGGCTATACAGGAGGTTCACTCGGCTTGGGGCTTACTTGCCAAGAACCACTCTGGGCCAGAGACTTGGCAAAGAGAAGAGGGGCGGGAACAGAGAGCATCACTCAGGCTCTTCCAACATTGAATGGTCCCCTCCCTCCTGATGCTGTCTTATGGTGAAGCACAGCAAAGGGGAAGTGAGGCTACCCTGACCCCCATGAGATCACTCCCAGTTCCCCCCAGGGACACAGGGGGAACAGGGAGATATGGCCTCCACTGCCCTGGGAGCCTGTGCAGAGGTGTGTGTCCAGGTCCCTCACTCCCCACGGTGAGGTGGTCCCTGCCCTGACTTCCCCCCGCTAGGGCATTGGATTGAGGGTGCGGTGAGAGGCCTGGTTCCGGTAGAAGCTACAATGTGTGAGTGAGTGTGTGTGTGTTCGCACGCATGCATATTCACACTTGCATGTGGGGGGTGGGTGGAAGCTGCGTTACCCAAAGGGAACTGAAAGAAGCCCAGTATATTAGGAAGAGAAAACAGAGGTCCACAGGGCAGGCGGACAAGATACGCCCTCCTCCCCCAACTCTAGACCTTCAGGGCAGGCCTGGGCCAATGGCGGCTACCTTTGCCAGGAGACCCATCTTCTCAGGCCCAGCCCTCCTGGTTCCTGCTCCTCAGACACCCGCTATTGGTGGGAACCTGTTGGCTGGACATGGGGCTCTGGAGTCCCACTGGGCTGAGTCACACCCTGGCTCCACCATGGCATTATGTGACCTTGAACCAACCACGGGCTCTCTTGGAAACCACGCGCACACACACTTCCCACCTGGACAGTGAGAATGACAACACTGTCACAGATGGGCTGTGAGGCCTCAACGCAACACAGGCTCAGGGAGCGAGCGCCTCTACATGCCAGAATAAAGGGGTGAACAAAACGTCTACTTTGTCTAAATCCCCTATCCTCCTGGAGCTTCCATTCTAGGGAGTGTGGGAGCCAGGGAGGGTCTAAGTAACAAAACGGGCAGGTGGCTCATAGGCTGTTGCACAGGCTGAGCAGAGGCACCACAGGGTCTGAGGTAGGTTTATTGTGGCCATTCTGGCGTCTGCAAAATGCGCACTCTTTTTGACACACACACACAAGTAGTAGGTTTATTATAATCAGTGCCCAGCATACCACAAGGGGCTTCCTCCCCCTTTCTTACTGACTGCCACCTCCTCAGGGCTTTTAAGGGCACAACCTGGAAGTCCCCAACTTGGCCAGTACTGTCACAAGGTCTCTCGATCTCATGTCCCCTCCTCTCCCACTGTGCAGCTGTACCTCTTCGCATGGCCTGAGGCCCAGGAGCTGTGCCCGGTTTCTCATCTGTTCCAGGCCCCGCTCCTCTGGCCCTGTTCCTTCCAGGTCAGCTCCTTCACTCTCCTCGGTTCTTCGCAACCAGGCTCTCATTGCTTTTCTGTAGATTCAGCTCTGGCCTTGGACCCACAACTCACAAACAGATCCCGGAACTCTCAGAACTGCTCAGGAATTCCAGTCTCTGTGTCTTTTTCTCATTTAAATTCTCATATCCTAAAATGTCCTGGTTGCCTTTAAATAACTGTAGTGGAGGCTACTCATTTTGTCCTGAGATTTTGATGCTGGCTCCACCCCTCTCTGCCTCACCCCTGCCCTGCTCCTCAGGGTGACCATGGTTCCTCATTGGTCCCCTGATCCTTCCCACATTCGCAGCCCCTGTTTAGACATCCTCATCACCCCCTGCCCCCACCAGCTGCGTTCAGTTGATTCAAGTACTCCTAAAAACTGCTTAGCTCGGCATTTCACTCAAAACACTTCCCTCCCTCGTTTTCATGACTAGGCTCTGTCATGAAAAGGGTCAGAACTGTCCTCTTGCTTGTCTGGAGGACTCCCCGTACAACATGAGATGCCTGGACAAGGAGGCAAAAAAAAAAAAAAAAGGAATTCTGACCTGGAAACTCTGCAGACATAGTAGATAAGCCCCTGCTTTATGGGGACAGAAGTCACCCTGTTCCCATGAAATCCTGCTGTGGACCTCAGTGTCTTCTCTTGTCCCAGGCAGACCTGGTTGAAGCTCAGCGTCCATAGATGTTACCACCAAGGGGAGGGGTCCCATCCAGGTGCATGAGGCCCAACCATCACTGATGTGGGGTGAAGAGGCTCCGGAGTGCTTATCAGCCAGATGTAGCTCACGCCCCTGCAGCTTAGAACCAGGGCTGAGGGTCCTCCCTGGGACAGGACTGTTGGTGCTCTGGGGTGGGAAAGAGAGGGATGTCAGCGTCAGCCCAAAGGCATAGGGGATTCTTCTAAGGTCATATCTGGACCTCAGGGTGGTAGAAAGGTGAGTCACCTTGAATGGGAGGGAAATCCAGGAGGAAGCTGACCTGGAGTAGCTGAGGCACAAGGTCATGGAAGGGAGCAAGGGGGCCATGACATTTGGCCCATGCGGCTTCTCAACACTTCACTGTGGAGGGATGTCCCAGCTGTCCCTTCCCTGACCTCCTAAGGGGCAGACTAGGTAGAGGTATTAGGCTGAGCATCCCATGTGTGTGTGTGGGGTGGGGGTGGAGGACAGGTGGGAGCTCTTGGCAGCCAGTAGCCAGACAGAGCTGTGGGGACAGGTGTTTGGTTCCTGCCAGCCAGTTACCCGAGTCAATGTTACAACCCTGTGGGGGTCAGGCCTAGGAGCTCTGGGTGGGACATCCCTCAGGCTGCTCCGCCGTTCCTGTAGCC
>PVIW01001402.1:0-128119 GCA_004026585.1 Noctilio leporinus | reverse complement strand
GCCAGGAGCCAGCCGGAACCCTGGTGCCTACCCAGGTCCCATGATGGGCAGGCAGACTGGGCCATGCGGGTGCTGGTGGGCATGTGAGATTCAGGGCTCTCTGCCGACCTATGTCCATCTAAAGACTAGGTTTCCCCTACTTCTCTCAACCTATCTTCTTCCTTCTCTCCTGAGGCAGCACTTCCAAAGCTGCAGGGAGGCTTACCTGGCCTGACAGCTTGTCCGGGGACAACATGGGGTGGGAGGTTGGGGCTAGTCAGGAAAAGGAAAGAGATACCTGTTCACACAGGAGACTGTTTACAGGGGCTTTCTCGCTAGCCCTCCAATTCACTGAGGAGGCTTTGCTTTGCAGTAGGTCACAGGAGTACCCAAAAGGACTGGGCAAGGGGACAGTGAGTCCAGGGGTTCCGGGTTCCACCTGGAACTCAGCTGTCCAGAGAGCAAGTGTGCACAAGCCTGTGTTTTCTCTGCAGTTTGAGGCTCAGGGAAGAGAAGGCAGGGCAGGGATCCCCAGGCAGAGGAACAGCCCAGCCCAAGCTGTGAAGAGCCAGGAGGGGTCACCACCAGGCTGCAGCTCAAAGCTGCCGGACCATGCTGGTTAAAACACGCTGGTTAAGGTCCCATTGGAAACGGATGTGGGAGGGGGCAGGCCACATGCTGGAAAGACTGAAGGTGCAAATACAACTGGGTAATACTAAAGAGGCCTTTATGCATCTAGATGCAGCTAAGTCCTTTTCATATGTTATTGCATTTAATTGATACAACCAGTCACTATGAAGTAGACATTATCAGAATCTCCATTTACAAAGAAGCAAGCTGAGTAATTTGCTAACCTGAGCTTGAACAAGTCAGTCAGCTTACATCTTTGTGATCTTAGAATTAGCTTTGATGTCCTTGGCTTACAGGAGCATCACCCTGATCTCTGCCTTCAATTTCACATGAGGCTTTCTCTGTGCTGTATTTGTGTTCAAATTTCCTCTTTTTATAAGGACATGTGTCATATCAAATTAGGGCCCACCCTAATGACTTCATCTTAATTCATTACATCTGCAATGACCTTATTTCCCAAAAAAGGTCAGATGCTGAGGTACTAGGGGTTAGGACTTCAACATATGAATTTGGAGAAACACAAAACAACCACAACACTATAACATGTAACTTACTATTCACCAAACACTGGGGTCACAGTTGATCCTAACAACAGCTGCACAGGCAGAAGTATGTATTGCTTCATTTTATAAATGAAGACACTGAAGTTCAAAAAGGTTAGGCAGGCCCTGGCTGGTAGCACAGTGGATAAGGTGCTGGCCTGTGAACCCAAAGGTCGCTGGTTCGATTCCCAGCCAGGGCACATAACCAGGTTGCAAGCCAGGTCTCCAGCCAGGTCCCCAGCTAGAGGCAGGTGAAAGACAACCATACATTGATGTTTCTCTCCCTTTCTTCCTCCCTTCCTGCTCCTCTCTCTGAAAATAAATAAAATCTTAAAAAAAAAAAAAAAAAGGGTTAGGCAGTTCCCCCGAAGGCACACAGCAAACTAGTAAAATGAAGCCCTGGTATTTGAACCAGACTAACCCAGGAGTGACATGCAACCACTTTGGAGTCAGACAGACCTGTGTTCAGGGCCTAGCTATAGAACCTGGGTAAGGCATTTCTGCCTCCTGAGTTTCAGTATGCTCATGTATAAATAGTGCGGTTAATACTGCACAGTCAGCAACACAGAACTGCTCTTCAGCAGTGAGGATGGGGTTGAGCTCAGTGCTGAGCACACAGTAGAAGAAGTGATAATAACAAACACAGCAGTCACTGCTCCATAGAGCACACCCTGTCTTCTACTGGTTCTGGGTGGCTGCCTCACTGTGATGAGCTGTCCTCGCTGAGTCCCTGGGGCAGGCAGAACCAAGAGGTATGCAGATCCTACAGTCTGGCAGCCCAGAGCTCCCTGGGGCCATTCCTGACTTAAGTGCTCCCCACCTTACATGCCTCCACTCTTTCCTTCTATTAGGAGGGTAGAGGGAGTTGCCCCCTGGGGCCTCCTTCCTTGTGCTCAGGCCCAGGGCTGTTGTCTGTGCAGAAAAGGTGGCCCAGGTGCTAAGGAATGACTGTGGCCTCTGAGAGAGGCTGCCCACTCCCCATCTGCCTCAGGGCTTAGGACAGGCCCATGAGTAACTACAGGATGGGAAAAGAGTGCAGAGGAGGGTCTGAGCATGAGGAGTAGCATGAGGATATGAGAAGGGTTCTCCGTCTTAATTGCGGTGGTTACACCATTTTATGCATTTGTCAAAACTCAGCCCTGCACACTGAAAAGAGTGAATTGTAGTGTATGTAAATTAAAAATAAATTGAAAAATTGAAAAATGACTTAAAGACTTCCAGTCAAGATACGAGGCGTAGGTAGATAATGCTTCGCCTCCTCATACAACCAGGGAAAGAAATGCAACCAGATCTCAAAACTAATAACACCCAAAACCATCAGAAAATCTAGCTGTATGGAAGTCCGACAACCAAGGATTCAAAGAAGACATATTCATCCAGACAGGTAGGAGGGGCAGAGTAACAGACACAGGACAGGGAGGTGGTGTGACATCAAAAAGCATTAGCCCGGGCTGGAGGGATGCTTTAGGAAGGAGCGATCCTGGTCCCAGGCCAGACCTCACAGCACAGGGTTCCAGCACCAGGAAGATAGGCCCCCATTACCTCTGGCTATGAAAATCAGTGGGGGATGGGGCAGTGGAAGAAACTGCTAAATGTTTGCTGCTTAAAGGGACAGCATAGTCTTAGAACATATGCAAACCCACCGGCTCTGGGGTTCACCACCAGGGTGGCAGCTAGAAGGGTGCCAGTTGCTCAGAGGAAAGGGGTAAATGTCTAGGAACAGGTGCAAGCGTGGGGTGAACTTCTAGAATCCAGGTGGCAACACTGTCCCCTCTCCAAGCCCTCACCACACAGCTACAAAGAGGTGAAGTGGGTGGGGCAACAGGTGTCAATTACAGGTTCCTTTTGTCCATAGGCCATGCTACTAAGATAGAGAGTAAAGGCAGCTCTACCCAATACACAGAAACAAATACAGGGAGGCTGCCAAATTGAGGAAACAAAGAAATATGGCCCAAGTGAAAGAATAGAACAAAACCCCAGAAAAACAAAGATAGTCAACCTATCAGATGCAGAGTTCAAAACACTGGTGATAAGGATGCTCAGAGAACACACTGAGTATAGCAAATGCATAAGGGAAGAAATGAAGGCTATACTAAATGAAATAAAGAATAATCCACCAGAAACCATCAGAGAAGGGAAGGAAACCAGGATTCAAACTAATGAATTGGAACATAAGGAAGAAATAAACATTCAAACAAAACAACAACAACAACAAGAAACAAGAATTTTAAAAGACAAGGTAGGTATAAGGTGCCTCTGGAACATCTCTAAACATGCCAACATCTGAATCATAGGGATGCCAAAAGGAGAAGAGAAAGAGCAAGGAACTGAAAATTTACTTGAAAAAATAATGAAAGAAAATTTCCTTAATTTGGTGAAGGAAATAGACATAAGTCCAGGAAGCACAGAGTCCCAAACAAGTTGGACCCAAAGAGGACCACACCAAGGCAAACATTATTAAAATGCCAAAAAAGAGAGAATCTTAAAAGAAGCAAGAGAAAAGAAGAGGGTTACTAAAAAGGAGTTCCCTTCAGACTATCAGCAGATTTCCCAAAAGAAACGTAGGCAAGAAGGTACCAGCAAGAAGCATGCAAAGTAATGAAAAGTAAGTAAGGTTACTCTACTAAACAAAGCTATCATTTAGAATGGAAGGTCATATGAAGTGCTTTCCAGACAAGGTAAAGCTAAGAGGTCATCACCACCAAGCCATTATTAGATGAAATGTGAAAGGGACTTATTTAAGAAAAATATTAAAACTATGAGCATTAAAAAGGCAAAAAAGCCCTGGCTGGTAGCACAGTGGATAAGGTGCCAGCCTGCGAACCCAAAGGTCGCAGGTTCTATTCCCCAGCCAGGGCACATAACCAGGTTGCAAACCAGGTCTCCAGTCAGGTCTGTGGCTGGAGGCAGGTGAAACGCAACCATACATTGATTCTCTCCCTCTCTGCCTCTCTCCCTTCCCCTCTTTCTAAAAATAATTAAATAAAATCTAAAAAAAAAAAAAAAAGGCAAAAAATTCACCAATTATCAATAGCAGAATCAAAAAAAAATTAAAAACAAAGACAACCAAAACAAAAAACCAGAACAGGATCAGAATTGTAGGTATGGAGATCATTGGGAGGGTTATCAGTTGGGAAGAGGAAGGGCAAGAAATGGGGAAATGGTGCAGGGATTAGGAAACATCATTGGTAGGTACAAAATAGATAGGGGGAAGTTAAGAATAATACAAGAAAGGGTGAAATCAAGGAACTTATATGCATGACTCATGGACATAAACTAAGTGGGGTGGGATTGTGGGAGGGAAGAGGGGTCCTAGGTGGAGGACAGCAAAGGAAAAAGTGAGACAACTGTAACAGCATAATCAGTAAAGTATACTTTAAAAAAGAAGTATAACAAATTAGGGGAACAGTAAGAATAGTAAATGGAGAAGCCAAAGAACCTAGAAGCATGAACTAAGGGTTGGGGGCAGATTGCTGGATGGATGCGTGGTACCAGGCAGAGTGGGAAAAAGAAGAAAAAAATTGGAACAACTTTGATAGCATAATCAATAAAACATATTTTCTTTCTTTCTTTCATCTTTTCCTTTTTTTTTTTTTTTTTTTTTTTTTTTTTTTTTTTTTTTTTTTTTTAAGATTTCATTCATTATTCCAGAAAGAGAGTAAAGGAGAGAGACAGAGAGGGAGAGAAACATCAATGTATGATTGTCTTTCACCTGCCTCCAGCTACAAACCTGGCTGGAGACCTAGCTTGCAACCTGGTTATGTGCCCTGGCTGGGGAATTGAACCTGCAACTTTTGGGTTCGCAGGCTGGTGCCTTATCCACTGTGCTGCCAGCCAGGAGTAAAATATACTTAAAAAAAATAAAGATACAAGGTCGCTGGTTTGATTCCCCGCCAGGGCACATAACCAGGTTGTAAGCCAGGTCTCCATCCAGCTCTGTAGCTGGAGGCAGGTGAAAGGCAACCATACATTGATGTCTTTCTTCCTCTCTGCCTCTCTCCCTTCCTCTCCCTCTAAAAATAATAAATAAAATATTTAAAAATAGTAATAATAATAATAAAGATACAAATAGACTTAAAGAAAAAAGACAGAAAAAAATATCATGCAAACAGCAAATATAAGAAAACTGGAGAGACCAAACTTATCAGACAAACTAGATTTTAAAATAAAAAAGGTACTAAAGATAAAGAGGGTCATTTTATAATAAAAGTGCAATACTACAGAAAGATGACAATTATAAACATATGCATCTAACAACAGAGCCATACCTCATCCTGTATACAAAAATTAGCTCAAGGTGGACCAAAGACCTAGATGTAAGAGTTATATTCTTATTAAAAAACATAGAGGCCCTGGCTGGTGGCACAGTGTATAAGGTTCTGGCCTTCGAACCCAAGGGTCACTGGTTTGATTCCCAGCCAGGGCACATAACTAGGTTGCAAGCCAGGTCTCCAGCCAGGTCATGGCTGGAGGCAGATGAAAGGCAACTGTACATTGATTTTTCTCTCCCTCTGCCTCTCTCCCTTCCCCTCTCTCTAAAAATAATAAATAAAATCTTTTTTAAAATAAGTAAAAATTAAAAAACAAACAAACAAACAAACAAACAGAAATAGCAGCCCTGGAGAGCTGGCTCAGTTGGTTAGAGTGTTGTCCCAATGCACCAAGGTTGTGAGTTTGATCCCTGGTCAGGACACATACAGGATTCAACCAATGAATGCATCAATAGTGGAACAATAAATTGATCTCTCTCTCTTTCTCTCTTTTTCTCTCTCTTCATCCCTCTCTCTAAAATCAACTTTTTAAAATATAATTTTTAAAGGCTTTTAAAAATATACTTTATGAAGAACCTAGTATAAAGGAACCATGTATATGAACAACAGGTGGGATTGACTTTGGGGGGAATGGGTGGGTGGGGAGGGGGACAGAGGGGAGCAAAATGGGGATGGATGTAATACAACAACAAAATTAAAAAAAAAAAAAATATATATATATATATATATATATACTTTATGGATTATTTTTAGGGAGAAGGGCAAGGAGGGAGGAAGAAAGGGAGAGAGACATCAATGTGTGGTTGCCTTTCACCTGCCTCCAGCTAGGTATCTGGCTGGAGACCTGGCTTGCAACCTGGTTATGAGCCCTGGCTGGGAATCCAACCGGTGCCTATTCACTGAACCACCAGCCAAGCCTCAAAAACTTATTTAAAAACAAAGATTAATTTTTTTTAACCTTAGATTAGGCAATGGTTCCTTAAATTTAAGACCAAAACTACAATCAACAAAAGAATAAAAAAGATAACTTGAACTTCATCAAAATTTTAAACATTTTTACTGCATAGGACATCAAAAAAATGTTTAAATGATTTATTGAATGGGCTAGCCACATGCTTAAGTGATGTATGTAAAATACATAAAGAGTCTTGGCTGGTGGCCAGTAGATAAGGTGCCGGCCTGTGAACCCAAAGGTTGCTGGTTCGATTTCCAGCCAGGGCACGTAACCAGGTTGCAAGCCAGGTCTCCAGCCAGGTCTGTAGCTGGAGGCAGGTGAAAGGCAACCATACATTGATCTCTCTCTCTCTCACACTCTCTCTCTCTCTCTCTCCCTCTCTCTCTCTCCCTACCCCTCTCTCTAAAAATAATAAATAAAATCTTTTAAAAAATTTAAAAAAAAAGGAATGAAGTACTTACTAAGGAACAGTACAACATAGATGATCTTTGAAAACATGCTAAGAGAAAGAAGTAAGACACAAAGGGCTATATATTGTATGACTTGCTTATAGGAAATGTCCAAAATGGACAAATCCATAGAGGAAATGTGTAGATGAATGGTTGTCTAGGGCTGGGGAACAGGCAGTGATAGGAAATAGTGATGAACATTAAAGGGTACAGGAGTTCTTTTTGGGGTGAATGAAATATTCTAAAATTGATTATGGTGATGGTTACACAACTCTGTGAATAATAAACTATTCGATAGTATGGGCTTTTTTGTTTGTTTTTTTAAAGATTTTATTTATTATTTTTAGAAAGACTGGAAGAGAAGAGAGGCAGAGAGGGAGAAAGATAGCAATGCATGGTTGCCTTTCACCTGCTTCCAGCCACGGACCTGTCTGGAGCCCTGGCTTGCAACCTGGTTATGTGCCCTGGCTGGAAATTGAACTAGCAACCTTTGGGTTTGCAGGCCGGCACCTTATCCTCTGAGCCATCAGCCAGGGCTCTCAATAGTATGTTTTAAATGGATGAATTTATGGTATGGGAATGGTATCTCAATAAGGCTGTTTAAAAAAGACACACAAGCAGCCCTGGCTGGGGGCACAGTGGATAAGACGCTGGCCTGCGAACCCAAAGGTCGCAGGTTCGATTCCCCTGCCTGGGCACATAACCAGGTTGCAAGCCAGGTCTCCAACCAGTTCGTAGCTGGAGGCAGGTGAAAGGCAACCATACATTGAAGTTTCTCTCCCTTTCTGCCTCTCTCCCTTTCCCTCTCTCTGGAAATAATAAATCAAATCTTTAAAAAATAATAAAAATAATAAAATAAAATAATAAAAAATAAAGAGACACACAGCATCATCCTGATACTACAAGTTGTTGGTTTGATCCTCAGGCAGGGCACGTACAAGATTTAACCAATGAATGCATCAGTAAGTGAAACAACAAATCAATATTACTCTCTCTCTTTAATAAACACACAAATACACACACACACCAGGAACCTGAGGTCACTACTAAGTTCCAGGACATCTGGTACTAAGAGGGTTCAAGCTGTGGTTTTGATCCACTGCCCTCTGTCCCCTTGCCTTCTAACCCCCACTCTTTATATTACCTGGAAGGGACAGCTGCTACTCCCCTCCCTTAGCTTCTGTCTAAGGTCTTATTTGCCTCTGTAAGCTGTGGGCTGTGGCTACGATGCTGGGTGAGATCAGGCCCTTGCTCAGAGACCCCAAACACCTGCAATGTAGTGCCTCCTCTGGCCAGCCTCCATGGGAAGGCAAATGTTGGCAGTTCAGAGCCTGACTGCCAAGGGAGTCAAGACAATGACCTGTGGGTGCTGAGCTAATCCAAAGCAGAAAGCCCTGTGCAAGGGTAGGCAATACCCACTGCTCATCATCCCTCGTGCAGCCCCTCAGAACCACAGAGTTGGGCAGTTCGGAGGCAGGCCTCTGGACCACGACAGGCCTTGCTTTTGAAGTTTGAATCCTGGGGTCCAAACCAACATCACAAGAACAGGGGCCAAAGGAACCTGAGACTCAGTACCTCTTAGGCATAAGACCGGGATTCAGGAATTTCAGGTCAAATTTTATCAAGTCTCCAATCTGCTGTCCCCACAGTAACTGCTGGCGCCAGTGACTGCCTTTGTCCTTCAAAGGTATCCTTATCTACAGACAGGAATTTAACAACTTCTCTGTTCTCAGCACCAACCCCTGCTCCTAATCAACTCTCGCTTAGGACCATCTGCAGTGGGTCCTGTCAATTGCCTCTCCCCTTTAAAAACTCCTGCCTTGCTGCTGTTCTGGGCCGACGTGTCTTTGGTCTCAGCCCACCTGTTTGCGACTGTCCAAATAAACCTTTTAAACTCATGGCCTATTCTCCTGTCGTTTCTCCTCTCACTCTGCCAAACCTAACAGAACCCCCCACCCAATCCTTGGGTTTTGCAATGGGATTGAGTCAGTGGACGGAAAGACCCCTTCGTGTACCCGTCTACTGGCAGCTGCCAAACAACCCCCACCAGTTTCTCTGCTCCCCATTTTTTTTCTTTTAATTTTATTGTTGTTGTATTACATCCATCCCTTTTTTGCTCCCCTCTGTCCCCCTCCCCACCCACCCTTTTCCCCCAAAGTCAATCCCACCTGTTGTCCATGTCCATGTGCTCCCCAATTAAGCGACCTTGACTGAGCTGCTTAAACTCCCCAAATCCCAATTAGCACCCACTTTCTAGAGTTGTCAGCGTGAATTCCAATAATCCCTGTGACCCATCTGGCTAGTGCCTGGCTCCCATCGAGCACTCCCCGCCCAGTAGTCATGATCACTGCTGTTGCCAGGCAGGGCCTGGAGCCAGGGCTGTGCACTGCGCAACTCTGGCGGGCGTGGCTCACAGGCAGCCATTGCAGATCTATTACAAAACTCTCCCTCACGGAGAAAAAGAAAGCTGTCTTGAGAAACTGCACTTTTTACTAATTTGCACCAAGTTGACATGGTCTAAGTATGCACTGTCCAGTACAGTAGCCATCAGCTGCATATGGCTGTTTCTATTTAAATCAATTTGAATTGAATAAAACTCTAAAATTCAGATCTGTCCCTGCTGATGTGGCTCAGTGGATCGAGCGCCATCCTGAGAACCAAAGGGTCCTGGGTTCAATTCCTAGTCAGGCAGGGCACATGCCTGGGTTGCAGGCCAAGTCCCCAGTTGGTGGCCTTCAAAAGGCAACTACATATTGGTGTTTTTCTCCCTTTCGTTCTCACTCCCTTCCCCTCTCTCTCAAAATAAATAAAATCTTGAAAAACAAAAACAAAACAACAATGATTCAGGTCCTCTATTGCACTAGCCATGTTACAGGTGCTTGGTGGTCTCACGGGGCCACTGTATCGGACGGTGCAGAGAGAGAACATTTCCACCGTGGCAGAAAGTTCTGTTGGACTGTGCTGGTCCCAGGGTTGCCTGGAACTGCCACAGGAAGCGCGTGAGCAGGCTTAAGGGCAGAACCAGCAGGGACAGGAAGAAGGGAAATGGGTGGGTGAAGACAGACTTGCAGGCAGGAAGTCACAGAAGCCCTTCCCTCTTTCCTCACCCTCGGTTTCTTTAAGCCCAAATGGGATCCCCAGAGGTCAGCCTTTGACACCAGAAAAGTCAGAAAAAAAGGTTGGAGAAGCTGGGGCAGGGTAGGCACAAGGATGATTGGCAAGCTTCGCTCCAGGCTGGAGAACCCCAAAGGCAAAGATCCCTGGGTGGGTGCCTGGAAATCTTCTGCCTACCCCCAAGTCCTGGCTCTTCGGTGGGATTTGGGTATGCAACATGATTACATTGGTCTCTTCATTAACAAACCAAAAATGCGCACACGCTTTGAAAATCCCAGCAGGTTTAGTAAAGCATGGTTCCAACTGTGAGCATTCACCTTTGAACAATGATGGTCAAGCGTGTGGACTGACATTGGTACTTCTGTAGGCATGCTGCAGTTTGGAGCAGTGTCTGGAAACATAGTGAGGTGGGCCCCTGCAGGCATTTTTAAGGACGGGCAGAGAAGATCCTTCCTGGAATGGTACCATAGGGTCACTCACTCTGACTTTGGGGGACAGATGGCTGGGCTGTTGGGATATAGTTTAGAGTTAAAATCTCAGCTGTGATAAACAGCACATCCTCCACCAGCTTCAGCTACTCAGGAACTCGGTTGGAATGACCTTTACCCGGGGTAGGCATGATGTTTTGAGTGGGGGAATTGGAATATAGAGATGGAGCTGAGGCAGGAGACAGTCAGAAGGTAGGACACTACGGAGGTGCCCCAAGACTAAGACAAAGGACAGCAACACAGAACAGAAAATCTGTTCCAAGGCTGGGTCCTCAGGAAAGAGGAGAGACTCCAGAAGCATCCCAGGGCTAAGACAAAGGACACAGAGACGCTGTTCTAAAAGCCAGTTTTCTCTGCTTTGGCAGATCCTGACTGTACCTGCCCAGAAGATGCTACATGACCCCTGCTTCCTTATAATTGTGTTATAATAAATTAGCATTGTGGGATCCCCTTGCCCCATGGCCAATCAAGGAAAATCATGTGAGACCTCATGTGCAGCTTAAAAATAATATAACTACTTGTGCAGGCGCAATGAAAGCCCGCCAAAATTAGTCAAGAAATACATGACCTAAAGGATAGAATCCTTGCCCTGGTTGGTGTGCCTCAGTGAATTGAGCACCTGCCTGCAAACCAAAGGGTCACCAGTTTGACTCCCAGTCAGGGCACATGTGTGGGTTGCAGGCCAGGTCCCCAGTTGGGGATACAGGAGAGGCAACCACACATTGATATTTCTCTCTGGCTCTTTCTCAGTCCCTTCCCCTCTTCTCTAAAAATAAAGAAATAAAATATATTAAAAAGAAACAAAGAATAGAATCCCTCCAGCCCCTGAGGTCAATCTCCGCTCAGCATTGGCCCACTCCCAGGTTCTGGGGACTGTACAACCGCTTAATAAATCTGCTTTCTCTCTTTCTGCTATCAACTCTTTGTGTGTTTGGTTCAGTTAGTTGTCTGTGATCACCAAGAAGTTGGTTACCTGGGCCGGCCCACCCGCAACAGAGCCACTGGGAAAGGTGACTCTGGGGCAAGTTGGCAGGGTTGTAGGGGGTGGAGTGGGGATTGGGTCAGGATCTTGCACAGCCTGTTCCAAACTACCATCTGCAAATGAAATCACATAGTGTACAAATGCCTGTGTGTGGTTGTGTGAGCTAGCTGACAGGGGTGGAAGGACATACCCTTGTTACCAATGGCCTTATCAAGATGGGAATGGGTGAACAAGAAAAGGGGTTGGAGCAGGTGCAATGGTGGGCTTTGTCTTTATACTCTTGTAGTGCCTTATTTCCTTGGTCACAACTGGTGAGATTTGAAAGATAGCAAATGCAGTACAAAAATTTCATAATTTACCAACCCTTTCTCTCTTTCTCTTTCACAGTGAATTTTTGTTTCAGCCTCCAAAGCCAGGGAGAAAATGGTTTTGTTGCTATTGACAGTATTGATGGCATTGAGTACTGACTCAATGTTGGAAAATTTTAGTTTCAGGTAATAGCTCATAAACTTAGTAATCGATGTAGGTAAAAAACGGTTGTTTCAGGAACTGAAGGCATGTCCCACCTTGACTTCAGGAGGTAATAAACAGTTCCACCTTTGTGCCTCAGGAGGACTGCAGGCAATCAAGGTGGCATCTGAGCCATTGCACTCCAGGGTGAAAAAAACTACCGCCCACCCCCTAGGGCACAGATAAAGACCACCACCCAGGATAAAGAAGGAAGAATGCTGCAGCTTTTATCTGATTAACTTTTCCCCTGAATTCCAAAGCCCTTACTTACCTCTGCCTTTCTCCTCCTTATAAAAAGGGTCAGTTTTAAAAGGAAGTTAAGATGGTCTGTTAGGGTACAAACCCCCCATCTTCTCAGAGTGCCAACCATCTGAATAAAGTGCCCAGAAGGATTCAACCCCTGCCATGCATGGCTGGTGTGGCTCAGTGGATTGGGTGCCAGCCTATGAACCTAAAGGTCCCCAATTCTATTTCCAGTCAGGGTATATGCCTGCCAGGTCCCCAGCTGGTAGCGTAGGAGGGGCAACCGATTGATGTATCTCTCACACATTGATCTTCCTCTCCCTCTCTTTCTCCTTCCTTTCTCTTCTTTCTAAAACAAACAAATAAACAAATAAATAAAATTATTTTAAGAATGATTCAACCCCTGTCTCTCGTGTATAGGGTCTGGTAGATAATAGGTGGAATTCCCGAATGGCTGCCAAGTGATCTCATTTGGGGGCTCTTCTCTGACTCTTGGCACTTCCTGTCACTTTCATTTGTGATTGAATCACTGTGTTTTCTGGTTCAGGTTACAATCCCGGGTCAAAACTTAGCTCCTCAGGAATTAAGATGCCATCTTGTTTACAGAGCAGTCTGGTAAAAAGGGATCTTCTGGGTTTTGTGATATGACAGAGCTCTTTCTGGTAGAATGGGAGTAATAGCCTCCGTTCCAGGGAGCAGCCCTTTGGGGTGAATTTTGGCTGATTGATTGACCTACGCCTATAAACCTATGACTAAAAAGAAACTTTTTTTTTTATTGTAACAGATTGGGTTTATGTATAATCTAGGCTCAGGAGAGTGCTGGCCGCCGAATGGGTCTCTCTCTAGTACACTGCAACTAGAGTTGCTTTGTCAAAGGTCAGGGAAGTCGGATGAAATGCCTTACACGGAAGCTTTTATGGATTTACTTAATAAAGATTAAGGGATTAAAGGGAAATATGTTAACGGGACATAGAAAAGCGAATTTGCCTGTGACATACAGCAGGAGTTCAGAGCAGAAGGACCAGGAAGACCTAGATATTATGGCTGTGACAAGCTGTCAGGTTCCCATGGCCCTTTCATCCCTGGGTGGACCTCCCCCCTTACTCCACTGAGGGAACTGGGGAAAGTGAGCTTGGACTGGTCTCGCCATCTCGAACCCATCAGGGGGCCAAATTTGGTGGAGGAAAAGCCCCTACCAGGGCAGGGCGATACCCTTTGTGAAAACTTCCAGTGGGAGTTGGGCCAGAGGGCCAGCCTGCTGGATGGTATTGGGCACACACTCCATTTTCTACATCAGATCTGCTAAACTGAAAAGCACAAGTCCTTCTCATAGGGATGATCCCACTAAAATGACTTCCTTAGTTTCTTCAATTTTTGCCACCCACCACCCTAACTGGGCAGACATTCAAGCCTTACTAAATATTTTGCTTACGAGGGATGAGGGGAGGCCAGTGTTGGATAAGGCCATACATTTGAAGTGGGTGGGAGACAGCACCAAGAAAACCCAGGTGGGGCCTTCTACCCCGAGGCAATACCTTTAGTCAAGCCCAGCTAGGGTCCTCACGGAAATAAATGCCTTCCTTCCTTTCTTTTCCAAAATTTTTTTAAAAGACTTTATTTCTTTTTAGAGAGGGGAAGGGAGGGAGAAAGAGAGGGAGATAAACATTGATCAGTTGCCTCTCACATGCCCTCAACTAGGGACCTGGCCCGCAACTCAGGCACATGCCCTGACTAGGAATTAAACCGGTAACCCAGTGGTTCACAGGCCTGCACTCAATCTACTGAGCCACGCCAGCCACCAGGGCTGGCCTCACTTTCTTCATACCCTCATGAGGGTATGAGGAAAGCAGTCCCTAAGCAGAAAAGCCTGAGTATGATGCAGTCCATGTTAGGTCCAACAGAGCAAGAGGAAAAATAACAGGAGAACAGGCCATGAGTTTAAAAGGTTTATTTGGCCAGCAGCAACAGGTAGGCCGACACCAAGAAGGTGGTGTCAGCTTCAAACAATAGCAAAGCTGGGCTTTTGAAAGGGGAGTAGGGAGTTGGCAGGCTAGGAGTGAGGGAGTGAGAGCTGATTAGGAAGATTAGGAATGGGAGTTGGCTGGACCCCCTGCAGATGGTTCTGCTTGGGGAGCAGGAGTTGATTCTAAGAACAGGAGAAGCTGCTGAATTCCTGTCTGCAGATAAAGATTCTTTAGAAGGAACTAGGCAGTAGTGGCACCAGCAGTTACCGCTAGGGGCAGATTTATTGGGGATTAGGAGTCCCTGACACCAGCAGTGACTTTGGGGACAGCTAAAACCAGGCCTGGATTCCCAGCACCCAGGCCTTATGCCTAAGAGGTAGCACAACTGTAACAACAAAAGCCCACAGGGGACCCCTTTGGGTTTCTTGAAAGACTCTACCAGGCCTATAGAAAATACACTGATTTGGATCCACAAGCCCCTGAAAATGTTAGAATGATGAATAGGACCTTTATCTCTCAAAGTGCCCCTGACAACAGAAGGAACTCCAGAAGTTGGAGGGAGGAATAGGCATGAATTCTTCCCAATTAGTAGACATTGCCTCCAAAGTATATAATAACAGAGAAGAGAAGGAGGCCCAAGCAGCCACCATTTTCTTGGAACAGGCTTCAGGGTGATTCCATTGGCAGGCGAGAGGCACCCAACCTTCATCTAAAATGCTTGCCAATGATCATTGCGCATACTGCAAAGAAAAGGGGCACTGGAAAATGAGTGTTCCAAGCTAGGGAAGAACAGGCCAGAGCCTGAGAACTCGAGAGTTATGCTGGGAAAAGGAAATTATTCTGGTGATGATTGACAGTGCCCAGAGGTTCTCTCATTACGATGACCTATTAAAGTCACTTCCTAGGAACCTCAAACAGTAAGACTAACAGTCAGGGACAAACTGTAGACTTTTGAATTGATACTGGAGCGACGTATTTCATGGTCACTTGACCTCTCACTGAGTCCTTACAGCAGTCTGTAAGTGTAACTGGAATTTCTGGAACCCCTGAAAGCCAATTTTTCTTGAAACCATTGGAATGTGCTGTGAGGGGTACAGTTCAACTCATAATTTCTTATATATGCTTGATACCTCTTCTGGGAAGGAAGGGACTTGCTGTCAAACTCTGTGCCCAAATTACTTTTTCTCCAGAGGAACCATAACTTCACCTACAAGTCCCTACAGAGCGCGCAGGGCAAGTCCTCATGAGATCACGTGGGCACCACCTTGGCTGATGAAGTTGAGAACAAGCCTATCACCATTTATACGCCTACCAAATGCTGAGCCTGACAGAGCAGAAGGGAACTGTGTGGCCCCCTGCTGGAGGAACAGGCAAGTAAGTACCAAGCAATTCTTTTTGACAATCCCAATGTCTCCCTCAAAACTGTAAGTAAATTAAACCCTGTCCCCTTCTCCCAAAGCCTGACGCGGCTGCGATGATACATGACTATGCTGAGATAATAGATGAAGTTTATTCTAGCAGAATTGGTTTCCAGGACCATCCTTTAGAAGAGGCAGGCTGCACTCTACATGCAGATGGAAGCAGTTATATGGACAAAGGCAACTGAAAGGCTGGGTATGCAGTTGGGACTCTTGAGGGAGCAATAGAAAGCCAAGGCCTTGCTGCCGGGAATCTCTGCCCAGAAAGCTCAACTGATTACTTTGACTAGGATCCTGGAATCATCACACAAAGAAGGGGGAATGTATACTGACTCAGGGTGTGCTTTCCAAGTTTGCATGTACATGGTTCCATCTGGAAGGAAAGAGGACTGACTATTAACCTCCAATAAAATGAAGATTAAGCAATGCAGCAGAAAGTTTTAGAATTATTAGAAGCTGTCCAGGTACCTTTATAGGTGGCAGGTATGCACTGCACTGGGCATCAGAAAGAGGACGCTGAAGGGCCTAGGGGAAACAGTCTGGCTAATGGAGCAGCAAAAGAGGCTGCTAAAGGAACATTAATAATGCCTTTGGTACCTGTTCTAGGCTTGTCATAATTTGACCCTGGATATGTGACTGCAGACTTAGAGAAAGCTAAGAGCTGGGGTTTTGATAGAGAAGGTGCTGATGGTAGATGGAGAAAGAATAAGAAAGAAATTATACTTCTTCCTGAACATTTTGTAGAGCCAGAAGTGAAGCATTTGCTTGAGGCCACTCACCATGGAAGAGACTCATCAATCAACCTGTATCAAGCTGTGGCTCACAGGACCTGGGATTTCTAAAGCCATATGAAAAGTAATTGCTAGATGTGTTGAGTGCCAGAAGAACAGCCCCAAGACAGGTCCCCATCAAAAGAAAGAAGGGAAACAATACCAAGGAGAGTGCCCACTTGAGGACTGGCAAATAGACTTGATCCAGATGCCAAGGGTCCAAGAGCAGAAATAATTGTTAGTCTTTGTTGACATTAAAAAAAAAAAAAGATTAAAAAAAATTATTTCTAGAGAAGGGCAGGGAGGAAGGAAGGAAGGGAGAGAAACATCAACGTATGGTTGCCTTTCACCTGCCTCCCCCTGGGGACCTGGCTGGAGACCTGGCTTGCAACCTGGCTATGTGCCCTGGCTGGGAATCGAACCAGGGACCTTTGAGTTCTCAGACCTATCCACTAACCACCAGCCAGGGCTCTGTTGACATTTTTTCAGGATGAGTAGAAGCCTATCATACTAGAAGTGAGAAATTCTCGGAGGCAGTGAAAGCATTACTGAAGGAAATAATCCCTCACTTTGGCCTCCCTGGAAGCATCCAGAGTGATAATTAATGGACCTGCTTTTATTTCAATAATTACATGGAGGGTTAGTAAATTTTTAGGAATCAAGTGGAGACTCCACACAGCATGGAGACCTCAGGCTTCTGGGGTCAGGAACAGACAGTATGTCCCACCAAAAGACCATAAGCAGTTCCACCTTTGTGCCTCAGGAGGACTGCAGCAACCAAGATGGCGCCTGAGCCTTTGCACTCCAGGCTGAAAAGACCACCACCCACCACCCAGGGCACAGATAAAGACCACCACCCAGGACACAGATGAATGTAGCTTTTATCTGATTAACTTTTTCACTGAATTCCAAACCCCTTACCTACACATTTCTCCTTATCAAAAGGGCCAGTTTTAAATGGAATTTAAGATGGTCTGATAGAGTACAAACTTACAGTCTTCACATATCGCCCATGAGATTCAATCCCTGTCTCTGCTTATTGGGTCTGGTAGATGACAAGCAGCACCCACTTTTCTGGTTTCAGTACAACCTGAAGGAGGTAAGGAACAGGCAGTAAGTTATGTCAGGCTCTTCTGCACACCAGAGGAACGATTTTGGCTTAGGAAGTAGAGTAAATAATGGAATCTGTGGTAAGCACAGTACATTGGCTGAGAACCCAAGAGAAAACAGAGTTCCCCTCAAAAGCATTTAGCTAAAGCCCTGACCGGTGTGGCTCAGTGGGTCAGGCACTGTCCTGGGAACTGAAAGCTGGCCTGTTCCATTCCTGGTAGTGCCTGGGTTGCGAGTTGGGGATGAGAGGCTACTGACTGACGTCTCTCTCCCTCTCTTTCTCTCTCCCTTCCCCTCATGTTAAAAAATAAAGAAAACATTTTTAAAAGAAAGGGTTTAGCTAATGAGAACTTTAAGAAAGGACCATTTATAGATCTGCGAACAGTTAAGAGAATCAGCAAGGGATGTTGAGGATCAGAGACTAACAATAGCCAAAGCCACTGTCACCCCCTCGGCTGAGGGGAAAGGACAGCTACCACGGGAATCCCTGGTGAACAGGAGGACGCCAGGGAAGAGACACCGCACCCATCTCTTCTCCTGCCCTCCAGCCCTGCCGGTGCATCTCATTGGCTGATCCAACAGGAAGCTAGAGGACACCAAAGCCAACGTGATGCAGTCTGTAGGCAGCTGAGAAGTCAGAGAACGAATGGGGTGGGAGGGGCAGAAATGGAGAACCACCAGCACAGGCATTATCAGAGAAACCCTGGTTCTTCTTGCCAATGCTGGAAAGAATTGCAGATCATTTAGCATGCACACAAAATTTGTTAATGAACAGGAGAGCAAAAGCAAGGATGACCAAAGGCCCGGGTGGCAAGCTTGCCCTAGTGTGGCCAGATTTGGGGGGGCTGGAGGGCCAAGGGGGGCTGGAGGGCCAAGAGAGCAAGCCCTTTCTTCAGAGGATTTATTATAGTTGGTGGGATGGCTCGGAGGGAGGCGGGGGGGTGGGGTGGGGTGTAGAAGTTACATATTGATTGACAGGTAAATGTGGTGCTGGCTTGCCAGGACTGGGGCTTGGATACCCAAAGGTGTTAATGGCTTCTTTCTTTAGGCACCGTGGGCCCTTTAGGGGCTTGGGATGTAAGCACACTTTCAAAAGCTTTTCTTCCCAAACAGTGGAAAAGGCACCTAGAATTCCAAGGGTCTTCCTCTTCCCATGCTAAGATGGTGTTTCTTGTGATATTGAAACACCTAGCAATATTATTAGGCCAAGCCCAGGACTGCTGGGTTAGCAGGTGAGGCATGTCTTTCTCTGCTTCTAGCCTCCTGTAACACAGGCACTAAGGGGTACAGCAGGGGGTTGAACTTGGAATTCATTGACCCTAAACCCTGCAGCCTTTCTGCTGCCCTGAATAGCAAGCAGCATGAGCCACTGTATCCACATGCCTCTGGATCCTCTCATCACTCCATATGTGGGGCCACCCCCGCCAAATAAGGACTCAAACCCTGGCCCTGAGTCAGTCCTCCTTTCTCTAGCCAAAATGTCCCTCTTCTAGAGAAAGGCTGGGTTTTTGTCAGGGTGGCTGCAATCTGGCTCTGCTAGTCTAGCAGAGAAATGCAAGTCCTTTATTCTGAGCCTGACGTTAGTGTGCACTTTCTGTCCTGTGTTCGTGGCCTTCCCTCTTGCAGGAAGGACCCCCTTCCCCACTTCCCGTCTTCCCTTGGCCTGCATAGGCATTCTGGCCAGGATCATGTTTCTTTCATCCGCTGCTGTGTCGCTGTTATCTGGCTCCATGCCTGGCCCAAAAGATGTTCACAGTGGTCACTCACAGGGGAACTCAAACGCCTCTCTAAGTAACATCCTTCCCTCCCTCAGGTCCTGGGCTTTTATTTCATAGAGTGTTTTTCAGAAGCTTCTCTGCCTTCTGCTGCAATGAAGAACATTAAGTTTGGCTTTTCAGGTTGGACCAGAGCAGGAGACGATAATCATGTTCACAAAAATAATATTTTGGGGGTGCTTAAAATGTGCCGGGCACTGTAAAAAGGATTTTATGGGCACTGTCTCATTCATTAGACCCCTCTTATGCCGGTCCTCGAGGCTGCGCCTCACCCCAGCTGTACACAGCCGCCGTCTGTGGACAGGTGCAGCTCCGCAGCGTCTGGCCTCCCTCCCTTCTTGCTTGGGAATTTCTCTGCTGCATGGCACTGGATACCCTGGGAAACCCACTCAGTCACTCACTCACGTATCACTGGGAGCAGCTAATGCTCCAAGGGTCCCCCCCTTGACCAGTGGGGTACTGATGTCGGCGAATAAATGCTTCCATTTTCCCCCCTGAGTGGCTTTCAAATGACTCAGAAGGCCCTGCAAGGTTGGACATACAGTGGCCAGTGCAGCGGCCATCCCCTCCAGACCCCAGTCCAAAGATGGCCCTCCATCCTTCCCTGCTTAGCTCGTCCCAACCCTCATTCCTGCTCCCTGGGTTCATATTCCAAAATAAACTTGCATTAAGCCTTTGTTCAACCTCTGCAGATTTTTTTGTTTTTTAACTTTAGAGAGAGAGGAAGGAAGAGAGAGGGAAACATCGATTTGTTGTTCCACTTATCTGTGCATTCATTGATTGACTCTTGTGTGTACCCTTGTATGTGGGAATCGAACCCACAACCATAGTGTATTGGGATGGCGCTCTAACCAGCTGAACTACCCACGCTCAGGCAAATTTTATAACACTCATGGCAGAGGTACTGTTATTTTCCCTGTTCCGTACGGGAGGAGCTCGGGGCTTAGAAAGGTTCAATAACTTGCCAAGATCATGCAGGTAAGGGTGGAACCACTGCGGTCCTAAGGAAAGAAGGAGGGATATGTAGTGCTCCCTGAAGGGAGTCGGAGATTGGATTTACCAGGGAATTTGGTAGTGTGTGTCCTCGGAGGTGGAACCAGTCTGCCAAGTAGTAGTGGAGGGATGCTCTCTAGCAATACTCAGGTGCTGGCAGAGAAGGTGGGGGTGGGGGCTGGGGCAGGCACTGTGGGAAGGCAGGGGGAGGAGGCTGGGTAGATTAGGTCTTAAGCATAAGACCTGGGTTCTGGGAATTCAGGTCAAATTTTAGCTGGCCCCTCAAAAATTAGCTGCCCCTACAGTAACTGCTGGCACCAGTGACTGCCTAGCTCCCAATAAACTTGCTACGCCCATAGTAATTACTGGCACCAGTGACCACACCTATGTCTTTCAAAGATATCTTTATCTGTAATAGGAATTTGGCAACTTCTCTGTTTTCAGAATCAACTCCGGCTCTTAATAAACTCCCGCATAGGACCATCTGCAGTGGGTCCTGTCAACTCCAGCTCCCCTTTAAAAACCCCTGCCTTGTTGCTGTTCAGGGCTGACACCTTTTTGGTCTCAGCCCACCTGTTTACAGTTGCCCAAAAAGATCTTTTAAACTCATTTCCTGTTCTCCTGTCATTTCTCTTCTCACTCTGCTGAACCTAGCATAGGGGACACACAGAGCAGCTGGGAGTCAAGGTGACTGGGGATGACCAGGGGGGCTCAGGCTCCTGATGATGTTGATGTTTATAGGGAGTGGTATGAGAGCCCTGACAAGGGTTCCATCTTTGACTCTAGGAAAGATACTGGATGCCAGAGCTCCCTCTCTCAGAGACTGGCTAGGTCACGCCAAGGGTGAGGCCAGGCTGTGTAGTGGAGAAGCCTGTCCAGGTCCTGGGGCCCCCAAAACCTGCCTGCATGGTTGGGGTGGCAATTAGAGATCACATAAGAGAAGTAATAAGCTAACAACTCTGTGACAGGTGCCATGCTAAGCGCTCTTTCCAGCCGTTCATTCATTTGACCTTCGCAAACATTCTATGAGGAGGGAGCTATTAGGGCGACATGCCACAGCTAAGACAATTTAGCCGCTGAGAGTTAAATGACTTGCCTGAGGTCACCAGCAGAAAATACAGTCCCAGGATTTGACTTGGCAGCCCTCCATGGAAGCTGCTCTTCACCTCTCCTCCACCCAGCCTCTCAAGGGACCTGCCTTGTAAGAGGCATCATCTTCCTTCACACCAGAGGGAACAGAGCTATGCTTCCTTGTTCCTTTTCCACCAGCTGGGGGGAGGGGTGGCCTCTGATTTGCTGGTCTTTGTGGCAGAAGGGAGATGGCTTCTGCTGGATTCATAGCTCCACCCTCAAGGCTCTTTTGCCTGTGAGCTTGGGGACCATCCCCACCTCCCCTGCTTCCCAGCTGTGCTAAGGAGTTTCCCAGACTTGTGGGCCCACAGGGCCAGCTTCCTCACTTCCTCCCTGGAACCCCATCCGCCTGCTGATCCCAGGGCCCTGCCTTGCTCCTTGCCTTGCCCTCTGCTCACCCACAGGCCAGGCCTGAGCTCAAGAGCTGGAAAATGGCCTGGGATCAGACAGCAAATAGAGACCTTGGCATTTGGGGCACAGCCTGGGACTGCTGGGGTGGACAGGAGCTGTGAGCAGAGTCTAGGAAAGAATGCGTAGGTGGAGAAAGGAAGAGGTGACTGGGAGCCCCTGATTTCAAAAGCAGGGGGTAGGGTATATTGTTATTTGTTACTGACTGAGCACTTAGCATGTGCTAACCACTGCCCTAACTTCTTTTATCTGCATATTCTCACTGAATCTGCTCTGCAAGTCTAGATACCATGACCCTCAGTTGAGAGGGAAATGGAGGGACCGAGAAGTTAGGGGTCCATCTAAGGGCACAAGGAATTGGCCGAACAAGGATTTGAACCCAGCTCAGTTCTCATTTCCTGTACACAGATGAAAAGGGGTTAAAAGCTGACCTGGGGACCCCGGAAGGTTGGAGTAACCCAAGGGGGCAGGGAAACCAGCTGTCTCACATCCCTTGAGGGACGAATTTGTGTATATTTTCAGGGTCTCCTCTGGCAGCTTAAGAAGGAGACGTCGCCCCCACCAGCTCCCAGCTCCCTATGGGGCTGGGCCCCCAGGCAGCTCTGAGCCAGGGCTGGGTCAGCATGGGGCTGGGCTCCCGGGGTCGAGGTGCCTGGCTGGGAGGTAGCGCCGCGGACTGAAGGACAGACTCCAGAAGCCCTCCCTGAACAAAGACGGGGTGGGAGGAGGCCTGGAGTGTCCCCTCCCCGCCTCCCCCAGCGCCCGCCGAGCGAGACCAGACTGCAGTCAGGCGGAGCGAGCATGGCGGGGTCGGGGGCTGCGCTGCTGCCCCTCTTCCTGCAGCTCCTGAGCCTGGCGCCGGCCCGGGGAACGGGCAGAGGTAAATCGGGGAGGCGAGAGCCTAGGGTCGGCAGCCCTGCGGACAGGAAGGGGGGACCCCACCCTTGCTCAGTTTGAGTGAAGGAGCAGGGGCTGTGGCTGCCTCTCCCGGCCCTGCCTGGGGGCGCGTGGCCAGCCTCCCTCCCCCAGCCCCGAGGGTGGAGGAGCCAGCTTGGTGGGGGAGCGCAAGGCGGAGGCCGGGGTCCAGGAAAGGGAGGGGGCTTCCTGCTATGGCCTGGGGAGGAATTCCTGCAGGCAGCGGTGGGGGAGAGGCTGCCCTGGAATCCCGGAGCCTGAAGTTAATTATTTGTCTTGAGAAAGGGGGGAAAAAAAGGAGGCCTCCTCTGGCAGCTGACTTTGAGTCTCTGTGTCTGGCTCTCACCCAGAGGGACGGGCGGGAACAGAGGAATCAGAGAGGGGAGCCGAGGACAGTTTCAGGGGGAGCCATTAGGCTCCTGTGCAACCCTCAGGAGCCCTTTCTGCAGGCCTCTCCCGGCAAGGGACCAGCCCGATCATCCCTGAGGGTCCCAAAGGACCACCAGCTTCTCCCTGATGCCCTAATTAATCCTGCTTAAGCAGGTCTGGAGGAGGATGCGGGGTGGGAGTCAGGCTGGTTGGGTTTAACATGCTGAGACCTGATTCATCCCTGGATGCCCTTCCTGTGGCTGCTAGGAAGGAAGCTGGGTACCGGGGCCGCAGCATCAGAGCCGCTCCAGGACACCCTGCACAGGGAGAGGGACAGCAACGTGCACAAACAGTTTGAGTGCCCACGTTTGTTGAGGTGTGAGAACCCAGATGTAGGGATAGCAGGGCAGGCTGAAAGGATGGGTGGCACTTGTGAAACGTCACATTTGCACCTGCTCCTGGGACCTTCAGTGTGCCAAGGGAGAGGCGGAGGCTGGCAGGATGACCCTGTCTTCTGTCTTCTGAAGGGCGGGAGGCGAGGAGAGGGGACGGGTTAGGGAACGAGTGGGTGAGACCAGAGACTGAGGGCGTATGCGAGGGGTGAGGAAGTGGGAAGCTGAATCTCGGATTTCTGAAGACGTACGGATGGCATTAACCGAACCAAGGTTTGGAAGAAAGAGGACAACTTAGGTTTTGGACCAGAATCTCCAGTCCCTCCTTGGTGATGGCACTGGGGTGGTGGGGGAAGTGGGTGACATTGTTCCCCGGCTTCACAGGATTAGTGACCAGGAGAGAGAGAAAAACCCTTTTAGCCACTAAAAAGCTGCTGCTGTGGGAAGACCCTCCCCTCCCCTCTCCCTCCTCCCCGAGCCCCTCCCCTCGGGAGGTCTGAAGGGTTAGCCTGGCCCCCACGTCCCAGCGGTTGCTCTTCTGAAGGCAGGAGAGGGGTCAAAGTGAGAGTGGTCGTCCCTAACCCCAGTTCTGGGTTCAGAGGCCCCCTTTCCCTCAGTCCAACATGGGGTCCCCCCAGACCCCTCAGCCACAGTCCGGGACACAACGGGTGGTAACGGGGAGAAACTGTCACAGCCCCCTGCAACCGCCCACTACCCACATTCTCCAGAAGTGGTGCCTCTCCCACTGGTGAAGACGTAGGTGACTGGCAGGCTTTGCTCACACCGGAGCCCAGCTCCTGAAAGCAGTCCTGCCTTTCACCTGTCTGCCCACCTCTCCTGCACTTCAAGGCCGAAGTGCTGGCTTCTGGGCACTGTCGGCTGTCCCGGCCGAGTCCCTGGCCCCAGTGAGGATGAATGACCATGACATGCGGGGAGGCTCTGGTCCGGATACTCCCAGTGCCCCCTGAGGGCCAGGTTCCCTGAGGAACCATCTGCCTAAAAGGTTTCTGCTACCTGGGAAAGCTGGTCTGGGTCACATTTGTCCACTCAGGTCTCCCTCCTCCTTCCTATTTTCACCCTGACACCCTCACCGGCCTACCTCCTTCCACGGGCCGTGGGTGGGCAGGTGGACAGGACTAGGACACAGGCTGGCATCACTGGGAAGACAGAACCCAGGAAACCTTGCTGGCTTCTCCCCCATGGCCCTGCCTGGGTTCTTGTGGCTTCAGGTGCAGCTGTCTCCCGAGAGTCCCCGGGGCTTGCTGACATCCATGACCGCCAGCAGCAGGCCCCAGCCCACTCCTCAGCTCCGGCTGGTGCCCCCCAGAAGCAGTGGCGCCCCCTGAAGGAGTCGCTGAAAAGGCTTGAGGCTGCGGTGACGGAGCTCAGAGAGCAGGTACCGTTGAAGGCCCGGCCTGTGGATTGCGTTCCTGGGGCGGGGCAGGCCTTGTATAGTAGGAGGAAGGAAGGGAAGAGCTGGGCTTGGAGGGGGGCTAAGGGGTCCTAAAATAGAGTCATGTTTTAAAGATACATAGAGTGGTTCTTATCTGAACAGTTCTTAACATTGTTTCTTTCATAAAAATGAAGAAACTCCAGGGTATGTGTTTTGTCAACCCAGACTTTCATATTCTTTTACGTATCTGCAAACATAGAGCGCTTATTGCATAGAAGGCATCCTCAGAAAAGATTTGGGATGGATCCAGGCCTTGAACTGATGGGCGAAGGGATTGGTCTCCTTTGGCCCAAGGGAGAGGCCAGGGGCCCCATGCTCCCCTAGGAGCCAGTCCAGATCCCAGGTCCTGGGAACTATGACAGTCTGAGCCGGATGCTGACTGGACGGGGACTCGCACCTGCTGAAACTCTCAAACTTTTGCCCCGAGGGGGATGTTAGGGGAAGCTGAGTCAGCACCTCCACCCCACCCCTCACCCCCACGTTTGCTCCAGAACAAGGACCTGCAAGAGAGAGTGAGGCAGCTGGAGTCTTGTGAATGCCGCCCCGCGTCTCCCCGGTGCTGGGGGCTGGGGCGGGTCTGGCCTGAAGGGGCTCGCTGGGAGCCCGACGCCTGCACCTCGTGCGTCTGCCAGGATGGGGCTGCGCTCTGTGACCCCAAGCCTGGCCTGCCCCAGTGCCGTGGTGAGTGCCACCCCATCTGCCTGCTGGGACCGCAGGGCCCAGAGATGGGCACGAGGGCCCGAGTGACAGCACCATCTCCTCCTCAGGCTGCAGCCACAATGGTCAGGCCTATGGCAATGGGGACACCTTTTCCCCAGATGCCTGCACCACCTGCCACTGCCTGGTGAGTTCCGGGACCCACCTGACTATCCTGTGCCTGTCCCCCTTACCTACCTGCCTCCCTTTAGCTACCTGTGGCTGCAGCCTGTTGTGTTGAATGTTAAGTAATGGGATCTGCCTGCCCCTACCCCAGACCTTGTCACTGGTGGCCTTCAGCCGATTCTGAGTGGTCCTACTTCCTGGAGCTCAACCCCCATGCTCGTGGTGGGGACCCCCGGCTGCTCAGATTTGGGCCTGGCACACAGGGGCAGGGAGGGCAAAGAGGATGGTGTTGCTTGTCTTCCAACATCACCCCCTCACCTCTGGATGTCCTCTCTCGTCTCTCTGTCCTTGTCATCCACCCTCCTGTTCTCCCTCATCTGGATCTACATCCACATTCTCCCCGCCTTGTGTTCCTCACTCTTCCATTGAGGAAGGCCTTGGTTCCCTTCCTAGGATCTCTGCACTCTGGGAACTGGCTGGGGCCTGGAAGAGATGAATTCTAGGGTCAAGAGTGACAGGAAATGATGGGCATGGGGTGGGATGCCTCTTTTTTGCCCTTAGATCAAGGGTTACCTGTGTGTCCTGAGCCAACTCAGCCTCTTGCTCCTCTGGCATGTCCCAGGGTAGGATGAGGTTTCGGTTCTGGGGACCCTGCTCCCCAGGGCTCTGATGCCAGCACAGCCACCAGTCTGCCTCCCTGCAGGAAGGAGCCATAACCTGTACCCAGAAGCCATGCCCGGGGGAACCCTGCCTGGAGCCAGGAGCATGCTGCCCACACTGTGAGCCAGGTCAGCCTCCTGCCAGCCTGGCCCCACCTCCTGTACTTGTTCTGCCGCCCTGGGCCATGGTCAGCCACCTGCCGCCTACTATGCGCTCAGAAGGTGCCTGCCCGCCCACTCATTCTGCCAGTGGCTAGAGGAGTTCAGAACTGAAGCACAGTCAGCAAAATATTGACTGTGGCCTGGAACTAAACCAGAGGCTCTGTGTGATCTCTTACCTGCCCTCAGGAGCTTCTGATTTAGTTAAGAAGATGGAGTTATAGTTAGTATAATACAAGATCCAACGAATAGATTAAGGGGGCATATAGAAAGGCAATAGTGGTTAGTTTTCAGAGGAGAAAGGCAGGCAGGGAAGCCCACCCAGACTAGGTGTCAGGGCAGGTTTATGATGGATTGAGCTGAATCTTCTAGGGAAAGTGGGATTTCACCAGAAAGAGACAGTGCTTACAGGCCCTCTGGGCACAAGAACAGGGTGGTGAGAGGTGTATTGCAGGCAGTCTGTTAGGAAAGGCCTGTAGGAACAGGCTGCCTTGCAATTTGCTTTCTTCTGTGTGCAATAGGCAGCCATTGAAAGTTGAAGAGCCAGAGTGTGGCATGTTCAAAGAGGTGTCTGCGGATTATTCGCCTGGTATGGTGCTGGATGCAGTGACCAGTTAAAGGGCCATTAGAGCAGTTGTGTAGTTGTGGAGCCAAGCATAGCAGTGGCTGCAGAAGGAGGGTGTTTCTGAAGAGTGAGCAGGAGCAGGTGACTGTTTGGATCCCCTGAAACAGTGGGGAACGGGAATGACGAGGACAGTGGTGCCAGGAACATGAGAGAGCTTGCAGGAGTGGAGGCAGTGATCAGCTGAGGGGGTCATGGCCAGGGAGACAGAGTGGCCAGGCTTCGCAAATGAAAATGCAGGATGCTCTGTTAAATTTGAATTTCAGACAAACAACCCATATTGTTTTAGTGGAAGTATACAATTTGGGCCATATTTACACTAAAATAGTATGGGTTGTTTATTTTGTCAACGTAAGAAACACCCAGATCCAGAGAGAATTTTTATAAATTTATTACAGCCCTGGCTGGTGTGGCTCAGTTCACTGAGCGCTGGCCTACGAACCAAAAGGTCGCTGGTTCTATTCCCAGTCAGGGCTCATGCCTGGGTTGTGGGCCCAGTTGGGGGAGTGTGTCTGCCCCGCAGGCAGGCAACCAATCAATGTATCTCACATATAATGTCTCTCTCTTCTCTTTCTCCCTCCCTTACCTTCTCTCTAAAAATAAATAAGTAAAATCTTAAACAAACAGTTTATTTAAGCCAGGAAGCAAGATCTCAAATGATTATGTGCTCTCTTGAGGGTGATTGTGGCTTATTTCAAAGGTTATGTTAACCTAGCTGCACAATGGATGGGGCTTATTTAAGGCAAAGGAAAAGTTTTACTAAAAAGTTGTACGTCTGGGACATGACCTTCCACCATGACCTGCCCAGTTAGGAATTTATGATCAGATCCCCATGTGAAGTTACTTTCCATAGAAGCCTTATTTTTCATCCACACTCTGGAATTCAAATTTAATGGAGCATCCTGTGTTTTATCTACTCTAGTCCAGCAAGAATCTCAGCTGGTGGTGGGAAATGTGGGACAAGGGCTCAGGGAACAGAGTGAAGTTTGGAAATGTAGCCTGGGGGTCTTGGGGGAAGATGGTTAATGGATCTCAAAAAAAAAAAAAAAAAAAAAATGGGACATGCACACACAGCCACTGCTAGCCCATATGCCGTCTTTGGCCAAAAAATAAAATAAAATAGGAAAAGGCATCCGTTCCTCAACGGATGGAAATTTGTTGTAAAATAATGGAAAGCTACTGATTATGTTAGAGCCGTATACTTTACTGCCATCTTCCGGAAGGTTGTAGTAGTAAATACCAAAATCTCTGAGGGGCGCCCCACTGTTGTGGCACCCTCCAGGGTGCTTTGAGTCCCAACCTTATGGGTCTCTTACTTGGGGACCTGGCCTTGGCTTTGCAGGTTGCCCTGAAGGTCACAAGGCTGGGGAAATGTGGCAACCTGAGCCCTGTGTCACCTGTACCTGCCAGGTAAGGGAATCAGAGCCTGGCCCCAGCCACCACCCACGTCCCTGCTGCTCCATGTACCGCAGGCCTGGCAGGTCCAAGCCCAATCTAGGGGCTAGAGAGGGCCGCCACTGCCACCCAGGCCCTGAGGCCCGGAGCCTGCTAGACTAGCACTGGAGCCTGCAGTGGGGAGAGCAGAAGGGCTCAGTGTCTGCCCCGCAGGCAGGGACCGTGCGGTGCCAGGGACCCTCGTGCCCAGTGCTCAACTGCCTAGAGAGCTACACCCCGCCTGGGCAGTGCTGCCCCGTCTGCCGGCCAGGTGACCTCCCCACCCTGCCTTGCCCCTCCAACCCCTTCATCCCAGGGCGTCCAGTATCCATTTGGGGGTCATACCTTCCCTCTGGTGATGTCCCCCACCCTGCTCTCATCTGATCAGCCTGTCATTATGGTAACCCTCCCCAGGCTGCGAGTACGAGGGGCAGTTTTATGAGGAGGGGGCCAACTTCCTGTCTAGCTCCAACCCTTGCCTCCGATGCTCCTGCCTGGTGAGTCTCTCCACCCCTTTGCCCAGACCCTGCTCCTCCTTAGATGTCCTCCTCCCCACCCTGGGGACATTCTTGCAGCCCCTCACATGCCTTCCAAGGCCTGGTACCAGTAAGCTTCACTCTCTGGCCTAACCCTGTGCCCCACCTCTGTAAGGTGCCTACCACCTGCCACCTGCCTGCCATACTCTCGCTGGGAGTCAGACCCAGAGATCTTACAGCTATTGGTATATTACAGAGGAGCCTGGTTCACTGTGTGCCCATGAAGTGCCCATCCAACTCCTGCCCTGAGCCAGTCCTGAGGCCTGGCCACTGCTGCCCAACATGCCAAGGTAAGCCCTGACCCGGCCCTGGAGCCAGAATGCCTGAGCTCAATACTGTCCCAAAAGCAGGTGCCGGGTACAATGGAAACTCAGGGAGGAGACCTACCCCAGCCTGGGCACCAGAGGAAAAGCATCTTGAAGTCCATGCATCTGGAGTGAACCTTAAGGATAACGCTGTTAGCTAGGGGAAGGGTGGAATAAGACAGAGGGAATCCCAGGAAGAGGGGGCAGCTAGAGCAGAGGCTTGGGACTGACACTCAAGAGGGAGTTTGGTGGATGTTAGGTGGGAAGGTGCAAGCAGACAGATCTTACAATGAGAGGTGGGGAGGGGCCAGAGAATGATGGGGGGCGTGGCCATGTTGAGTCCAGGGAAACTGGGAAGGACAGGCTGGGAGCCTGGCTTTACCCAGCTTGGGGCATTGGCAGATGTCAAAGGGATCTAAACAGAGGCATGACCTTGTCCTGTCTGGGCTGAGAGGAGCGCCCTCGGAAGGCATGTGGAGGAGGAGGGGAGCAGGCTGACGCTGGGGCCCAAATTTTCTGCCCATCTGCCCCCCAGGCTGTACAGAGGGTGGCTCTCACCAGGAGCATGGCCAAGAGTGGACTGCACCTGGGGACCCCTGCCAGATCTGCCAGTGCCTGGTGAGCCCCCATGCTGCTCCTGGGCTCTCCCCACTCGCCCTCTCCCTCAGGCCCACCATGTTCATTCCTTCATTCCACTGAGCACATCCCGAAGGCACTGAAGGGACAGAGTTGGAGAGGACCTGATCCTGGGCATGGTGAGGGCAGGGACGGGGTTGTGCCTGTCTGCATGCCCTGCTCTGAGCACAGTAGGTATACAGCACAGGTTTGTGAACTGAGCTCAAGACCCTCGCAGGCCACAGGAGCGGGGTGGGGAGACTATGGCAGACGGCACAAGCCCCAGGGCCGGAGAAATTCTCGTTGACTAGAGCTGCGTGGTCTAATCAATAGCCACAATTGCTTGTGACCCCCGAGCCCTTGAAATGTGGCTGCCCAATTTGAGATGGGCTTTAATTATAAAATACACATCAGGTTTTAAAAATGTTAATATTATAGAAAGGAATGTAAACTATCTCATTCACACTTTGTGTTGATTACATGTTGAAATAACATTTTGGATATATTGGGTTCAGTGGAAAGTATTATTAAAATTCAGTTTTATCTGTTTTTATTTTTATTTTTTAATTTGGCTGCTAGAGAATTTATTCCCGCCCCCCTACTATTAGAGAATTTCAAGTGACACATAGCTTGTTTTATATTTCTATTGGGCAGCACAGGTCTAGAAAATGTCTTTTTTTCTACCTAAGATTGTATTTCTTTATTTTTAGAAAGCGAGGAAGGGAGGGAGAAAGAGAGGGACACAAACAATCAGTTGTCTCACTCCCCCTCAACTGGCACTCAGCCCAGGCATGCGCCCCGACATGGGAACTGAACCGGCACCCCTCTGGTTTGCAGGCCAGTGCTCAATCCATTGAGCCACACCAGCCAGGGCCTGTCTATGGAATTTTATTACAGCAGCCTGAACAGATTAAGATGCCAGGTATAGGGAACAGCCAGGACGGAGCCTAGGGGAGGAAGATGGGGACATGGAAGCCTAATGTTTAGGCAGGGCCCATGCGGAGAAAGGCTGTCTCATGGGGGCTGAAGCCATCCCAGAGCGATAGCCTGTCAGACTAGGGACTCCATGATGAAAGCCATGGATCCTTTTACAAACATGTGCTTCCCCTCCCTGTTCACACTGAAGCCCCACTCCCCTCACCTGTGAGAAAAGTGACTGGCTGCCCAGATGCTGATGGGGCTAGCGGCAGTGAGCCCAGGTGTAGACGTGAACTTCAGGGATGGAGTCCGTGTGGGATGGGCCATGGGGAGCAGCAGCAGCTCCTGCTTGTTAGCCACCAGCTTCCAGAGGTTGATGCCATACAGGACACGGAACTTAAGTAGCCAGCCAGTTACACACCTGTATTTGTTTCCTAGGGCAGTCATAACAAAGTACCATAAAGAGAGTGAGTGGCTTAAAGTGTTGTCTCATGATTCTGGAGTCAGCAGGGTTGGTTCCTTCTGAGGCTGTGAGGGAGGCTCTGTTCCCAGGCTCTTTCGCAGTTCTGGTGTTTGGCTGGCACGCTATGGTGTTCCTTGGCTTCTGCCTTCATCTTCACTTGTTGCTCTCCGTGTGTGTGTAAGTGTATGTGCTCAAATCCCCTCCCTCCCTTTTTAAAAGTTTTTATTTATTTACTTTTAGAGAGAAGGGAAGGGAGGGTGAAAGAAAGGGAGAGAAACATCAATGTGTGGTTGCCTCTAGCACACCCCCAACTGGGGCCTTGGCCTGCAACCCAGGCATGTGCCCTGACTGGGAATCAAACCAGCGACCTTTGGTTTGCAGGTCATCATTCAATCCACTGAGCCACACCAGCCGGGCCAAATTCTCCCTTTTTATAAGGATACAGTCATTGGATTAGGTGCCACCCCACTTCAGTATGACCTTATCTTAACTTCTTATATCTACACCAACCCTATTTCCAAGTAAGGTCACATTCTGAGGTAACGGGAGGCTAGTCTTCAACATAAGAATTTGTGGGTGGAGGCCCTGGCTGGGGGCACAGTAGATAAGGAGCCAGCTTGTGAACCCAAAGGTCGCTGGTTTGATTCCCAGTCAAGGCACCTAACCAGGTTGCAAGCCAGGTCTCCAGCCAGGTCCGTGGCTGGAGGCAGATGACAGGCAACCATACATTGGTGTCTCTCCCTCTCTGCCTCTCTCCCTTCCCTTCTTTCTAAAAATATATAAATAAAATCATCTTAAAAAAAAAAAAAAGGAATTTGTGGGTGGGAGGGACACAAATTAATTCCTAACAATGCCTAACAAATGGCTGGCTGAGATCTAAATGCTGTTTCCGCCACTTGGCTGAGCTCTGATGGCGCCTTCCCCTGCCCACTCTGCCCCCTACCAGGAAGGCCGCATCCAGTGCCGCCAGCGAGAATGCTCCAGCCTGTGCCCATACCCTGCCCGGCCCCTCCCGGGCACCTGCTGTCCTGTGTGTGATGGTGAGCCGGTGGGTGGAGCTTGGAGGGGCTCAGAAAGCTGACTGACAGCTCAGCTGGGGTGTCCCACCCAGGCCAAACATGGGGCAGTAGAGGGCTCCTGAGGAGGGTCTAAGGCACCCTCTTCCCACCAGGCTGCTTCCTGAATGGGCGAGAGTACCGCAGTGGGGAGCCCGTGGACTCTAGGGACCCCTGCTCGAGCTGCCGCTGTACTGTGAGTGTGGCTGCCCAGCAGGGAGGGCCTGGCTTCTGGGTCTGCCTCTCAAAAGCTGATCAGGCCCTGTTGTCAGAACGGGAGTGTCCAGTGTGAGCCTCTGCCCTGCCCAGTTGCACCCTGCAGATACCCAGGCAGGACCCCCGGGCAGTGCTGCCCGATCTGTGCCGGTGAGTAGGGGCGCTCAAGTCACTGGGTAAGGGGTGGGCACTAGCCAAAAAGAGTTTCTGGTGTGTTTGTGGTAGGGGGCGGGGGTGCAGGTTGCTGCCTTGGACCTACAGGAAACCCCTTGAGCTAAAGGACAGAAGAAAGCCTTTATAAACCCTAAGCTCCTGCCATCACCAGGGAGGGCCAAGTTCTTATCTCATGTTCTCATGGCAAACCAGTCACTGTGGTGGGGCCCTGGCTCCTGGCAGAGACCCCTGAGGGGGGCGTCCTCATCAGAGTTGGAAGTGGATGTCAGGATAGAGTGAGGTTTCCCTGTCAGCCTCCAGTCATGTCCCCCTGTCCCCTTGTCCCCATGTCCAGGCTGTGAGTATCAGGGACACTACTATCAGAGCCAGGAGGCTTTCAGGCTCCAGGAGGGTGGCCGTTGCATCCATTGCTCCTGCCAGGTAGGCAGTCCCCGTCTTAAGCTCCAGATTGTTCTCATCCTGGAGGGCCTCTCACCCAGTATCCCTCTTAGGCTGGCGAGGTCTCTTGTGAGGAGCAGGATTGCCCAGTCGCCCCCTGCACGGTGCCAGACTCTGGCCTCCAGCTGTGCCCAGGTGTGTGTGGGGGGAGGGGAGAAACAGCTTCGAAGGGGCGCTGCTTCCAGTGGCTGTTCTTTCATAGTAAGGAGGGCATTGCTAAATCCACCAGCCCTTCCAGAGTATTTTCAGAGGCCACTGTGGGGATAGCAAAGCTAGGGTGCTGGGAAAGGTCCTGTAGTCTGAGAAGGGCAGAGATGGGTAGAGATGTCTGGGTTACCATGGTGATAGCCCCCTTGCTGTAGCCTGCGTGCTGGATGGAGAGGAGTTTGCTGAGGGGGCCCAGTGGGAGCCCGATGGTCAGCCCTGCACAGTCTGCTCGTGTCAAGATGGGGTGTCCATGTGCAGGGCTGTGCTCTGCTCCCCAGCCCCTTGCCAGCATCCCACCCAGACACCTGGTGAGTGCCCCACCTTGATCTACCTTTTGTCCCCTGGTTTGCCCAGCACATGCTGATCAGCTGGGCTCTGATCAACCTGCCCTGCCCAGGTGCCTGCTGCCCCAGCTGTGAGAGCTGCACCTACCACGGCCAAGTATATGCCAATGGGCAGAACTTCACGGACGCAGACAGCCCTTGCCGCACCTGCCGATGCGAGGTACCTTCCCAGGCTTGCTACTGCCCTGCTGAGCCCTTCCCTGGGCTCACCCCCATTGCCCTCTCCCCTGCTCCCAGGATGGTACTGTGAGCTGCTCCTTGGTTGACTGTCCACCCACAACATGTGCCAGGCCCCAGAGTGGACCCGGCCAGTGCTGTCCCAGGTGCCCAGGTATGTGCTTACTGAGCCTTCTGGCTCAGAGATCCTAGTTCCTGCCTTCCCACTGCCCCATGGGCATAACTGTTCTCTTAGAAAGCAGCAGTCTTCTGAATTATTTTCAGTCTGATGGAGCTTGGAACTCATAGGGGATGGGTGGGAGGGAGAGGCAAGACTTACATATCCTTCATTGTCACCCTATCACCCTTCTTTTCCATCCTACATTTCCTCTTCCAATAACCCACCACTCAGATATATTAGTCTGTCTACCTGTGTAACACGTTCGTGCCACAGACGTTTGATGTACCATGAGGGAGACTGAGGGCCCGAATGGGGTGTGCCCTGACCCCTGCCCGCAGGGACAGTGTGCTAGGGTGTGTGTCACAAACACACATGTGTGCTCAGAGAGCTACCCATGCCTGCATCACAGCCCCCTCCTCTCCATCTATGGGGCAGCTTCCAAGTGGCACTCGCGCAGTGACTCTGGACTCCCCAGGTAAAGGAGCTGTCTACTGGCCAGCTCTATCCCCATCAGCCTTTGCCTCCACTGCTCCCACCTCTTGCCCAGACTGTACCCTGGAGACCCAAGTGTTTGTGCACGGTGAGAGCTTCTCCCACCCTCGAGACCCCTGCCAGGAGTGCCAGTGTCAGGAAGGCCGTGCCCGCTGCCAGCCTCGGGCCTGCCCCAGGGCCGCCTGTGCCCACCCGCTGCCTGGTCCCTGCTGTGTGAATAACTGCAATGGTAAGGTGAACAAGATGGGGGGTTCTCCTGGGATGGTTTGGCCCCATCTATGGGAACTTGGGGCCAGAAGGGCAGGACCTAGGGCAAGTAGGGCATCTCCCAGGCCTACAGCTGCCCCCTCCCCCAGGCTGTGCCTTTAGTGGGAAAGAGTACCTCAATGGAGCAGACTTCCCCCACCCCTCTGACCCCTGTCGCCTGTGTCACTGTCTGGTGAGTCTGCCACGGGGATGGGAAGGAGTCCAGGGGAGCAGGGTTGGGGGTGGGGAGAGGGGGGGTCACCTCCACCTCCCACCACCAACCCACGCCTACTGCCTGGGTCCCTCTGTCCGTGCAGAGTGGCAATGTGCAGTGCCTGGCTCGCCACTGCCCTCCGCTGCCCTGTGCAGAGCCGGTCCTGCTGCCGGGCGAATGCTGCCGGCAGTGCCCAGGTAAGGGCTGCACCCCTTGGCTCCTCCTCCCTGAAAGCCCCTTCTGCAGCCTCTCTCTGGGCACTCCATGATGCAAGCTGTCTGGCCTCAGCCTCCCCTTCCAGCTGTCCGAGGCCTGGGGGCTTGGTCACCAAGAGCCTCCAGGAGCACTTCTTCCTGCCTGGGGACCCCTGCCACCGCTGCCTCTGCCTGGATGGCTCCCTGTCCTGCCAGCGGTTGCCTTGCCCACCGGCCCCCTGCGCCCACCCACGCCAGGGGCCCTGCTGCTCCTCCTGCGAAGGTAACTCCAGTCCTGGGTCCCCTTGCAGCCCTGTAGCGCCCCTGCCACCCGCTTTCTTCAACTTGCTGTGGAGCTTCGCTCTTGCAGTCACTGTCTCACTCCACGGACCTCTTTCTCCAGCCCTGGAGTCAGGCTGGGATTCTCCCTCCCCCTGGCCTGGCTCTCCCACACCAGAGTTCTCACAAAGAACTGGGGAGGCAGTGGCCACTTCACAGGGCCTGGGAGGCGGTGGGCCTGGTACACAGCCACCATGGCCCCTAGCCTTGCCCTCCTCTCCTGCCCGCTAGGCTGCCTGTATCAGCAGAAGGAGTTTGCGAGCGGGGAGCGCTTCCCTTCGCCCACCCTCCCGTGCCACGTGTGCCTCTGCTGGGAGGGCAGCGTCAGCTGTGAGCCCAGGGCCTGTGCCCCTGCCCAGTGCCCCTTCCCTGCCAGGGGTGACTGCTGCCCTGCCTGTGATGGTGAGGGGCAGGGGATATGGGGGTTGCAGACGGGGGGACTGAGTCAGTGTCATCCTTACTGCCTTGGAGAGGGCCCGGGATACTAATACAGGAAGAAAAAAACTCAGGACTAAAGCCTGGATATTTTCCTGCCTTGTGCTGCTGGGCTGTGTGACCTTGGACAGGTCATATAACCTCTATCGGCCTGATTTAAAAAAACAACAACAAACGCCTATTTTGTAAATGTGACTTTTTGTAAAATGCACATAATGTAAAATTTACCATCTTAACCGTTTGAAGTGTAACCATGTGAAGAGAGGGGTAAACAAGACCAGTTCCCCTAGTCTTTGGTCACTCTTGTGTTATCTTCACATGCCCTCTACCATCTATAACTTGATTTATTTACTATTTTTCTTCAAATTAACTCACTTTTAAATTTAAATTTATTTAGAAAGGCACCTTTACATCATTCTTTAAATAGAAAATTAGGTTTGAAAGGAATAGAATATTAACATAAAAATGAATCTAATTGAAGATCAAATATTAAATTCAAGCCCGATCCTTTTTTTTTTTTGCCTGCCAAGGCTTTGAACCTGAGACTCATCCTCTTTTTTGCTTTTTTAATTATTATCACCTTTTTTTTTTTTTTTAATAAAGAGACGTTTTAAGCTCTCAGCAAAATTGAGAAGAAGGCACGTATATTTCCCACCTATCACTTGCCCCCACTCCAGCTCAGAGCTGGTGACTGCTGGCTTCTCACTCTTTTCTGTTCCCCACCCTGCCTCTCTCCATCTTCTCTCCAAGGCTGTGAGTACCTGGGCGAGTCCTACCTGAGCAGCCAGGAGTTCCTGGACCCCCGAGAGCCCTGCAACATATGTACCTGCCTCAGAGGCTTCGTGACCTGCAGCCGCCGGCCCTGTGAGCCTCTGAGCTGCAGCCACTGGCTCACGCCGCCCGGGCACTGCTGTCCCACCTGCCAGGGTAGGGCAGCACCTGTCCTTCCGCTGCCTCTTCTGACTCCCTGCAGCCCACAGTCATCTGGCCTGGCCACTGTCACCCCCGCCCTGAGACAGCCGCGCAGCAGACCCACATGCTGCCTTTTCATTAGACCTTCGAAATGTATCCATGCCCTCCTCTGTCCCTACAGTCCCCGCTCACTGGCTATTGGTCCCTGCGCTGCTTCCAGACCTTCTTGCTCTTCAGTTGTCTTTCGGCCTTCCTCAAATATCACATCATGAGACTCAAAACCATTCAGCCCTGGGTGATTCAGTCGGTTGGAGTGTCTTCCCGTAGACCAGAAAGTTGCGGGCCCAATCCCCAGTCAGGGCACATACAGGAGGCAACTGATTGATGTTTCTCTCTCCCATTGATGTTTCTTTCTTTCTTCCTCCCTCTTCCTCTCTCCCTAAAATTAATAAACATATCCTCGGGGGGAGGATAAAAAAAACATTCAGTGGCTCCCACTGCCCTTGGGTGCATCGGGAGCGGCTTTCTTAGCCCAGGCCATGTCTCACCTTCCCTTCCAGGTGTGCTCATCCCCTCTTTTCACATCCTCTTTTCACACTGGCCCACAAGGACAGGACATTCTCAGCAGTCTGTGATCCCACCTCCAGCCCTCCATTGCCTTTCTGCTGGCAAGCCTCACCACTTACAGCCTGGCTGAAGCCTTTCCTCACGCCCCTCACCTTCCCAGCCACATGTCTCTCCTCCTCAGACTCCCTAAGCTTTGACGGGGTCCCCTGGCCCGGCTGTGTGTGTGTGTGTGTGTGTGTGTGTGGCGTAGACAGTTTCATTGATGGCGGCTCTTCCGTTGCATTCCCTGCTCTGCCAGGATGCCTCTATCATGGGGTCACTGCAGCCCCTGGAGAGACCGTTCCTGACCCACTTGACCCCACCTGCTCCCTCTGCACCTGCCAGGTGAGGGGGCCCTTTGGGAACTTGGTAACCTTCCATCCTGATCCTTCTTTCGGGTCAGGTGTTGTTTCCTCCATCCAGGTCTCACAGGGTACAGCCTGCCTGGGACAGCTAGTGGGACAGGATTGGATTCAGGTCTCCTGGGCCAAGTGAGGGGGTGCTGGGCCTGGAGGGCTTAGTAGGGGAGCCCCATCTTGGGACGGTGTGTAGGCTGATTTGAAAGTGTGATGACAGGGGAATCAGGAAGTGGCAGCGTGGTCTCTCTCCCCCAGGACGGTTCCATGCGCTGCCAGAAGAAGCCATGTCCACCAGCTCTCTGTCCCCACCCCTCTCCAGGACCCTGCTTCTGCCCCGTGTGCCACAGTGAGCCTTCCACACACCCAGACCCCATGCCCTTCCCTGCTCCTCTCCCTTCCCTTTCTGCCAGGCCTGAGGTTGGACAGGACAAGGTGACACAGCCCCTCCACCCAGGAAGCATGTTGCCCCCAGGCTGCTTCTCTCAAGGTCGGGAGCACCTGGATGGGGAGGAGTTTGAGGGGCCCACAGGCAGCTGTGAGTGGTGTCGCTGCCAGGTATGGTGAGGAGGGGGCGGGGGGCGGGGGGTGCTGGGCGTGATGCCTCTCGGGCCCCTGGCTAACCCAGCCCTTCTGCAGGCTGGCCAGGTCAGCTGCTCACGGCTACGGTGCCCACCCCTGCCCTGCTCACTCCAGGTCACAGAGCCGGGCAGCTGCTGCCCTCGCTGCAGAGGTATGTCCAGCCAGTGGGGCTGCCCTATGGCTTTGGCCCCTGGACCCAGCGCACCACCATCCGCCCTGCCTCCCTCCCCTCCGCTCCCCTCCAGTCTTCCCACCCGCTTCCCTCCTTCAGCCTTTCTGCCTGTCCCTGCCCCTGGCCTGCCCAGTCCCCGTCCAGATGCTTATTAGAGCCCCCGCAAAGCTGCCCCTTTCCTAGCCGCACCCCATTCATAATAGTAGTAATGTTAATGGTTATTGAACCCATACCATAAGCCAGACCCTGAGTAAAGACTTCACACATATCTCATTTGATCCACACAAGGTACTATTATTATTCTTATTTCACAAATGAGAGAACTGAGGTACAGAGAGGTAACATAACTACCTGTGGTCACTCAGCTGGTAGGTGGCAGAGCTAAGGTTTGCATCTAAGCTGCCTGGTTCTAGAATAGGGGCCTTTTTCTGAACCTGCCCACTGCCAGGTATGTTATGATTCCAGAACCATAACTGCATCTCACATGCCCTGTGAGGCAGGTGGGGTAGATGAAATCCTGTTCTGCAGCTAAGGAGACTAAGGTCTGAAGAGATTCCGTTACTTTGGGCACGTGGTTAGTGATGGAGACTCTCATTCATTCTACATGCATTTATTAGATGCCTGCTACATGCCAGGTGCTGGTGCTGGCACTGGCCTACTGCAGGCCGTGCCATTTGGTTTAGGAAGCAGGCATGGAAGGCATTAAGCCCAGGAGTTCTGAACCCTAACTTCATGTTGTCTTTCCCTTCCACCCCAGAGGAGTTCTGCCCGGAGTCACATTCACCCCTCACTCCTGCAGACCCACCTCCTGGGCCCCGCTGACCACTGGGTGGAGTGGGGTGGGGGGGGATCAGGGGCAGACCTACTGAACCCAGACTCAGAGTCACCCCTGCACCCCTGCCCACCCGGGACACAGGCTGCCTGGCCCATGGTGAGGAGCACCCTGAAGGCAGCAGCTGGGAGCCTCCGGACAGCCCCTGCTCCTCCTGCATGTGTCACAAGGGTGTCGTCACCTGTGCCCGAGTCCAGTGTGTCAGCTCCTGTGTCCATCCACACCAGGGGCCCAGTGATTGCTGCCCTCGATGCTCTGGTACTGGGGCCCTGGAGTGGGGTGAGGGATGGGGGTGACAGGGAGGCCATGCTTGATCAGCATCTCCCTGCCTTGGCAGTGGGTGGGAGCAGCAGAGACAGGCTTCTCCAGAGGTTGCCCCCCATTCTTGTACAGAAGCAAATCCTGGGGGCTAAGGGTTCCCCAGGACAGAGAATCCCACCTGTAGCCTTGTGGTCAGCCTAAGGCTCCCTGGTCCTATTCTGCTCCTACCCCACCCCCAAGACTGTGAGCATGAGGGCCGGAAATATGAGCCAGGAGAGAGCTTCCAGCCTGGACAAGACCCCTGTGAAGTGTGCATCTGTGAGGTGGGTGAGGGCGGCGCTGAGGGGTGGCACCGTAGGATGGCTGGCTGGTCACTGCGGGTGGTAGGCACCAAGAGGGTCAGAGAAAGGGGAGTGGTCCTGCAGCCAGGAGGTGAGGTGAGGCTTGGGGCCAAGAGCCAGGTGGGCCAGAAAGTTTGGAGTTTGCCAGGGCCCCAGTGCTGAGTGGGGGTACCACCAGGTAAGGTGGATGTGAACAGCAGGTGGAGGAGACGCCAGGGCATCTCCATTTGAAAGGTAAGACGGAGCCAATGGAAGGGCTTTGAGCAGGCAGGTCCAGAGATTGGGCAGTGAGGTTGGAGAGGAGGGCAGCAGGGGGGTGCAGGAGGGTCAAAGTCCACATGAAGGTTCAGGCCCAAATGGCTGGAAAGAGAAAAGGAAATCATCTCTGAGGATTGGGACTTGGGGTGAGGAGCAAGTCTGGGGAGATCCCAAGTCTCTCCGAAGCCTGGAGTCTACCTCCTGGAGGAGGTGCAGCAGGAAAGGGGAAGGGGTCTGGGCTCCCCGGGAAGAGGGTGGCTCAGTGCCCAAGGCCTGGGACCCACTCCTTGCTTATTCATTCCTGTTGTAGCTGCAGCCTGAGGGTCTTCCCAGCCTTCGCTGTCACCAACGGCAGTGTCCCAGCCTAGTGGGCTGCCCTGCCAGCCAGCTGCTGCCCCCTGGACCCCATCATTGCTGCCCAACCTGTGCCCGTGAGTCCCTGATATAGGGGCAGATAAAAGAGGACAGGGCTGCCACCCCTAGGCTGACACTGGAAGTGCCAGCAGCTCTCCTACACAGTCCTAGACTAGCTCCAGCCCTTTTCTGTGCCCAGTGGACTGTTCTGGAAGCTCATGCCCTGGCCAGTGAGGTTTGCACTACCCCATGTGGAACTAGGGAAGCTGACAGGGACCTCTTGACTCTGAAGACAGGTGCATCTCACCCAGCAGATGGTGCTGTGGGGTGGCAGCTGTGCTAGCTGCTGGCTTCTTGAGGGCAATGGTGTCAGGACCAGAGGGACAATGAGTGACCCAGCTACAGAAGTGGGGAGAGGTATTCTTATTAACACTTGCTAGGATGTGCTTCAGGGAAAGAAAAAAAAAAGACTAATTTATTAAGCACCTACTGCATGCCATGCACTGTACTTGTTTTTTGTGTTTTTAAAAAAGATTTTATTTATTATTTTCAGAGAGAGGGGAAGGGAGAGAGGTAGAGAGGGAGAGAAACATCAATGTATGGTTGCCTTTCACCTGCCTCCAGCTACAGACCTGGCTGGAGACCTGGCTTGCAACCTGGTTATGTGCCCTGGCTGGGAATTGAACCAGCGACCTTTGGGTTTGCAGGCCAACGCCTTGTCCATTGTGCCACCAGCCAGGGCCTGTACTTGGTTATTTTAATAAGCAGTATTTCGTTTCATTCTCAGTTACACAGTGAGGTAGTTATTATTATTCCTTTTTGACAAGTGAAGAAACTAAGGTTCTGAGAGGTTGATTGTTCTGCCTGAAATGGCTCAGATATTGAGGAATGGAACCTGGGTACCTGGCTGCCTGTGCTTTCTCATGCTGTTTAGCTGGACAATATGAAGGCAGTGGGAGGGGCAGCAGGCAGAGCAACATGTGGCCTCAGGGGCTTCAGGCTGAGGAAGCCACGCTTTGTCAGTTTCTAGGCCCCCACTTCCTCCCCTAGTAGCCTAGCAAAGATTCTTTTAAAAAATCCAAACTTTCATTTGCTGAACAAAAGGGATCGAGGATTTTTCCTTCCGGAGCCAAGGTGATAGGGATATGGGTATGCCCTGGGCCCAAGAAGTCCGGGGATAGAGTGGGTGAGTGAGATCAAATGGGCTTACATCTCCTGCTCCCCCTTCTACCCTCCTACATTGCGTTCTTGTCTCCACAGAGGCCTTGAGTAACTGCACAGAGGACCTCCTGGGGTCTGAGCTGGCCCCACTGGACCCCTGCTACACCTGCCAGTGCCAGGTGAGCTCTCCCGCCCTGTCTTCCTCCTCTATGGGCTGTGGCTGGGTCTTCTCCTGCAGCAGCTCCCAGCTTTTCATTCACCCCAACATTTGCCCACTTGTTCTGAATGTCGAATTCTGCTCCCTCCCTGCCATTCTCTGTCCATGGTGTTCACATGCCCTTCCATAGGACTTGACATGGCTCTGCATTCACCGAGCCTGTCCTGAGCTCAGCTGTCCACCATCAGAACGCTATACCCGCCCTGGGAGCTGCTGCCCCATGTGCCAGGGTAAGTGCCCAGCCTTGATCTGCACCCTCAGAGCACAAGCCCAGGAAAAAGACAGGGGTGGGGGTGGCATCCATGGGCCTAGTGGGATGACCAGCTCTATATTCTGAATGTTGGTTTCATTCTTTTGTAGAAATGGAGGGCTATTCATTGGGGTGGAGGAGAGACCCATGAGGCAGAGGGAGGCAGGGAATGAAGCCTGGATTCTCAAGGCCTGGCCTAAGGCTTGCCAATGGGCTCAGGAACCCCAGGCCAGCTGGTAGGGCATTATACTGTTGAGCTGGCAGCCAGCCCAGCCTGCCGTCTAGTAGGCCCACTACATGCTGGTTAAAGGAATGAACACTATCAGGATACTAAGTGGATGGGGTGGGTATACCCCTGCTCTTTAGGGGTGAGCCCCAGGGAGGAGGGATGCAGCTAGAAGGACGGTGCTCCCCCAGCCCTATTTCTTCTCATCAGAATGTGTGGTGGAGGCTGAGGGCCGGAGAGTGGCAGATGGAGAGAGCTGGCAGGACCCCAGCAATGCCTGCATTACTTGCATCTGCCATGTGAGCTGGGGGTGGAGGGTGGGGTGGGGGACCTTATAGAAGAGAGAAGCCTCAGGACACTAGGCCAACGAATCTGGGGTCTTTGAGGTAATTAGGAAAGAACACTCCCACCAGTGTTCTTTCAGAACTGGTGGGGATGCCAGAGGGGGCAGAGGCATCCCTGTGCTGGGGCACAGATCTGGGGGCTGGAATTCACCCCCCACTTGGGCATGAAGTGGGTGTTCTTATGGAGCAGGGCCAGAGAGAGAAGGGGCTGCCACCTCAGACCGTGAGCCAGATGGCCCCCAGAAGTGAGGCCAAGGATCCCAGCTCCTATTGGAAGTCCCTAGAGCAATGACCTCTGTCCTCAGTGGGGCCACGTGGAGTGCCACCTTGAGGAATGCCAGGCCCTCTCCTGCCCCTATGGCTGGGTGAAGGTTCGGGACGCTGGCAGGTGCTGTGAACGATGCCAAGGTGCGGGCCAGGGTGATGGGGGTAGAAAGACCGAGACTAGTGAGAGGGATGGGCAGCTGACCCTTGCCCTCTACCCTCAAGTACCCTCAGCCCCCGCCCAGTCGTGCACGCACCAGGGCCGAGAGGTGCCCTCCGGGGAACGCTGGACCGTGGACGCCTGCACAATTTGCTCCTGCGTGGCTGGCTCCGTGCACTGCCAGAGCCAGCGCTGCTCGCCACTCTCCTGCGGCCCTGTGAGTGCCGCGGTCTAGGGTGGTGGGGTAAGTGGGCACGTGGCACCGCCACCCTGATACCGTGGGGAGGAACCTGGCTTAGGCCAGGGCCGCGGAGCGGTGGGGCACCCTGTCCCTGCAGTTCCCGGGGCGGCCAGGGGGCGGTGAGCGATCGCAGTGAGTCCGAGAGCCCGAGGGCTCCGCGATCCTCCCGGAGTCTCTGCGTGGTGCTCAGCCGGCACTGCCGCGTGCCTGACCGAGTCTGGGGCGGAGGCCAGAACGAGGCTCCCGCCCTGAATCCCGGTAGCTGCTGCCCTCGCTGCCTGCCTCGGCCGGCTTCCTGCATGGCCTTTGGAGACCCCCATTACCGCACCTTCGATGGCCGCCTGCTGCACTTTCAGGGCAGCTGCAGCTACGTGCTGGCCAAGGACTGCGGTGGAGGGAACTTCAGGTACGCGGCCCCCTCTGCCTTCGCCTTCCCTGACCCCCTACACCCTCTCCTGCTGACCGTTGCGCCCGGGCCTCTCTCACCGCAGTGTGCACGTGACCAACAATGACCGGGGCCGGAGCAGTGTGGCCTGGACCCAGGAGGTGGCGGTGCTGCTGGGAGAGGTGGTTGTGCGGCTGCTGCAGGGCGGGGCGGTCACGGTGAGGCGAGCAGAGGACCCAGAGGAAGGTCAGTCCCACCCTGTCCACTCCTCAATCCTGACCTTGCTCCCGCCTCCCTTCTCCTACAGGTGGGCACGCACCTCGTGGCCTTGCCCTACCTGCAGGAGCCTCTGCTGTACTTGGAGCTGCGGGGACGCACCGTGATCCTGCACGCCCAGCCGGGGCTCCAGGTGCGGCCAGGGCGGGTGGGGGCCGCGAACCTCGGGCCTGCTTAGGCGTCTGTATCTATGGAGGGATCGCGGATTAGGGGCCCCTTTCCGGGCCATCTGAGGCCATTGAAGTGAGAGAGTTCTGCAGGATTCTGAGGGAAGAAGAGGAATCAGGGTCAGAGACCTCCGAGTGCAATGTAAGAAGTTCTAAGCCTGGTTTCTAATCTTGGCTCGGCCACCAACACACTAGGGCTCCCAGGCCTGTACCAATCCCCTGTGGGCCTCAGTTTCCTCCTTGGTTATATGGGGAAGGAATAGTGTGGGAGGGTCAGCTAAGGTCTCCTAGGTGATTTGAGGATTCCTTCCAACTCCCATATCAAAGAGTAATTCCCCTCCCCTACCTCCAGCTAGAAGCATGATTTGTAAAGTCCTAAAATAAGACTTGTCTAGACTAATTGCACTTTGTCATCTGTAAAGCCTGAATACCCATGCGATAGTGTATCTCTGGAAGTGGGTTGCATTTCCCCTGGGGGCCCAATTTGCAGGCAGAGGGTGCCTTCCTGGGAGCTGTGGGTGGCTCTTCACAGCTGCCACAGCCTATGCAAAACGGGGCCTTGGCCAGGGCAGCCTCTCTTCCATGCAGAGCCTTCATTCTACAGCAGGGGGCGTGCTGACACAGTGCATGCAGCGGGGATGGATCTTGGGCTTCTTGAGGTCTTGTTTTTCCTCATCCCCAGTCCCAGCCTCTCCGCACAGGTACTGTGGGATGGGCAGTCGCAGGTGGAGGTGAGCGTGCCTAGCTCCTACCGGGGTCGGATGTGTGGGCTCTGTGGGAACTTTAATGGCTTTGCCCAGGATGATCTACAGGGCCCTGAGGGGCTGCTCCTGCCCACCGAGGCTGCATTTGGGAATAGCTGGCAGGTGAGTGGTACAGGAGCCTGTGGGGTGGGCAGGTTGAAGAGGGCACAGCTGAGTCTGAGTTTCCACTCAATGGCAGGTGGGCTGGACACAAGATAGGCTTTTGCACTTTTAGGGTGGTTTGGGGGTGTCTTACCTGTCATGTAGCTGGAGGAGGCAGGATGGCCTGTTGAAAGAGGCCACATCAAATGACAACCCAAGTCCTGCTTTACTTCTTATGGGCTATGTGACTTTGAATAAGTTATTTGCCTGCTCTGGGCCTTGGTTTGTCCCCAAAATGCAGACTAAGGAAGAGTGGCTGATATTTTCTTCGCAATTCTTGTAGCAAGGTTTCTGAGGCTAAAACAAAATATTAGGTGGAAAATGCTTCGAAAAACAGCAGACAAATGTCAGCTGCCCAAGGATGCTGTCACAGCAGGGCCACTTTCCCCACCTAGGTCCCAGAGGGGCCGGGACCTGGTCGGCCCTGCTCCAAGGGCCGTGATATGGATCCATGCCGAGCAGCAGGCTACCGTGCCAGGCGTGAGGCCAATGCCCGGTGTGCCGTACTCAAGTCCTCCCCGTTCAGTCGCTGCCATGCTGTGGTGCCACCAGAGCCCTTCTTTGCTGCCTGTGTTTATGACCTGTGTGCCTGTGGCCCTGGCTCCTTGGCTGACCCCTGCCTCTGTGATGCCTTGGAAGCCTATGCCAGCCACTGTCGCCAGGCAGGGGTGGCACCTGCCTGGCGGGGCCCCACGCTCTGTGGTAAGCCAGCAATGCCTGGTGTGGGATGGGGAAGGGGGTATTCAGGTCCGGATGGGACAGGTACAGGGAAGGCTGGCAGGGGTGAGCAGAGTGACCAGGCCACTGTGACCCTGCCTTCCACTCCACCTGCAGTGGTGGGCTGTCCCCTGGATCGTGGCTTCGTGTTCGATGAGTGTGGCCCGCCCTGCCCGCGCACCTGCTTCAACCAGCACATCCCCCTGGGGGAGCTGGCGGCCCACTGTGTGAGGCCCTGCGTTCCCGGCTGCCAGTGCCCTGCAGGCCTGGTGGAGCACGAGGCCCACTGTATCCCACCTGAGGCCTGTCCCCCAGTCCTACTCACTGGGGACCAGCCACCCCGAGACCGTCTCAGCCCCAGCCAGGAGCCCCGGGGGACACCCTGATCCAGAAGACACAGACCAGGACCCACAGATCAGAAGTCTCTCCTCTGAGAGCCACTCCCACGATGGCCAGAGCTGCAGAGAGAGTGCCCTGCCCAGGCACTGGGAGCCTCACAAAGACCCTAGCCATGTTGAGTCAGAAGCAGTAAACTCAGAGCCTGTCCTAAGGCCGCCTTGTGTGTGTGCGTGCTTCCTCCTGGCACTGGGGTGCAACATAGGCTGCTCAGAACATGGGGCCCCAAGTCAGTGTCCCCAGAGTCTGAGCGGTGGCAGCTGTGGGGATTCAGCTCTGGACTCTGCTCACTTTTGCATCCCGGGTCTGCCCCTACCTGCTACACCCTGGTGCTACCCCACAGTGGGCAGGAGGAAGACCCAGGTGTCCTGGTCCCGACCCTGTGCTCGCATGCAGCAGGCATTGCCTGTGCCATAGGGGCCCCTCTGTGGACCCTGCAGGGGCTGAAGTGCATGGAGAAAAGGCTCAGAGACCCCATTGGCATCCCCTTTCTCTTGGTTTGGAGATACCTCCTGGGCCACTCTGAGAGCTGGTGATACAGGGACTCTGACTAGAGTAGGGACAGGACCGTGATGCAACAGACACATGTGCATGTGTACACACTTCACATGGATGTACACCTGTGTGTATTAATGGAGTGGGCAGGGGGACCCATGTGCAACTTTCAAAGACAACCTTGTAGGGGAAAGAACAAGAGTTAGGAAATAGAAAAACCTCTATTTCTGCCTGGACCCGTGTGGTTCAGTTGGTTGGGCATTGTCCCACAAAGTGAAGGGTCGCCAGTTCAATTCCTGGTCAGGGCACATGCTTGAGCTGCAGGTTTGGTCACCGGTCAGGGTGCATACAGGAGGTAGCTGATCAGTGTTTCTCTCTCACATTGAGTTTGTCTCCCTCTCTCTGTCCCCTCCCTTCCCCTCTCTCTAAAAATAAATTAAATAGTTTTTTAAAAGAAAAACTATTTCTTTGAAAAGCAAAAATGCCTTTATTGTTTTATTTTTATTTATTTATTTATTTATTTAAATATGGAACGCTTCACGAATTTGCGTGTCATCCTTGCGCAGGGGCCATGCTAGTCTTCTCTGTATTGTTCCAATTTTAGTATATGTGCTGCGAGCACTATTTTTATTTTTTTATAACCCTTTTTTTAAAAAAAAGATTTTATTTATTTTTTTAGAGAAAGGAGAAGGGAGAGAGGCAGAGCGGGGGAGAGGGACATCAATGTATGGCTGCCTTTCACCTGCCTCCAGCTACAGACCTGGCTGGAGACCTGACCTGCAACCTGGTTATGTGCCCTGGCTGGGAAATCAAACCACTGACCTCTTGGGTTCACAGGCTGGGTTCTCACCTTATCTATCCACTGTGCCACCAGCCAGGGCTTATTTTTAAATTGATTTTAGAGAAAGGAAGAGGGAGAGTGAAAGAGAGGTGGGGGAGAGAGATCTCAAGTTGTTGTCCCACTTACTTATGCATCCACTGGTTACTTCTTGAATATAGTGACTCTGACTGGGGATCAAAATGACACTCTAATCAACTGAGCTACCTGGACAGGACAAAAATATCTTTTTAAAGTGAACTCTATTTTGAACTCTCTTTGCTATCTACCGGCTATGTGAATTGGTGTCTTAGGACCTTAGCTAAAATATCATGGTGACTGGTTCTCTGTGGGTCTTGTGCTAGGACTTCAGAGTCTGGAGGTGACAAAAGTCACCTGAAATGTCAGTACCTCGTTTATCTGTCCATGCCAAATGAGTTTTGGAGAAAGTGATTGGGACAGCAATGCAAAAAACTGCTAAAGTGAGAGTAACCAGGCTTGTTCTGGATTCCTATTTACTAAAGTATTTTAATTTAATTAACTTATTTAGTTAAAAATATTTTATTTATTATTTTCAGAGAGAAGGGCAGGTAGGAAGGAAAAAAGGGAGAGAAGCAATGTATGGTTGCCTTTTACCTGCCTCCAGCTACCCACCTGACTGGAGACCTGGCTTACAACCTGGTTATGTGCCCTGACTGGGAACCGAACCAGCAACCTTTGGGTTCACAGGCCGACACCTATCCACTGACCCACACCAGCCAGGGCTACTAAGGTATTTTAATAAATGAAAACCCTACTTTGCTCACAACGCTTTCAGCAGTGCATATTTGGGGATATTGTGCTTTTCAAAGCTTTACCTGTTCCACGAACGAAACACGTGAAACTTGAGCTGGCTGAGATCATTTACAAAGTTGGACAAGTCATGGATCCAGTTACTGGGAAACCCTGTGCAGGTTTGGAGAGTCCAGTTAATTTGGAAACCACACATCTAACCAAAACCTGAAAGAACTCACTATCTCTTCAGAACAGTGAAGGAGGATTAGAAAAATGGGCCAAAGGGTAAGATTTATAAGTTTGCCCTCTGGAAAAGAAATTTTTCTATGTTTTATCACAAACTGACCAGTTTCTCTTCTCGTGTTTATGAAATATCTTAAAGTAAATGAAGAAAGAGTTGTTATAATTTTCCAAAAAAAAAGAACAAGGGGGACCCTATTCTCATTGCTGGGTCCCTAACATTTCCACAGGAGTGAAGGGAGAGGGTTGGGCTGAATTGCGATCACTGGCCTACTTGCCTGGCTGAGGCTGCTGTCAGGGGTTCCCTTCTCTCATGGAGCAGTTATGAAGCGGTGGGCAGGCGACTCTGCTCAGGACCGCAGAGACCGAGAAGCTCACAGGCCATCTCATGCGTTCCTTCCCTTCCCTAGTTATAATTCAGACTGTTTCCTCATCTGACGTATTGCAAGGAATAAGCAGAATTACCTAATGAACAGTGAGCGTCCTGCCTGAGGACAGCTTGGCGGCAGCCTTAGGGAAGCACTTGCCATTATCCTGCCAGTGATAACATGGCCTATTCAGGTGCCATGTTATCCTGGTCACCCATCTCCAGGTGAGGGAGACAGTGCCATATGTTAGCGCAGCTTACTCTCTGGGGTCCAGTTTTCTGAGCTGTAAAGTAGGGGTGAGAATGATAGCACCTGCTTCATTATTGAGTTGCTGGGAGGAAGAATCACATGTAGGGAGCACTTGTGCCCTGGCATGTAGTCAGCTGTTGGTAGCTGCTGCCCATGTTGAGCATACTAGATGCCTATGTAATAAGGCAGCTTTGTATGTGTATTTATGCCTGTGGATGCAATTCAGATCTTCATCGGGGATTGCAAACAAACACATGCACACACCTCTGTGCCAGAACCACGCTCCTTAGCTTACACTGCCACCTCCATGACGAAGAAACCCTTCCAGAGTCTCTCTGAGACTTGGCCTGGGTCCAGGCCATGGCTTGGATATCAGGTCCTGCATTATTGAGCTCTGGAGCAATGTTTCCTTGCTCCTGTGTGCAGCTTCTGGTCCTCCCCTCTCCAGTCTCTGGTGGCACAGAGGGAGAGGAGGGAGGAATCATCTGTTCTGGCTGCCTACCCCATGGCTCAGGCAGCCACACCTGGGGGCCTAGGGCTCCCTTGTAGCCCCAAGCAGGCCTTGATTCTGTACCAGCACCTCTTCCGGCACCCCACAGGCCTGGGCCAGCTCCAGGCTGCACTTCAGCAGGTGAGGGAGGCAGGGTAATATCTCCAGGGGGACAGGCTCTCCGTAGGGCCTGACCCAACATTGCCTTGCCAGGTGCAAGAGGGACAGGCTTGTCCCTCAGGCCTGGAGCTGCCCACCGTGCTGCTGGAGATAGAACGAAGCCGGCGGGCCCAGGAGCAGGTAGGGGAGGGCTGGGGTGTGGCAGAGGAAGGGCAGGGTGGGTTCCCTGGGTGGGTACCTCCTCAAGTCCTGGTACTCCATATTTCTGCAGCTCCTATGGGACTTGGAGCTGCTAACTGGGGCAGGGCTGGGCCTCTTCTGGCCTCCCCGTGCTCAGTTCTGCGGTCTGAGAGACCAGGCCCAGTGTGAGTGGAGCCAGAACAGCGAGCTGCGGGGTAGGATGGGTGCACACTCCAAGCAGCTGATGAGTGGGGTGAGTGGGGAGTCAGGGGGGTGAGGCAGTGGGACACTGGGACAAATCGGTAGTGAGGGAAGTGGGAGGAGTGTGGGACTTGGAGACAGGTGGATCTGGTTCAGATTTCAGTTCTGACACTATGTGGACTGTAAGCCTTTATTTCTTCAGCCACAACATGGGGAAGATAACATCTTTCTCAGAGGGCTGCTGGGAGGACCTTTGAACTCATCCATATAAAGGGTTTAGCGCTCAGACTTGGAGAATGGGAACGGCTTGTTCTGTGCTGACTATTACCATCCCATTTTTAACGATGATCCCAAGTCAAGTCTACCCGTGGTGGTGCCTAGAAGCCTTTAGACATGGCCATAGTGTGGGAGGAAAGCTGGTGTGACAGAGCCCTGGGACAGAGGCACTGACGCCTGGGGTGCCTCTGACATGCAACTCTATGCAGCTGCAGCCACGGCTCCTCCCTGCAGGGCTGGTGGCTGGGCCGCCCCTAGGAAGAGGGGTGCTGTGGCGACTCGGAACTATGACTGTGTCTCCAGTCCAGCTCAGCCATCTACTGCAGAGGCACTTTGGGCAGGTTAGCTGATGTCTCGGGGCCAAGGCACCCTCAGCTGTAGCAGAGGGGTGTGTCAAGTGAAGTGTCCAGCCAACATTGTCAGCCAGGCTGCAGGCTCACCTGAAGGCTTGACAGGGCAGGAGGGACCCCTTTCCAAGCTCCTTCACCAGGAGAGGGAGGGGGGCTCACCCAAGGCCATGGATGCCAGGAGGCAGGGTCTCTGGGGGCCACTTTAGAAGCTGCCTGCCACAGTGGTGCCCTGGGGACTAGGCACCCCCAAACCCTTCCAGAGTTCCAGGCTGTGCTCATCACTCCAGACTGGGGACGTCTTGAGCCAGAACCATCACTTCCTGGAGGGGTGAGTCCTTCTCCCAGGGTTTCTGTGCCCTCCGTGTTGCCACCCAAAGTGACCAAACACTGGCCATTTCCTGGTCTCCTTCCACAGCCCAGGTTCATCCTGGGGTCCTCACTTAGCCGAACTCTTATGGTTGCCCCACAGCCCCAGTCCAGCTCCCAGGATCCAGTACAGGGGTGCAGGGGCTGGGCCAGGCTGCCCTGGACTGAGTTTGGATGTTGGGGTAGTAGGCTCAGCAGCCTGCTGCAGGTGGAGGGGCTGGCAGATGGGCTGTCCCCCCTTTCCAGATGCAAGAGGTGCATATGAGACAGCTTTTGCACTCCTGCAGCGGGCAGGCCACAGACTGGTCATCAGCCCCAGATCCCGGGGAAGCTGGGAGTGATGCAGACCCCAAGCAGAAGAGCCCTGGCATGCCTGCAGAGCCCACACCTGGTATGTTGACAGGATGCAGCTGGGACAGCGGGAGCCCCTGGGCTGCGGTGGCCAGACTAGACTGGGAGGAGGCAGGATTCCAGTCCTCTCCTCACTCATTCTTTATCTCGTACCTCTTTGTTGGGTGTCTGGGCACCCAAGGACAACAAGTGGGTTTTATGTTCTGCACCAATTCTCCTTGATTGGCAGCAATTGTCTCAGGCACTGTGTCCAGGAGGATGATAAAGCTAACTTGGGGCTCGGGGGAGATGGGGAATGTCTGTCCACAGCTGTTATGAATGGAATAGCCTATTGGTCCCTTCGGGCAGGCACTGGGGATACACCAAGCACAAGAGTCTTGGCTCTGTCACTTGGTCCTTGTCTCTGAGGAGACCACAGCCTAGTGAGAGAGTGTGACCATAAACAGGTGATTAGAATTCAGTGGGATAGATGCTGTGAGCCCCGGACCTGTTAATTTAAAAGAAACAGACTCTCAAAGGATTTGTTCAATAATAAGCCCAGCAGAGCCATCAACTTTTAATTGTTCCATACTTTCTGATTGATAGAGAAATTTCTACAAGCATATTTTCTCTTGGGAATATGGAAATGTCAATTACATTATCACCAGGAGATTACAGATCAGAATTATGGAGGAAGGTGGTTGGAGGTTATTTTCTTAGTTCATGGCAATAATTTCTAAAGGCTTGGGAATCTTATCGATCCCTTTGCTCAGAAACTCTTTAAAAGACAGATATTTTCAGAGAACATTCTCTTTTGGTTCCTGTTATGGATGTTCCCACACCCGCACTGCATAAAGATTGAATGTTCTTGTGAAGGTCTCTATTTAAGACCCTATGGAATCAAGTGATTTAAACTAGTTTCATGGAGCTGAGTGACTGTCCTCCCTCCACAGCTGCAAGGGAACAGCACTATTTTGTCTCCTTTTTTTAGATTCCTTCTGTGAATTATGAAGACTTTGCAGTTTTGAGGCCCGGCTCTGGCCTAAAATCTTACATCTTGAATTTCATTTGCTTTTGCTATCAGGAACCAAGAAAGAGCTAAGAGGATTTTCCTTAGTAACAGTAAAACTAAGGCACATGCAATGGGTTTCTCTTTGGGCCTGCATGGGCCCATCGGGACAAAGTGAGGGTGTCCTTATGAGCCCTTCCTGCTCCAAGGCATCCCATGGTGGAGAACAGCGTGCTGCTTCCCAGCAGCTGTGGGGAAGAGGGAAGATGGGGTCTGCTGCAGGCAGGCAAACCTGGCAAGCAGGCACATATCAGGCTGTGTGAATAAAGGTGGGACAATGAACCATGACAGTCTTGAAGCTCACACAGCAGTTCCCTGGCCATCCCTACCCGTTCGCTGCCAGGGGTCCCCTTGGCTTCTTAGTTCCGGTTCAGGTGGAATGTGTGTGAGAGACTGGGACATAAGCAGAGGGCCCTTTACATCAGTCTTTCTCCTTCGTCAGGTTGCGTACAAGGGCTGGACCCCACCACCAGCAGTAGCTTCAGGGAACCAGGAAACCCGGAGTTCCAGGTGAAGGGGTGGAAGGGTCCTGGACCAGGGCCCTCTAAGACTGGGGACAGCAGCAATGGGTGGGGTCTTCTTGGAGGAGGCTGCTGGGTTGAAGCAGAGCCACCTGCTAGAGCTATGTGGAAGAAGGGACCATTACTGAAGCACCTGTTTCATGACATCACATGAGTATAACGAATTCAGGAATCAGGTGAGGCCCGTAATGGAAGTGAGGCCCCCAGGTGCAGCCACGGGGGTCTCCAGGCTCCCCTGAGGGAAGTGGCCCTGGCACAGGGATTCCCTGACATGCCTGGAACAAAGCGCTCTTCCTTCCCAGAGCCTGGTCCTGAAGGAAGAGGAGGCCCAAGCAGAGTCTGAGACCCAGAGGCCCCTTCCCCTGACATCTGGAAGCCTAAGGGGGAGAAGGGTCACTCAGGAAGCCACAGGGCCCCCAGGCCTGTCCCAATCCCAAGATGCCCAGGAGGGGCTTGGCTGGAGCTGGAGCCTGGACAGAGCCGAGCTTCAGAAATTGCTGGGGATTGAGATCCCTCAGAATCTGAGAGAGGAGACTCCTCAGGGTCAGGGAGGGGAAGCTCCCCAGGGTGAGAACGAAGTAGTTTCTCCAAGTCAAAGAGAGAAGACAAACCAGGGTCAGTGTGGGGAGGCTACCCGGGCTCTAAGACAAGAGGTCTCTGAGGGTCTGGGGTGGCAGACCTCTCCGGCTGAAAACAAAGATGCTCAAGATCAAAAAGGAAATTGCCCTGAGCACAGGAGGGTGACCTGTCAGAGACTGGAAGTGAAGATCCTTCCATCTTCTGGGGACAGAGCCGGGATCTCACAGGCTGGGGAGGTGGGTCAGGCAGAGGCGCCTGCACAACCCCAGGGAATTCCGGAGGCCGTGGGTATGTCTCTGGGAGAACAGCTATCACAGCCTGGGAGAAGGGAGAGCCTAGGCCCCCGGGGAAGGAGCATCCAGCCCGCACAGGACAGGACCCATGGCCACGGACAAGAGAAGGCCCTGGCTGGGAGAGAGCAACAAGCCGGCCGAGAGGGGGCGCTGGCTCCCCTTCGGCCCCCGGTTCTGCCGCAGCTCCTACGCTCAGGAGCCGCGATGCCGACGGCCCTGAGTACCGGGGACTCGGAGCGGCAGGAGTGCCCTACAGCTCTCCCGGGATACGCAGGGCTGGTGCACAGTCAGCATGGGGACCTGGAAGGGGATCCCAGTCCGGTGGAGCGGCCGGTGGGCGAGGCGAGGGGGCCCCTGGCGGATGGCTCTGTGAGGTTCCCAGGCCCCCTCGTGGAGTGGAGGGGTGCTGCTGCGGGCCCCAAGACCTCGAAGGCCGCGTGGCCCGGGCTCCCGGGCAGGGAAAAGGCCTCGGTGGCCTTAAGTGCAGCACAGCGGGAGACAGCCCTGCAGCGGCTGCTGGAGCTACAGGTCGCGGCCAGGCGCCGGAGGTGGCAGGACCGAGAGCAGCAGCGGCTTCGGGTGTGTCCTTGCGCTGAGTGCGGCGCTGGTGGGCTGGGCACAGAAGGCGGCCACGGGCCACTGACAGCGCTCAACCCTAGGTCCTGGACCGCCTCCGCATTGCCAGTAACCGCCTCTGCAGGGTGCACCCCTTGGGGCCCCCACCCAACCCACCTCAGCTCCTGATACAGGCAAGAACCACCCCCCACCCTGCAAGGCTATGAGGGGCAGGGGCCGAACTGGACGCCTCAGTGGTCCCTTTGAAGTGCACGTGCCCGGCATTTGCACCCACTTGCACCGACACCCACGGAGGGATTGGGTAAGGGGAGTCCGTCCCAGTGTTGTCCCCTACTGGCTCCATTGAGCCATGGGCTGGGTTGCAAGGCCACTCAGTGCTCTGCACTACCCAGGACCCGGCTGGGCAGCGGTGGGTCCTGCGGGAGCAGCTGAAGAAGATGCACCAGGAGAGGACCAGGCAGCTGCGGGCCCTCGGAGCCAGGTGCGGGGGTGGGGAGAGGCTTGTGGGATGGTGGTGGTCCCCTTTCCCTGGTATCTGGGATAACACCCCACTCTCTCCCCAGGAACACCCAGAACTTCCAGCAGCTACTGTGCCCCCCTGGCGCTGAGGAGCCTGCACCCGGAAAGTAGCACTCATCCTTCCCAGCCCCTCTAACCATTGCTGAATCATCTAATGGATGACTAAAAAAGTGGGGGTTACGGGGAAACAAGAAGGCATCCTGGGGATCGGAGGCAGTTTCAAAACTGGCTCGTGTGCCCTGGCTGGTGTGGCTCAGTGGATTGAGCGCCCACCTGCCTGCAAACCAAAAGGTCCAGGCCAGTGTGACTGCAGCCAGGGAACATGCCTGGGTTGTTGACCAGGTCCCCTGGTTGGGGTATGTGAAAGGCAACTGACCCATGTTTCTCAATCCATGTTTCTCATGGACATTGATGTTTCTCTCCCTTTTTCCTTCCTTTCCTCCCTCTCTAAAAATAAATAAAATCTTTAAAAAAGAAAAAGGGTCATAAAAAAAAAGGGGGGGGGCCTGGCTGGTGGCACAATGGATAAGGGGCCGCCGGCCTGTGAACCCAAAGGTCGCTAGTTCGATTCCCAGCCAGGGCACATAACCGGGTTGCAAGCCAGGTCTCCAGCCAGGTCCGTGGTTGAAGGCAGGTGAAAGGCAACCATTCACTGATGTATCTCTCCCTCTCTGCCTCTCTCCCTTCCCCTCTCTCTAGAAATAATAAATAAAATCTAAAAAAAAAAAAAAAAAAAAAAAAAACAGTAGTGGCCCAGAGTACAGCCTCAGGAGAGCCAGAGACAAAGACACACAGCAGCTTTGTTTCCACCAGGTGGCTGGTGATTTCTACTTCCCACCCACCCCTAAGCACACTTTCTGGCCCAAGGTCAGAGGGCTAGGTCCCGGGGGTCAAGGGGTGAGAAGGCCCCGTTCTTGCGGAAGAACGATTCAATGCGACACATCTTGCAGGAGACCAGTTCTTGCTTCACTGGTGGGCCTGGGAAAAGATGCCAGAGGCCAGGAATGGGTTCCTGGGAAAGGAACTCACAGAGCATGGCAGCCCTGTCTGTCCAACCCTAGGAATCTGACCATGTTGTATCTACTTTACAAATGTGAAAAAATGAAGTGCTTCTGAGGAGTGGGGGCTATGGGAAAACAGAGAACAAGCAGGCTGAGTGCCCAGATCAGCAGTGACAGCAGAATGCCACTCAGCTGTGTGCCATCATTGCCCCCAGTCTCAGAATCTTCCACGGAGAGGGATGGCAGCACATGAAGCCCTGCTTCACAGGGACAGACAAAGTTAGACATCTTTGGGACAGCTGGGGCTTTTTTCTATTCCCTGCTTTGGTTGGAAATTGTTCCCTTTATTTCCCTTTTAGGGCCCTAGAGAAAGTGGTGGTGGTGGTGGGGGTACTTTTTAAGCAAACTTTCAACTGTGTGTACCCCCAACCATCCACCTGTTCTGTGCAGGCACTACAGTAGCTGGAGAAAGTCACAGGACTGAGTAGTTCACTTGAAACGCGGGACCACAGAGATCAAAGGGACACTCAGCATCACCCTGCAATCCTGCACCACTCCTTGGCATGTTTCCTTTCCCACACCTTATCTCTTCTTCTCAAACTACACCACTGCTTCTGCTCTCATCTCTCCCAACTGATGGCCTGGACTCAGCCTCACCAAAAAAGCATACTCAGTCCAGATGGACACCAACACCAGCTTCCTAGCCCTCTGTGCCCCCTGCCAGACTTCAGCATCTAGAGCTCCCTTGGTAAGCAAGCACAGTCACAGGGTTTTAAAGAATACCTACTTTCTGATGGCCCCCAATGTGCATCTTCAGCTCTGATCTCACTCCAGAGGTTGACTTCCATACAGAGCTGCCTCGCTAATACATGGCCAATGCTGATCTGTCTTCAACCACCCTTCATCCCTGCTGCTCCCCTAGTCTTTCCTGTCACAGCTATTTCAGCCAAAAACCTGGGCATCATCGGTTCATCCTTTCCCTTCCACTCACTCAGTCCATCAGAAGGTGCTACTGATTCTTCCTCCAAAACATAATACCCTGAATCTATTTCAGCTCTGCCAATCACCCTGGCCCACGCTATCACCTCTTGCTTGGAAAACTCAAATAGCTGCCTAACTTGTTTGCCAGCTACACTTTGCCCTGGAAAAGCCATTACCTACAGAGCAGTCAAGGTGATTTTTCAAAGTGAATCAGTGCACTCACCTGCTTAAAACCTTCCACTAGCTTTCCCTCACAGTTGGAATAAATCCCAAACTCCTCCTCCTCGTCATTTAGCTCTCAGCCTCGAGGTGCCCAGTCAGGCATTTCCTGACAACTCCATCTGAAGTAGCACACGCACCCTCTGCTCCCACCCCATCACTGCCTGATCTCATCAAGGAACTTTTGGCTCTCAGACATTTCCCTGCTCTTATGGATGCCCCAGAAAGGAGTGACCATGTGTCTCATGTGCCTGATGTCCAGCACACTGCCTGGCTCATGGCAGGTGCCCGTGTTTGTGAGGTAATTTCCAGGTTGGGGCTCACCCAGCTGCCAGCCGTACGTGAAGTTGGTGGTGATGGGGAAGCGGTAGCGCATCTCTGGCTTGTCCAGCTTGCGGGTGTTGAGGTAGCGGTGGCGCCCCTGCAAGTCGTGGGAGATGCCTTCATACAGCAGGGCCTGAGTGGCAGGCAGTACTGGGTACATTTCTGACTGTACAGGAGCCTCCAGGGCAGGGCTGGGGCCCATGGAAGGCAGTGCTTTGGGGGCAGGTGGAGGTGAGAGAGGGGCTTTGGGATACAGGGTGGGCAGTTTGAGGGGCAGGCGGGCTGCAGCCTTTGCCTTCTGCTTGGCCTTCACCATCGATCCATACTTGCGGTGCCATTCACAGCGCAACATCTTCTCCCTCAGAAATTCCTCCTTCCAGAAGTTCTGCCGTACCGTGTCCATGTTGAGTTGCCTCGACATGGTGGCAAGAGGTGTGGTACCAGGGTGGCTATAGCGGAGGGGCAAGCACAGCAAGCAGAGTCCTTCCAACAGTAGGTGACTGCCCAGGGAGTCACCAGGCAACCAAGCCTCACCTCACACAGGGCCAGGGTTCTACTTGCCATGCGCTCAAAGGCCTCATCTGCCTTGCCCCTGGAGGTGACCTCAGGCCAGGCCCACCAGCTAGGAACCTGGGTCACCAAACCTTTGGCAGGACCTAGGCCCAGTCTAGTATCACAGCCTTCCAGGCTTCCTGTGCTTTCTGCTTCCATCCCCTGGGGTCAGGTCCTCCCACCCCCATCACCAGCCAACAGACTAATGTGGAAGAGCCAGAGGCCTGGGCACAAGCCTCCTCCCATCCCTCCCTGCCTGAGCTGGTTATCTGCAATTCAGAGGACCAGTTCTTGTGCTGTGGCCTCCTGATGCAGTCTTTCTTGTCCAACTCCCCTGTGCCCGGATCTCTGGCAGTACCTTTCCCAGCCCTACCCATCTAATCCCTCCAATAGCCTCACTGTACACATGTCCTTTCCAGCACCCAAAGTCGGTTTGGAGAGAAACAAGAACGTTATTTTAATTTAACATCGACACTGACATTGTGTAACAGCGCAGGAAAGAGGTAGTGGAGAGAGAAGACAATCAGGCTTCCTGTTCCCTAACCAGTCTCTATTTTAATGGCAGAGCCCCAGCAACATGGAAGTACCTTGTCCAGCCTCTCGATGGAAGGGGAAGGGGCAGGGAATTGGAAAGCAGAGGCTCAAAACTTAGAAGGGCAAAACTTAGAAAGGGACTGATGGTCAGCCTGGGAGAGGCGGTGGGGCTGTGCGGAGCCCCTCAGCGCAAGTCTTCAGCCGTGAACATGCCCCTCGCCCTGCGCAGGATGGAGTCCTTGGCAGCGTCATAGGGGTGCTCCTTAGAAGGGATCTCAAGAACAGCTGGAATGGAGCGCTGGTGGGCATCCAGCGCATGCCGTACCATCTCTGCGATGTACTGGTTGATAAGGATGATGCCGATGTCATCCCGGTTTAGAAATTGCCTGTTGGAAACATGAGAAGGGAGTCCATGGCAGCCCAAGTGAGTGGGCTGAGCTGCAGGGGAGATGAACTTCACCCAGGGAGCCCAGAAGACAAAGGTTAAGGTTGCTACACAAGACTCTCCAGCCTCTCCAGAATCAATTTCATTCAGAAACTAAGAGCCATGTGGTCAGGGTTGGCTTCTACCTGCCCTGCTTAGAAAGCTCCCAAGTGCACAGGTAATGCACTTCAGAATGCATACCAGTGTATTCCATGTGCTCTCATTGTGCAAGAGGGGAGAGGATATTTGGCAGGTGTGGTTTGGCGAATTGAGCACCAGCCTGCAAACCAAAGGTTCTCTGGTTCGATTCCTGGTCAGGGCACATGGCTGGGTTGTAGGCCAGGTGCCCAGTTGGGGAGTGTGAGACGCAAGCGCACTCTGATGTTTCTCTCCCTCTCTTTCTCTTTCCCTTCCCCTCTCTCTAAAAATAAATAAAACCTTTAGGTGGGGGGGGGGGGGTACTAAACCTGTCCATCCTTTTGCATCTGCTTAGAGAAAAAGTGGAAAGAAACTAAATGGGTATCTGTAGGAGCGGAGGAGAGAGGTAATTAGGTAGAAGGGGACAGGGATGGGAGCGAGACTTAATGTGTAAACCTTTGAAGTATTAATTTGCAAACCACATCAATACAACATTTCAAAGGAAAGCAAATTAATTTCTTTTTAAAAAGGGGGTTGATGAGACCACTAAAGGCCTCACGGTCTATGCTAATGAGGACAGGGATGGGTCATTGGGGAAGTCTGGCAAGACACAGTAAGATGAAAACCAGTAACAGAGGAATCACACTTTCCGCACAGAGGGAACTCGTCATCGGGATCTTCCTTTCTTGTGACCACCCACCCATCCATTCAGTTATTTACCCATTAAAACTATTTGCTTTGTATTATAAAGTTGTACACCTGAAATTCATGTTATTAACCAAGGCTACCCCAATACACTTAATATTAACAATTAAAAAAATAAAAACTATTTACTGAGCACTTACTCTGTGCCAGGCCTTAGGGTAGGTTAGACTGGATCTCTTAGGTCCCTTTTGGTTGGAAACATGCTAAGTTGTTGAAGTAAAATGTGTCCTATGACAACTTGGGTCACGTTACCAGACTGGCTCAGAGATCAGCTGAGAGATCGGCCTCCCAGGTCACACTGCAGGCATCAGGAACCAGTCTCAACTGGTAGCTCAAGACCTGGCTGTTTAGGGCAAAACGGGTGAGAGTGCTTTGTTCCTGAGACTTGGCAGCAGGGGCCCTAGAGGAGGGCTGAGGGAAAGAACAGGAGGTTGGCATCCTCCATTCTAGTTACCCAGACACCGCCTGAATTTAGGGACATGCCCGCGGAAGGTAGGGCACAATGCTGATATTCTGCCCGCTGTGCTCAGGGCATTTCAAGACAGTGGGGAGGGCAGCGCCAGCGGATTGTGGCCTTGCTTTAAGAGAGGCAGAAATATTTGGGGCTGGGTTCAAATCCCTACTCTGTCTCTTCCAAAGCATGTGGCTTTGGCATGTCCCTTAGCCTCTCTGAGCTTTAGTTTTCTCGGGCGGAAGCGGCAAGAAAACCCCCAACCTTATTGTACGATTTTTGCACCTCTGTGGCACGAGAAAATACAAGACCGAGCCCAGGGCTGCCCAAGTGTTTGTTCCTTCAGGGTCAACTCGCAAGAGAGCGAGGGCGGTGCGAGCCTGGGAAAGGCCTGCGGAGGAGCCAGCGCTGCCCGCATCCCGGGCCTGGGCGCGCAAACCTCGGCGGGCAGGGTGGACGGAGGGGCGGCGCCCACCACGAGCTTGTCCCCTTCTTTCCTGACACACGGTCACGTGCGATGCGAGCTCGAGAGCCCGACGAAGCTAGCCTCTAAAGGGAATTTGAGGCACGAAGGACTTGGTTCTGGGGAGGCCGGTGGACTGATCTCCCTGACCCTCGGGGCGGGAACTAACAACTCCGGCCAGTGTCTAGAAGCCCCAAGACGCCGGACCCCACGCCGCCCCCGCCTTCTCCCCGTGCTCCCACCAGGCAGCAGAGGGTTCCGTACAGGCCTCGCTGGCTACCGTACCGGAAAGTGTCTTCGATCTCATTGATGGTCGTGTCCTTCTCCACCACCAGGAAATTTGGGTGGCGGTTCTTGTTAAGCTCCCCTATGCCGCCCAGCAGGAAGCCAGTCACCGTGTCCTCGTCTCCGATCACCGCAATGAGTTTCCCCCGCCCCGCCATCCTAGCAGACAGAACTCCACCGTCAAAGCCGGAGGTACCGGAATCCCTGCCCCTACAGAGCACCGCCTCTCGGTCGCACCCCCACCCTTTAGGCATGCGCAGTTCCGCCACTCCCCCTCCGGGACATGCGCATTGAGAGCAAACGGCCTTAATCTTTACGGCCTACGCTTTGGAGCGCGGCTCGAATCCCGAGACTACGATTCCCAGAAGTCCGCGCGGCCTCACGGGTTGGCGCAGGTCTATGGATCAATGGATTTGCTAGTGTTGAGCCTATTTCTCTCTTTGACATCGGAAACCTCCAAAGGAGGAGACGGTTCCTGTCCCCCAAGGCAAGGTCTTGGTCTCTGTCGTGTATGTATGGCACATAGCTAACAATGAGTACATATTGTTTAATTAATAAAAGGGTGAACAGGCTCTGGCCGGGTATTCCGTTGGTTAAGAGCATTTAAGGTTTGGTGATTGGATGTTTCACGAAAAAACCTGCATGAGTCGCGATGCAGTGGGCTCATTGTCATGATATATAGCTGCCAATCACCAGTTGCCCATAGCAATGGCCTTTTGAACCATCCAAATAGTTTCCACTGTGGAATGTTCAGCTCACTGCAAAATTTGATGTAGACTTGTTGCTGTTTTCTCTGTCATTTTGAATGTGATGGCCGCACAGTACACAGGCTCACTCAAGGGTGCCTGCCACCCCGACTGACTAGTACCATGAAGTCATCATTGTTCATGCATGTGCATTCCAGTCCACTCTCCTTGGCTGCCAGGTTACATTGATGTTGTGCCAACTGTTCTTGTTATATTAGGAATGGCTGGACTTTTCCTGGACCGAACTCATGTTTCTGCGAGAACTCTTTGAAATGAACATGCTGAAGAAGAAAGGTCCCCTCTTTCCTCCTCCTTCCCTTGTAAAAAATGTGTCTATCAATTTTGGAGAGAGAGAGAACATCAATGTGAGAGAGAAACATCTATTGGTTGTCTCTTATTCATGCCCTGATCAGGGATCAAACCCTTAACCTAGGTATGTGCCATGATCGGGAATTGAACCCCCAACCTTTTGGTATATGGGATGATGCTCCAACCAATTGAACCACGCTGGCTAGGGCTCCTGCTCCTCCTTTTTTTTTTGAAGATTTTATTTCATTATTTTTAGAAAGAGGGGAAGGGAGAGAGGCAGAGAGGGAGAGAGACATCAATGTATAGTTGCGTTTCACCTGCCTCCAGCCACAAACCTGACTGGAGACCTGGTTTGCAACCTGGTTATGTGCCCTGGCTGGGGAATCGAACCCGCGACCTTTGGGTTTGCAGGCCAGCACCTTATCCACTGTGCTACCAGCCAGGGTTATATATATTTTTAAAAGGGAAGGGAAGGTGAAAGAGAGGGAGATATACTGAGAAGCATGAATCGGTTGCCTCTTGAACAGTTCTGGACTTGTCCTGCAACCAAGGCGTGTGCCATGACTGGGAATGGAACCTGTGACCTTTGAGGTCACAGGCCAGCATTCAATCCACTGAGACACACCAGCCAAGCACCCTGGCATCTGGCATGCCATTTGGAGTTTAGAGCACTTAACATCCAGATGGTCTAGTTTACTGGTTATTTGTATAATCAGCTTGGGATTTGGGTGCACTGTTACCTAGAGATACGATTTTGGACCCATTACCACCATTCTCAGGGCCGCCTTTCCTTCAGCTAACTGTATGCCACCTTGTAGACTGTCAGGATTAAGTGAGGTGGAGCCCATAAGTGCTCAGCACCCAGGCCATGTACTGTGGGTGGGGTGGGAGAGCAGCTGGGCTGGCTATCCATGACATCAGTACACAAGTGGAGGGCAATAAATCATGCCCTTTCACATCTGGGGGTGAGGCAGAGGGAGGGCAAGGAGTGAGAAGTGGTGTGTGGGGAAGGGTCCAGCTCAGTGCCTGGCGTAGAACTGGCCCTAATGGCCGCAAGTGGTTGGGTACTTAAGAGAACAGATCCTGCCTCAGTGGGTCGGTCAGATAAAGTGAGCCGGGCCCATCACATTCATCATGCACTCCTTCATTCAGCCAGCATTTATCAAATGTGGCTATGAAGATGCTAAGGACACAGGATTGATAAAATACAATTCCTGTCTTCAAGGAGCTCCCTCAGGACGGAGGAGAGAGTGAAAAACATCCCAGAGAGGGGGGCAGACATATGGAAAGAGGAGTCTTGAGGGGCAGGATTCAGAGCAACTGAGGAAGGGGGAAGGGGAGGAAGAAACTTGAAGAGCAAGGAGACAGGCTGCTGACTGAAGAGGTAAGGCATGGGCTTTGGCGTTGACTCACCGCCATGTGCTGAAATGTCCAGGGACAGGTCTAGGAGTTGGGGAATCAAGTGAGTAAAATGCTCCTTTGCTCTGCTCTGGCTACTCAGCTGTTTGTTTATTCATTTGTCATATCTATTTGTGTCAGACCTGCCTGGGTTAGGGAGCTCAGTCTAGTGGGGAAGGACAACCCATGTATATATGGTCATGGATCAGGGTAGTAAATGCAGAGACATGTCCAAGGTGGTATAGGAGCTAGGGGTTGGTCCAGAAGGGGTCTGGAAACTTCCTATTGGATAGGAAGATGAGGAGGGTGGAGAGGCAAGGGTATCCCCTGGCAGAGGCCCGAACTGTAGCATGGGTGCCTGGGAAACTAGAGGCTGTGAAGGGGGGTTATGATGGGTGGGGAGGCTGGACAGGAACCTGGAGGCCTTGTTAGGAAGAGTACACATTAGTCTGGAGCAGGAGGGAGTTGCAGAGGGGCATAATCCCTTTAACATGACCCCCCAGTGGCCGCAGGGTGGAGGGCAGGTTGGAGGGAGCTGGGGGTGGGCAGAGAAGCTGATACAGCAAGGAGGCTATCAAAGAGGCTGTGGGCCAGGGAGGTTACTTAAGAGGCTGGTTCAGGAGGAAGGCCGTTTTGACTCAGGATCTGGTTGGAGTAAAGGATCTTGGGTTTGCACATGGTTCTGCCTGCCTGCCTGCTGGGTGTGGAGCATTCCTGTTTGAGTCAGCACTTATGTTTTAAGATTCTAATTTGGAGAACGTTTTGCAATTAGGCTGAATAGACATTGGCCCCCCAGTGGTCCTAGAACATAGTGTCCACCTCCCTATTCCACCCACCAGCTCTCCAGGAATCTGAGGGCCAATCAATCCCACATCCCTACCTGCCCACCCCCGCGCCCCACCCCCGACCCCACCCCCAATCCCTGTGGACATTCTCCCAACGTCCCAGACTTCACCAAAGAGATGGCCGAGGAGCATGGTCCCTTGCCCCAGCCCCCTCCCCTTAGCCTGGGTCAGTCCTCCAGGGGACAGCCAGGGTCTTTGCCTTCTCAGGGCTTGACTTAGTGTCGGTAGAAGGTGGCTAGCGGCAGGGAGCACATGCACAAGGAACAAACAAGCCTCTGCGACAGGCCGCACTTTATTTGGAGTTTTCCACTGAAGTGGCTTCCAGCTGAGCCACATGACATGTGCAAAAGTTCCCCCAGAAAGCTGGGCCTCGCAGTGTGTAAAAAAGGCCCCCATGGGGCAGAGCTGTGCAACCATAAAAAAAAAAAAAAGAGAGAGAGAGAGAGAGAGAAAGAGAGAGAGAGAGAAATCTGTCCCCCACGAAGCCTAGCCGGCATATAAATTGCCCGGAGCCAGGCCACGTGCCAACGCAGCCGCTGGTGCTGGGTCCTTTTTCTCCAACGATTGTGCTTCTTTTCCAAGTCCTTAATACTCTGGGGTTGTAGCCACCAGAGGGCCAGATGCAGTCCTCAGTGCAAGGAGGCCCAGCCAGCAGTGAGGTTGGAGGGTGCCCTCTCACACACGCAGACACCCCCAATATGTGCTCCCCCTGCTGGCCTCAGCCCACCAAAAAACTCAGGGCTTCCCTGACCCCCCTGAACCCCAAGTCTGCCCTTATGTCACATTCAGAGGGAAGGACACTGCCTTGAGACAGACAAGGCCTCCAACCCCTGGGGGCTCGGTGGGCTGAAGAGGCAGTGCCATTCATTTCACACCTCAAGGCAGGTGCTTATGGTGTCTGATTGTGCATGTGTGCGTCTGGGTGTAACCCATTTGTGTGTTCATGTGAGTGTGTGTTTGGCCGAAGGTGGGGGCTGAGGCTGGGGGAGGCACTTCTGGGATTCAGGGCACATTGACTTTGAAGGGGCTTCCGGGGACACTTTCATCACCCCACTTGACGATGAGGATGTAGTCCCCTTTCTCCTTGACGGTGTAGGTGACGTTGTATACCCGGTTGCCCATGTGCTTCACGTATACCTCCTCACAGGGGGTCTTGGGCCCATGCACACCCACCATCATCATGTTGGTGCCTGGAAAGGGAGGCAGGAAGGGTGGGCTCACATCAGGGACCCTTGTGCACAGCATCCCCCATGCCCTCCATTCCCGTCCCCTTGTCCTCCCTAGGAGACCGCCCGTCTGCCCCCAGCATGCCTGCTTTGCTGCAGTCCACAGTGAAGGAGTTCTTCTGGCCCACAAAGGCCTGGGACAGCCCCGGGCCCCTTGTCACCACCTTGCTGGCATCTGAAGAGAACTTAGGGATGGAGCTGTAGCTGGAGCCCCGGCTGGAGGATGACTTGGTTACCGTTTCCACCAGAACCGTGGATGTTTCATGAAGGCTGTGGCCTCCAGACAGCCGGGGACCTAAGGAGCAGAGTGGGATAGCCATGAGCAGGTCAGAGGCCCGCTCTTCTCCGGGCAGCTAGTCCCTGGCCGGCACCAACAGCCGTGGGACTCAGGGTCAGGGGCCACGTTCCCTTCCTCTTTTGTAGCACTGTAGCAGCAACAACCCTTGCACATGAGGCTGGGTCACAGTCACATGGCAGGCAGACCCCGGGGTCTGGGCCTCTGGTGGCTCCATGCCTTGCCCTCTGGGCTTTGTCTTTGGAACTCACATCACAGGGTAAAAACAAACACGTAGTTTCCAAAAGGAAAGCTTGTTAAATATTTACTGAGTTCTACCTTTGTGGAAGCCAGGAGGATGGAAAGTTAAGCTAAAGTGTGGGGAGCCATCCCAGGGAAAAGATTAAATAAGTGATGGTTCCTGGCTGGTGGCTCAGTGGATAGGCGCCGGCCTGTGAACCCAAAGGTTGCTGGTTTGATTCCCAGCCAGGGCACATAACCAGGTTGCAGGCCAGGTCTCCAGCCAGGTCTGTAGCTGGAGGCAGGTGAAAGGCAACCACACATTGATGTTTCTCTCCATTTCTCCCTCCCTTTCCTCTCTCTAAAAAGAAATAAAAATCTTTAAAATAAAAAATAAATGATGGACAACAATAAAGAAGAAGGGTATGATTTTTAAAAATAATTCTACAGGAATCCACATGTAGAATGTGGAGAATGGTATGCTGTGTAAAGCCAGGCCCATCTTATTCCTGGTAACTTGACTGTGATGTTTGGGGCAGACTATGACCCTGATGTGAATGGCCACCTGAGATATTCAGGTTGGGCTAGAGGGACCTCCTCCTACCCAGGGTACTCACCTGTGACTTTAGCCTTGAAGGGGCTGCCCACGATGTGTTGGGGACCACCATACTTGATGGCAATGAGGTAGTTGCCAGGGGCCATGGGAGTGTAAGTGACCACGTGTCCCTCAGGACACTCCCGACAGTCCAGCTGCACCTTGGAGGGGCCATCAATGGTGACAGACAAAGCCCCTGAGCCCGCATTCAGGGTGTTGACGATGAACTCTGAGGAAATGCCTGGGGAACAGAGGTAGCAAGGTTGTAGGCAGCAAAGGTTTGCAGCCCAGAGCTGGGATGGGCTCTTCCCCGGGCGCCCCAGGGCAGTCCTTTGCACTGCCCTCTGTGTCCGGGGCAGAACAGTATGGGACTGGAGGCTGAGTACCCCAATATTCATCCATCCTTCCCAGTCCCAGGCACTCACCTGTAGTGCCTCCCTCGAGCCCAGGACCATAGGCTGACACCAAGCCTGGGTCCCCTGCCTGGCTCTGCTCCCCAACACGGATCTTGAAGGGACTGCCAGGGATATGTGCTCCATTGAACTTGACATCAATGGAGTGGACGCCGTTCTCGTGAGGGATGAAGCGGATGGTGTGCTTGTCTGTGGGGCAGAGGGTGAACAGGTGAGCCTTTTTGTCCTTCCCTTCTCCTTCCCAGAAGGCCTGAGCCTGGCAGGAGGGGCAGGGGCAGGGCCGGCTCACCACTGTCCAGCTCAGAGACGTAGCACTCCTCCACTGCCCCCGAGGGTGTGTGCACCCTGGCATCGATCACACCCCGCGCACCGTTCAGCTGTACTGCGAAGGACGCTGGCTGGTTCACCTTGAGCCCTGTCTCCTGCAGAGGCCACAGAGGATGCTCAGACTTCTGGGAGGGTCTGGAGTGCTCCTCTCTGCAGCCTGACACTGCTGTCACTGTCCTCCGGCCCAGAGGCTCCCACCTCCCATCCCAGCCAGGCCCCTGCCACTGGCCCAGCGTAGAAAGGCTCTCCAACAAGGCTGACTGGGATGGGAGTGGGGGTTGGGTCTACAGCCTCAGCATCCACCTGCTAGGAGCTGGGGCCACCTGGCTTCGCTGGGCACGGTGGAGAATGCGAGATGATGCGTCCTGTCCTGGTTGAGGGGGTAAGACCCAGACACTGTAAAGTGGGCCTGATGGCAGAGAAACCAGTACTGTGTGACTGCGAACAATAGGTAGTTCAGATGAGGAAACAGTGTGTCCTGGGCTGGCCTGGCGGCCCTCCTGGAGCAGGTGGGCTAATGGGGAACTGAAGATGAGCCTGGGGTTAGGGCATGGAGTCCAGATCTGGCCGGGCAATGAGGAGGCATAGGGGGCTCCTGAGGCTGATATAACTATTCTTAGGGTCAGCTAGACAGGGACATGGAACCTCCTTACTATACAGACACTGGGAGAGAGGGAATGTCTGTCTGGCCATCCAAGGCCAGTGCTAAGCCCCTGGCCACTCGGGCCTGCCATCCTTGCATTTCTCAGGGTGGCAGAGAGGCCCCCCTCCCAGATACACACCTGAAGGCTGGTGACAGTAAGGCGTCGAGCGTCATCCGACAGGGAGGCCACGGGCACCACAAAGGGGCTGTCTGGGATGTGCTCATCATTGAACTTGATGGAGACCTCATAATCACCTGAGGAAGGGAGGCCAATCAGCACGGGCCCCAGAACGGTCAGCAGGAGAGGAACACCCCCACCCCAGTCTCATCCCAGGACAGGCTCTTTGTGTCAGGGCCCAGCTCTGGAGACAGATAACGCATTCCCAGGGGTGCGGGGTGGAGAGAGATGGGGCAGAGAGGGGGGTGTAGGGGAAGAGTCAGTTCTGTACCCCCAACCATTCTTGTGCCTGGTCATGAGCAGAAACCCAGTCTAAGGTCAGGCAGCCCAGTCCCCCAGCCCCATCGTGGATAGCCACCTGGTTCCTGGACAACATAGGAGACCCCGCAGGAGCCATCTTTGCGGTCCTCAAATGCAATCTCTGCCTTGCTGGGTCCTTCCACGGCAATAGACAGGCCCCCGGCACCTGCTTCTCGGGTCCAGATGCTGAACTCGGCTGGAGATAGGAAAGCAGCGCAGGGTTGGCTCTTTAGCACCATCACCCATTCTGCTGGCTGCCTGCCCCCATTCCCCTCCTGGCCACCGGCCCCTCACCTGGCACACCGGCCACACCTCGCTCCAGACCAGTGCCTCCAGCTCGCACCTTGTGGGCACCGCCTTCCCCCAGTGGCCCCACAGTGAACTGAAAGGGGCTGCCGGGCACATGCTGGCCCCGGTACTTGACAGTGACTGTATGCGGCCCCATCTCCTGGGGCACAAAGCGCACGCTGTATGCGCTGTCCTCCCCCTCGACAATCTCTGCGGCTTCTATCTTCCCAGACGGGCTGGTCACCTGTGCAGTCATGTCCTGAGAGCTGGCCTCACCTGCAGGGGGTAGGGATTATCAGGGTGACACTGAGGCTGCTCCTGGCCCTGGGCCACCCTCCCTCCTCAATAAAACCCCCTTCTTCACTCAGACAAGCCCTGGTTGGCCAGCCACACCCCATCTGGTCCCAAAGGACAAGGCCTACTCACCCTCCTGCTGCCTGGTGATGCTGCCAAAGGAGCCCAGGCGCTCCCGGCCCAGGAAGTCCCCAAAGACGGCAGGGAAGGGGTCTCCACCTACTTGGGTGGACTCCTCCACCCGCACCTCCCGCTTAGTCTCCCCGCCCCGCGTCTTGCTGATCTCTGTGCGCTCTGTGCGGGTGTATGTGTGGCTGCTGCGTGTGAAGGTGCGGGTCAGGCGCTCCTGGGCAGACACCATCTGGAACCAGTTCCCTGTGAGACACAAGGTGCGGCGGAGGGTGGTGGAATGAGAAATGTGCCAGTAGGACGGAGCCCTCAGGGCAGGCTCTGGGCCAGAAGGCCTTCCCACCATCCTGCCCTCCCCTGCCCTGCCCAGGCTCTCCCTGGCTTACACCTCACCTGGGATCTTGAGGTTCAGGTCACAGGTGCTGCCGATGGTGGCAATGGAAGGTGCCTGCCTGCGCCGGGTGATGCTTTCCTTCATGCGGCCCTCGCCGGTGACCTTCACCGTGAAGGGGCTTCCTGCAGGGGGTGAGACAGTGGGTCAGGGGGTTCAGATCACTTGCCTTCAGCCTCCTGGCCTCTCACCGCCCAGCTGCAGCCCAGAGCCTTACCAGGCACATGCTTGTCTGCAAACTTGATGTTGATAATGTAGGTGCCGGGTTCGGTGGGGCAGTAAGTGACTTTGCATGTGCCATCCTCCATGTCTTCACAGTTGATGTCCACCTTGCTAGGGCCTTCAATACTCAGGCCCAAGCCCCCGTAGCCTGGTGGGAAATGAGACATGTGTCCGTCAGTTCCTACCACTCGCTGCCCTTCTGTTCTCCCTACCCAAGCTGCAGGCTCTGTCTGGAGTGGGCACCCAAGGTGTGTAGTAACCACTAAGGAAAGATGGCTTAGTGGGAGGAGGGGTGAGCCAGGTACTGACCCAGAGGGCCAGGGACAGGAGGTCTGGAAAATTCCCTAAGGTGAGATAAGGCTGCTTAGGTTCCAATAAGCAAGAAGGAGAGAAGCTCGTGACAGCTGAGCTTTCTCTTAAATGTGACAGAACTGACAGGAGGATATTCACTTTCCCCTGAGTAGGTCCCAGAACATGAATCCCAACAGAGACTGGGCCAAGAAGGTGTGGCCAAGGGGCCCTGGGCAGGGGAGAAGGACAAGTCCTCCGTGGAGGCACCAGCTGAAATAAGGGGTCCCTGGGGCCAAGAAGCACCTGCATTACGAGTGTCCACGATGAACTCTGCCACCTGGAAGGTCTGTCCCTCGGAGAGGCCCTTGCCCCAGACGCGCACCTTGCTGGCGTCCCCAATCTCAGATGGCCCCACCAGGATCTTGAAGGGGCTGTTGGTGACATGCTTGCCGCTCTTGCGCACGCTCACCACGTGCTCCCCAACCTCCTTGGGGGTGAAGGAGATGCCTGTGGAGAGGTGGGGTCGGACATGGAGCCCTTGGCCTGGCCAAGCGACCCTTCCTGGCCCCTCTTGGGCCTTCCTCCTCCCGAGGCCCCCTCCCCTGGTCGCAGGCTCACCAATGTGCCGGTTGGGCAGGCGCTTCAGCAGACAGGGCTCCTCGTTCCCTGATGGGGCACGGATGCTGGCGGTCAGCTGGCTCAGGTCACTCTCGGTGATCTTCAGTGACACGTCGGTGGAGGTGCCCACGTTTAGCTGTGACGTCCTCATGGAATCATCGCCTAGTGGTGGAGCAGGGGTGTCAGGCAGTGTGACTCCAGGCAGGCCCTGCCTGCGAGGAGGGGCCCAGGAGACCTCTTAGCAGATCCCCCCCACTCGGCAGGCTGGGGATTCCTCACATGCATGGAGACGCCCAAGGCGCAGATGAGCTCAGTCTGTATTTACACATTAGCTGCCATGGATTATGAGTGGGGCCCTGGGGATGCCTCAGTCCTGGGTGGGTTAATCCCTCATTTGTGTGCTTTTATCCCGAGTCGTGTGGTTTCATGGGAAATGACACTACACTGGATCAGACAGCACTGAGAGTTGCTTAGCTCTCTGGCCCTACTTAGTTTCCTCATCCATCAAAAGGGGTTATCAGTGCCCTAACCTCACAACCATCACTTCAAAGACTAAATGAGAGCATATGCTTCAAAGCATGGGGGAGGCTGGCTCTTTCTCAGCTGCTGTAGAGAATAGAGTTCTTTACATCTGTCCAAAAATGACCTTTTCCACTTTGAAGGGCCCTACCCTAAGGCCCCAGTGATCTGAGCATGCACAGTGCATGTCTGTTGTGCGACAGGTGTGTATCATAGGCTGTACATGCCCATATGTCCCCCACCTGTGATCTTGGCTGTGAAAGGGCTCCCTGGGATGTGCTTGTCGTCAAAGCGCACAATGATGCTGTAGTCTCCTGGAGCTGTGGGGAGGTAGGACACGGTGCAGGTGCCATCCTTGTTGTCCTTGCAGGTGATCTCCGCCTTGGATGGGCCCTCAACGGCCAGGGACAGACCCCCTGTAGGTGGAGGTAGGGCTCAGCTTAGAGGGTCTGCCCTCACCCCTGCATCTGGCCCAGCCCCCTGCCTGCAGCTTCCCTCACCTTCCCCAGCATCCTTGGTGACAATGGTGAAGGTGGCCGGCTTGTTGACCATGCCATGACTCAGGCCTGGCCCGTATGCACTGACGTGGCGGCTGTTGATGGCATCCACGTAAAACTGCAGGGGGCTCCCTGGGGTGGATAGAGAAGGGGGCTATGTTAGTAGCAAGGACAAGGACTGCCTGAGCCCACCTCAGCCTTCAGAACCAACCAGCACCCTCCCCACTGAGACCCATATTTCTGCCATAGGAGCCTGATTGCCTCCCACCAGGGCCTTCCAGGGTATCTGCACACAGTAGGTGCTCAATAAATGTTTGTTAGAAGAAGGCAAGTAAGAATGATGTCATCGTGGGTTGCTCCCAGTCTGGCTCAGCCTGGCCCCTGACTCACCCGGGATGTGGTTGCCGTCATACTTGATGCCCATCTGGTGCAGGCCTTTCTCCGTGGGTGCGTATCTCACCGTGATGGTGCCATCCTTGTTGTCGGTGATGTTGGGCCGGGCAGTCTTCCCAGAGGGCATCCGCACCTCCCCTGCCAAGCAGACCCAGTCATGGAGGGGACCTTGGTTTCTCTTATCACAGACCCCCTACTGTATCCCCGCCTGCTCCTGTGTGACTCTGCTTCCACCTAGAGGTGAGGCACAGCTTCACCTCTAGCTTGGAGCGGCGGGATGAACCCTGAACTGGAAGACAGGAAGCTGTAGTCTGAGTTCAGCTCTACTCGACTTGTTACATGACCTTGAGGAGCAGCCCGTTTTCATCTCGAAGACAGGGGACAAAGGTGTCTACCCCCTGAGCCCTCATGCCTCAGGGCCCCAGGGCAGTACCTGTGAGCTCCCCCTTCTGCACGGTGAAGGGGATGACCAGGTTGAAGGGCCTCAGCATGGACTCCATTGGCTCCACGGGCACCACTGGCTCCTCGGTGGCCTATGGCAGGTGAGAAGGGACAGTCATCAGGTGGGGAAGGCCTGGGGAGCTTGGCCTGAGCCATGACTGAAGTCAGAGAAAGTAAGACAAGAACAAGATCGTTAATGGTGAAACCAGAGAGGCAGGAGAGGTGCTGTGCCCAACTAGGGGAGCCCTCTGCCCAGCCTGACCCCAGCCTGCTCCTCGAGGTGTGCCCAAACCATGCCCAGCCCTGGCTACTTGGGAGTACAAGAAAGGAATGAAGGCAGAAGAAGAGGAGGAGGAGGAGTGCGAGGGCTTGCCCAGTGGGAGGCAGCAATACCCAGCGTGTGGAATAGGCGCTGGGCTGGTGCAGCTGCAGCACATCTGGGGGCTTCTCCACATGGGGCATGGGGTCACACGCCTGCGAGGCAAGGCACAGAGAGCTCAGGAGGTGGCAGGGCAGCCCACCAGCTCGAGTGACCAGGCGCTGAATCAGAGAATGACTGTGGAACTGCAAATCCTGGGCTTGCGGTGAATCAAGATGGATACCTAGGGTGCTTTACCCTCTGGAGGGCTTTATCATCTCGTAGGGCCACCTTGGGGAGATGTATGGGGACAGTGGGCCCACGGGTCAGAGAGGAACATGGTGAGCTCATCAGAGAGAGCTGACCGATGCCAGGGAGCCCAAGGCAGGGCTGTGCTCACCTCCCAGGTTGGGAGGCTGCAGGAGAACCAAAGGCGTAACTCTGGGGCACTCTGGACCCAGACTCCTTCAGACACGGGGACAGGTTCTGGGATTCTTGGCTGTGGCTAAGAGGGCCCAGCCCACCTCCCCAGCCGTCGCCTGGCCTTGCTGCAGCTGGGCACTTACCAGCACATGGAAGGGGCTGTTGGGGATGTGCTCGCCGCCGAAGCGGATGGTGATGACGTACTTGCCCGGCTCGGGCGCCGTGTAGTAGATATCGAAAGTACCATCGTGGTTCTCAACCACGTCCACATCCAGCTCTGCTCCATCCGGTGTGGACACCGTGCATGTGACCTTCCCCTTGCCTGCTGCCTTGGCATCCACCGTGATCACCGTCTCCTCCCCAATCTGGATTCGGGGGCCCAGGCAGGCACCTGCCCCACAGAAGAGCCCTGTCAGGGGTCCAAGCGCAACATGCCAGCCTCACTCTGTTCCCAGCCTCCCCCACCACCGCGGCCCACAGCAGGAGGAGAAAAGATAGGGCACTCACCCAGGCCATGGCCGCCAATGGACACTGGAAAGAGAAGAGTGTGAGGCTGTAAAGCACCCAGAAGGGGTGGGTGGGAGCAAGGGTTTAGGAGGGGTGGGCCTTTGTTTATCTGTTTTTTTTTTTATTTCTTTTAAGTCATAATTTTTTTAGAGAAGGGCAGGGAGGGAGGAAGAAAGGGAGAGAGACATCAATGTATGGTTGCCCTTCACCTGCCTCCAGCTACGGACCTCGCTGGAGACCTGGCTTGCAACCTGCTTCTGTGCCCTGACTGGGAATCGAACCAGCAAACTTCAGGGGTGGGCCTTTGGCCCCACAATTCTCAGGGAACTGGATCAGGGACTTGGAAGAGCTGTTGGGGTGCTGGGTATTGAGCAGGGGCAAAGCAAGCCGGTGCATGCCCACCTGTGACGAGGCACTTGCTGGCATCCCCCGTGGGAAGGGCATGGATGCGGAAGGGCGAGTAGGGGATCTCGTCGCCACCGTACTTGATGGTGATGGTGTACCGGCCACTCATGTCTGGCAGGTAGGACACGGTATACGTGCCATCCCCGTTGTCTCGGATGTTGGCCTTCTTAGGCTTACCCTCAGGGTCCTGGGGGTGAAGCAGAGGTCAGGGTTCACCTGTGCCCAGAGCCCGACCTCAGAGGTGGGCTAGGCGTGGACTCACCAGAATCTGGACGGTGAGCAAGCCCTCCCCAGCATCCCGGGCATCGATGGTGAACTCCACAGGCAGGCTGGCAGGGATGCCCGAGGCGTTGAGGCCGGGGCCACTGGCCCGAACCTTGCTGGCATCATGGGCTGGAAGCACCTTGATCTTGAAGGGGCTTGAGGAGCAAAAGGGATGGACAGTTGGCTAAGGGTTGGAGGTACATCTCACTTTGGGTCTGGAGTTCTCCCCGCAGACATGAGCAGGAGGGATGACTTCTTGGGGTCGGGAGGAGGGAACCAGATCTTATCCTGAGTCTGGTGGGAGGGTCACGTGGGGGATGCCCTTGACAGAGCCTGAGCACATATCCACCCGGGAGAGATGGTGTAGTTTGTTTAGAGAGGGCAGTGGATGCCCTCGCCTGCCTCCCGCCTTTTCCCCAACTGCTAATTCTGTGGCTACATGCTGGGAAGCCAGCCTGAGGAGAGGCCCTTGGGGCTGTGCTGGCGCCAGGGTGGAGAAGCTAGGGAGGCACCCTTGAGGGAAAGCAGGAGGGAGCCGAAACAAAGGAGAGGAGCACTTCCAGGGCCCAGCAGTGGCCTGCAGGTGTGGCCCTGGCCCAGCGCCCCAGAGCTCAGCACCAGATTGGAGCCCACAGCTGGTCCTCACCTGCGCGGCACCTCCTGGTCAGCGTACTTGACAGCTACCGTGTACGGCCCATCCGTGGCAGGGGTGTAGTGAACGGTGTGGGTGCCATCTCCATTGTCACGCACCTCCACGGGCTCAGCCACACCTGAGCAAGGGAAGTAGGGTCAGCAGAGCCTCTGACGCTCTGTCCCACCTCCCCACACCCGCCCTAGACTTTCCATACCTGTGGGGCCTAGCACGGCCACCTGCAGGGGCGCTCGGCCAGCTTGGCTGCAGTCCACTGTGAAGGTCTGCGGTACCCGGGCCCTGACGCCGGCCCCCAGCCCTGGTCCTGAGCACTTCACCTTCCCAGGGTCTACCACATCCTTCACTGGCACCCGGAACGGGCTCCCTGTTGGGAGAAGGCTGCTAAGCCCCTACCCACTTGCTGGGGGGGGTCTCTTATTCTGAGGAACCAGGAGGCCTTCCCTGCCTTTAAAATGTTCCAGGAGGCCAGAATGACATGTGCAAATGATTCAGAACTTGCTAAGGAGATGTCAGCAAGGATAAATAAACTGGGCTGCAGGCTGAGAGGCTAGGCAAACCTCACTCACTTGGGCCTCAGGCGAAAGAAGGCCTTTGTGAATTAATACAATGTTAATAGTGGAATATTTTAAGAAGATAATGCATTTTTGAGGGTGTGACATTAGATAAAGGGGAAAATATGTCCAATTTCAGCAGGCTCAAGCTCTGCAATAATTAAACACAAGGCCTGTTTGAGTGACTCAGCCCTCAGGGGAGCAGGGGTTCATGTCTTTATAGACAAAGTGAGAGGCCCAAGTCTGTCCTCATGGAGCCAATGAGAGTGGCCCAGACTGAGTCTGAATGACCGAACCCATGAGGTCTGGTGCCCCAGGAAAAGGGCCAGAATGCTAGCGCTCTGCCTCTGTGAATGAACTGGAGGGATGGTTCCGTCAACAGCATCTACGGCCCTGTCTCAGCGCCGGTGACAGCCCACTCCGCATGAGCTGGGCTCACGGCCATCTGCTCTAGGGATGACTTCCTTCCAGTTTTCTGCCCAATGAGCAGGCATCCTTCCCTCCTCCAGGAACAGCACCCTCCCCTCTGCTCACCTGGGATGGGCCGCCCCCCAAAGGTGATGTTGACATCATAGTCTCCGGGAGTGAAGGGGATGTACTCCACCGTGCAGCTACCGTCCTTGTTGTCCTTGCAGGACATCTTGGCTTCTGAGGGGCCCTCAATGGCTAGGCCAAGGCCGCCGGTACCGGCTCCCCTGCAAGATGACACCCCATCAGCCCCACTAGGACCAGTGAGCGGGGATGGAGGAGTGGGTTGGGTGAGGGACAGCAGGCCACTGGGGGCCCAGCTGATCTGGACACTTGGAGGTTTATTCCTGGGTCACCCTTGATGAGGAATAGGGTGCTGGGGCACCCACAGAGGACAAAAAGGGTAGACAGGTGGCTGGGAGTGGGGTGGTGACAGCATCAGGATCAAAGCTGGGAAGTGGGGAAGAAAGATACCTGGTTTCCACAGTGAAGCGGTTGGCTTTGTTGACTAAGCCACCCTCCAAGCCTGGTCCGAAGGCCCGGACTCGAGTTGGGTCACAGCCCTCAGTCACGCCCACTCGGAAAGGGCTCTTGGGCACAGCTACCTCATCATACAGCACCTCCACCAAGTGCACACCTGCAAGTGGAGTGAGTCAGGGTGTGCAGGCCCCACCCCGCCCCCACCCCGGAAATGCTGGGATCAGGCCCCTGCCACCCCGACTCAGCCTGGCCTCTCACCCTCTTCATAGGCTGTGTACTGCACTCGGTAGGTGCCGTCACCATTGTCTGTCACATAGGTATCCGTCTTAGCACCCGAGGGGTTGAGCACTCGAGCAGTCACATGGTTCCCACCCGTGGCTGTTAGGGATCTTGCGTCCACAGTGAACTCAGTGGTCACCTCACGCAGAACACCTGGGTCCCAGGAGAGGAGAGCTCAGTGTGGGTTGAGGGCAGCCTTCACACAGCAGCTAGTCCCCACCCCTCCCCAAATCTGAGGCCACTCCTCAGCTGGGGGTCCACCATCCTCTGCCCCATGAGCTCTCCTAGAGTCCCTTTCACTCCTTTCACCATACAGTGACAATCCGTCCCCACCCCAGGCTGTGGGCCCCTGAACAGGTCTCAGTCTCACACACACCTCTGCACTTCCACCCTCACACCTGGCCCAAGGTTTAGCCCCCAGCAGGTGGTAACACAGTCACTGAACTGAACTGAACTGCCTCCTGACTCTTGTCATCTCTAGCCCAAAGTGTTCTTCTGCACCCTCTAGAGCAGGGCTCTTAGCTTTTTCAGATCAGGGTCCCCTTACGCTGATAAAAGTCAAGGATCTCCCCTAGAAAAATGCCCATGGGCAGATGCAAGTTTGTCACAAGAGCAGAGGCAGAGCTCCAGCCTTGCCCCTGCCTTTGGTTCTTTCTCTGGGGTGTCTGAGCCCTAAGGACTCCGGGGCTGCCCAAAGCCCTCCCTCCACCCCATGTTGGCCCCTTAAGCCCTCAACCCTGCTTCCCTCCCTCCACTGACTCCCCAGGCTCCCAGACTAGTAACTTCACCAGCCCCTGACTCCTTCTGTCTCACTCACCATGCGGCTCCACTCCAGGACCTGAGACCTTGATTCCACTTGTGTCCACAGCAGGCTGCACGTGGACGCGGGTGGGGAATTTGGGTACCGGGTGCCCGCCGTACTTGATGGTAATCGTATAGGTGCCGGGGAAGGCGGGGCTGTAGGTGATGTGGTAGGTGCCATCGGCATTGTTGTGGATCAGCACCTCGGCCTTGACGCCAGCGTCCGACAGGATCTCGATGGTCAGCTCCGCCTCGCCCGCCTCCGAGCAGTCCACCGTGAAGGTGGCAGCCTCGCCAGCCTTGCCGCGCTCCAGGCCTGGCCCACTAGCCCGCACCTTGCTTGGGTCAAACACAGGCCGGATGGTGGCCTTAAACGGTGAGCCAGGGATGTGGGCTTCGGCAAACAAAATGTTGATGGTGTACTCGCCCGGCTCTGTGGGCAGGTAGCTGACGGCACATGAGCCATCACCGTTGTCCTGGCACTCGATCTTGGCCTCGCAGGGGCCCTCCACGGTCAGCCCCAAGCCACCTGTGCCAGCCCCCTTGGTGTCGATGGAGAACGGCGCTGGGGTGCCCACCAGCCCGCCTTTGAGACCAGGACCATAAGCACAAACCTAGGGAGAGAAGCAAGTATGTGGGTTCCCTATACCTGGCCTCTCCCCTCCATGGCCCCCCCACTCAGCTAAACGCCTTCAACTGGAACAGTTATTACAGGCTGAGTCCTTGCAACACTTCCAAGTTAGGAAACACAGGCAGAGAGATAAATCTTTTGTCCAAGTTAGTGGATCTGGGACTCAAGCTCAGGTGTAATCCAAGGCCAGGCTCCAAACAACTGAGCAGCCTCAAAGGCAGGTCTTGGCTGGGGTGGGGGATGGCCTTGACCCTGGGTCCTTGGCTGTGCCCACTCCAGGATATAGGGCCCTCCGGCCTCTGCCCCTGAGACTCATCTGTCTTTCGCTACAAGCACCTAACTCCCAGCTCCAATCAACCTTTATCTCCTCACCTTGGAGGGGTCTGGGGGCAGGACACCCTCCACAGCAAAGGGGCTGCCAGGCACTGGGTGACCATCATAAGTGATGTCCACCTTGTAGGGTCCCTCCTCAGGAGGCATGTAGCGCACAGCCTGGGCTTCAGCTCCACCCCCGGGCTCCAGCTTGCAGGGGATGGGCCGTCGGGAGGGTGAGGTCATCCGCACATCCAGCTGGCCCTGACCACCGGCCCCGCGTGTGTTCACAGAGAAGGCTTGTTCTTGTCCAACTGCCACCTCTGCAGAGAGGGCAAGAGACACTGTGAGCAGGATTCCAGCCATCCTCCCAACACCCCTTACTCCCAGGGCATCTTTTGTCCCACTTACTGCTGTTAAGGCCTTGCACTTTGACTTTGCTGAGGTCCAATGGGGGTGCCACATTCACCACAAAGGGGCTCTTGGGCACAGGGTCTCCACCATAGGTCACCGTCACTGCCATGTTGCCCTATTGGGTACAACAGGCGGTCAGGGTGGGTTAGACACAGCCTGGTAATATGCCCTTGGCCCATGTGGACTTGAGGCTCAGAGATCCGTAGTGGGAGAGGACGGGAGGCAGGAAAGGGGCCAAGATCCACGGCTGGATCAACGAGACTGGAGGAAGGGAACCCAGGACCGTTAGCCAGGAGGGGCGTGGGCATGGGAGGAGGTGAGGCGTACCTGCTGGACGGCCGTGTACTTGACGGTGTAGGAGTAGTCATGGTTGTCGATGATTTCGAAGTCCCGCACAGCGTCGCCCTTGGCGGCACCGGCAAAGTGCACATCCAGCTTGGCCTTGCCAGCTCCCTTGGTCAGCACCGTGAAGTGAGTGGGCTTCCCAACTTCCACACCTGGGGAGCCCACCCCAAGATGATGATGAGGGCCTGAAGGACACCTAACCCGAACCCCAACCCCAGCCAGTCTTGCTCAGTCCCTGCCCAGACACCCACCTGTGCGGTTCAGGCCAGGGCCCTCAGCCTTGACCTTGCTGGCATCATGGGATGGATCCACCTTGATATGGAAGGGGCTGGCAGGGATCTCCTGGGTGAAGAAAAAACGCGGTCAGGGTGGACAAAAGCAGCCTCTGAAAGAGTGCCCTTTGTTTCCTCAGCGAGGGAGGGAGTGCTCAATCAGTGGCTGCAGAATTGCGCCCCCCCCCCCCCCAACGACAGCATCCCAAAGCTGCCCGCTTAGACTTGGGGGTGGCGCACCTGGTTGGCAAATAGCACCATAATGGTGTATCGGCCAGCCCCTGGGGGTGTGTACTTGACTGTGAAGGTGTCATTGTCATTCTTGATGATGTCAAAGTCAATGTCAGCCTCTGCAGGGCCCACCACGCCGGGGGCGCACTTGATGCCAATGCTCACATCGCCTGAGGGAAGGCAGGTACAAAGCCCTGAGAGGGGGCACCAACAATCTTTCCCACCTTCAGGTTCCTTAGAGATCAGGCCAGAGGACTAGCTCAGGGGCGGAGACCCTGTCCAGGCCCCACCCCCACGCCCACCCTCACTCCCAGCCTGGGCGGACCTTGCCCTGCCTCGCTGCAGTCCACGGTGAAGTAGGTGGGCTCGTTGGCCTTGAGGCCTGTCTTCTCCACGCCAGGACCATACACCTTCACCTTCTCAGGGTGGCTGCCCTCTCCCACGTTGACCTGTGGGAGGGGTCAGTGTTCAGCGCGGCGCCCTTGTCAAGGCCCACCCCCCTTCTCCAGCTCTACCTGCCCCACCCAGCCTTAGCAGGACCATGAGGGGGGCCTTTAGGTGAGGACTGATGACAAGGGTCCAGGGACAGACAACATCTTCCTGTGGCTCCACCCACTTCCTGAGGACCCGGGAGGTGGGCAGGGCAGGACGAGGGAGACATACCCGGAAGGGGCTCTTGGGCACGTTGACGCCTCCCCAGGAAATGATGATAGTGTGCTTAATGGGCTTGGTGGGCACATAGGAGCAGCGGAAGGTGCCATCACCGTTGGGGATGACCTTGATGTCAATGGGGCAGCCATCGGCATCCTGTGGACATTAGCAACCAAGGTTTTCTGAGGGGGCTCAGGCCTCCTTACCCACAGCAACACTCAGGCTCCTTCCCCTTCCCAGCCCTCAGGCCACATGGGCCCAGCACTACAGGCTCAGGTGGCCACAGTGCACCCTGGGAGCCAGGACACCAGGCCGCTGGGCATCTGTGTAACCTGGTCTCCCAGCCTAGGTTTCTGAAATGTGTTGGCAGGAGAGAGCCTGGGTTAAATCAAGGCTCCTAAAATTGAATAATAAACTTTTAAAGGAAGAATCATCCTCCTGAATCCAAGAACATGTTTCTTAACCTCTAGGGGTCAACGCACACCAGCATGAGAAGCTGACTTGGGAATGTAATGCCTTACTCTAGCAAACCTTCTTTTAATTCAATTACTCGCATAAAAATATGATTTTGATAAAGTATGTTTTAAAGATGGTCAGTAAGAAAACAAAATTCCAAAATTTTCGTAGTTCTTATGGACCAGTGAGAACCAGCTCTATGATGCCTGGAGGCCTCTCACCTGTCTCCACCCTCTCAGGGTCTCTGTCCTACACAGTGAGGGGCACTGAGACTGGGCAATGTCTCACCTGGGCATAGAGCTTCAGGTCTCCTTTGCCAGCTGCGCGCGCGTCAATGGTAAACTCTGCGAGCTTGTCCACGATGCAGCCAGTGGGCTCCAGGCCAGGTCCAAAGGCCTTCACCTGAGCAGGGGCAAGAGCGGCAGGTTGGGCTGGGGACTGGAGGAGAGCCCACTCACCGCATCCCTGGCTGTACAGGAGGTAGGACCAACCTTGTCCGGGAAGCAGTCCGGTGGGGCTGGCTGGATGTGGGCAATGAAGGGCGAGTCCCGGATGTCCTCGTCATCACAGATGACATGCACAGCATACTCTCCAGGCTCAGTGGGCCAGTACCGCACATCACAAGAGCCATCCCCCTTGTCATCACACTCAATCTTGGCCTGCGAGGGTCCCTCGATGGAGAAGCCTGGGTGCAAGGTGGAGAGGGTCAGAGGGCACTAGGGGGGGGTCCCTGTCATTTCCCTGGCACCCCCTTTCCCATCATCCCCATGTCCCATCCCGTCTCATCCCCATACTCCCCAGCATTCCCATTTCCAGTCCCCAGTCATTCCCAAGTATTCCTCCATCACACCACTCCCCCAGCACTCCCACCTACTGCCAGCCAGTCACTTACCCAATGTCCCCACCTCTGTGCCAATGGCCTCCACCACAAAGTCGGCTGACTTGCCCACCTGGCCAGTTTCCAAACCGGGACCCCAGGCCCGTACCTTCTGCGCTCCTGCTTCTGGGCTCACCTGTACCTCAAAGGGGCTGGGCCAGGAGAGAGCCAGCGTCAGTGCTGGGAAGTAACCCGCCAGAGTGCCCCTTCTTTGTTCCCTCAGGGTCCTGGGCAGTCCGCCCTACTCTCGACTCCGCGAGGACCCAGACAGGAAGGCAGGGGGACACAGTGCTTACCTGCGGGGGATGGCATAGCTGCCCCAGGTGATGGTCACCACGTACTTCCCTGGCACCACAGGGTAGTACTCGCACTCGAACACACCGTCGCCAGCCTCCCGCACCTTCACGGGCTCCTCTGTGCCCTCTGAGGAGAGGAGGGAAGCAGGAGTCAATGGTGTGCGAGTTCCAGTTCTAAAACCCCTTTGGGGAGCCCTTGGGCCCCAGGCCCAGGTTGAGGACACTTTCACATGAGCAGAGCCACACATTGGAGGGGGCCCACGTGCCGCCCCTGTACATCATAGCTCGGTGTAGCACCTGCAGCAGAGAGGACTATTCCCAGCTGGCATGCTGGGAAACTGAGGCATGCTTAAGGTCTCCCAGTGCCTCTGGTCAGGATCTCTTCGGTGTCTCCCCAGGTTTGCATGGTGCTGTCAAGACCCTCAGGGAGTCAGAACCCCTGGCCTTACCCTTCCCTAATGCCCCACCCCAGCCATTTCCACCCCTGTCACCCCCACCCCCTTCTCCAGCCCTGGGCCCTGGCACTTACTTGGCCCCTTAACTGTGACTTTGAGCTCTCCGCTGCCCGCACCCTTGGTGAACACCTTGAAGTCAGCCACCTCTTTCACACGCACGCCCTTGGGCTGCAAACCCCGGCCGGAGGCACGGCAGGCATTGGGGTTACAGGCTGGGGAGAAGAGAAGAGGGGAGGTTGGGGTGGTGAGGGGTCCTGGGCAGAGACTCAGCCCCTCACCACTCATCCCCCACCTCACAGTCCTTCTGACCCCCTCACAAGTCCTTGCCTCATGCAAGCCTTTCCTGTGCCCTCTGGTGCCCTCAACACCATTGGGGGCTGCTGGGAGCCATGCTGGGCCATCAGGCTTGTCATAAGCAACCCTTCCCACTGGGCTCTCACAGGGCAGAGCCTGGGCCAAGAGTGGCGTGAAGAGGGACAGAGGAGGGCCCTTCACCGGCCCCAAGGCCATCCGCTTAGATAGATCCTTCTTAGAGCTGTCAGAGCAGCTTTAGAAACTAGCTCATGCCACAGACCACTCGGCAACACCGGGAACAAGAGATACTCCGTATAACAGGAGGCTTGCCTCAGGTGGCAGCAACACGTGGAAACCAGCCTGCGGCAGGGCGCTGCCAGCACGCAGTAGCTAAGGAACGGCTCTCTCAGCCGGCCTGGGAGCCCATCAACTGGCATGCCGCCCACAGAGCGCCATGAAATGGTCAATGACATGATCCAGGCCTTCCACAGAACACAGGCAATAACGCAGAATCTGCGACAAGATAGGTCTTATCACAGAAATCACCAGGCAATTGGCAAAGACACTAGAGCTGCCATGGAAGGAGGGTCATTCCCTATGGCCTGGGCCAGGCCACATAGCGCAGGAGAGGCCAGTCAGCTACGGCCATGCTGGGCCCACTTCTGCTGGAGTACCGACGTGGTGCCACTCTAGGCCTGGCGGTGGACGATGGCCACAGAGGGATGACGGTAGCCTGGGAGTCACGACCTGAGGGCCTGACTTACAATGCTCACCATACGAGGTCTGTCCTGAAAGTATCGGCTGTGCAAACTGTTTTAATTATATTGACATTGGCTCAATACTCTGGGGACGGACCTCATACCTGCCCCTACCCCATGGCCCTATTGCTTCCCCCTCAATTCTTCCCAGGTGGCACCTGTCTGGTATCTTTCACTGGTCTCCTGATCCTCCTTGAGGATGGAGATGGGAAAGATGATGAGCCCCACCCGAGGTTCCTTTTGCCCTTTTGAAGCCTTTAGCTGGCTCCCCACCCAGTCCTGGACTTAGTGGGAACGTGCCGGCAATTCTTTCTGTGTCCTGGCCTCAGTGAGGGTGAGTGTGGGCATGGGTGAGAGGACTTTACCTTCTGCCACATGGACGGGGAAAGGACTGCGGGTGATGGGGGCACCAGCAAAGGCCACGTGCACCGTGTGAGGCCCCTCCATCACAGGCCTGTATGTGCAGCGGAACGTGCTGTCGCCCTTGTCCTCCAGGGCCACCTCCACTGTGTCTCGCCGGCCTTGCGGGTCCACTATCACCACAGCAACATCACCAGTGCCAGCCCCTGCCATGGACAAAGGCCGTCAGCCCACACACAGCTGAGGATCCGTCACCCTGGGACCATCCACCTCCTGGCTGGGACCCTGCCCCAGTCCCCCTGTCCACACCCACAGTTAGGGGCTGCCCTCCTGACATCCCTGAAGCCCGTCCTTACCCGCAGTGTAAATGTCAAAGTAGGTGGGTTTGTTGGCTACGTTGCCCACAGGCTCCAGGCCAGGGCCACGGGCTGACACCTTGTTGGCGTCCCCCAGGGCCATGCCCACATTCACCTCAAAGGGGCTTCGTTCGATGTTCTGGCCAGCAAAGAGCACAGTCACCTAGGGGCCAGGGGTCAAAGGTTAGTTTCCAGGGCAAAGCAGTGCTGAGAGGGGCTGGTGAAGGAGAAGAGCAGAGCCTAGGATGTGAGTGAAAAGTGGAGCACAGAGGAGGCCTGTGGGGAGATACCTTGTGCAACCCAGCAACCCTGGGCACGTAGGAGACAGCGTAGGTGCGGTCCTTGTCATTGTTGGGAACCACCTTGGCCTATTGGGAAAGGGACAGATCAGAAGTCACAGTGGCTGTAGTGTCTCCCCACCTCAAGTGCCTGGTAGCCCCAGGCTGAAGTTCCGCCCCCCTCTCCAGCATAGCAGCTGGCTCTGGCGGCCATCTCCAGGCCTGTGGCCTCTAATTCCAATGTCACACTAATCCCTCTTATCCCTAGTGGCCCCTCCATACCTCCTCCGTGTGGCCCTCGGGGTCCTCAATATAGACCAGCACCTCGCCCACGCCGGCATCCACCGTCTGCACGGTGAAGTGCGCGGGCTGCAGCACGGTGTTGCCGTGGGGCTCAATGCCTGCGGGGCAGAAGGCAGAGGAGGGTGACTGGGGGAGCCATCCTTAAGGTGCCCAGCTGACCAGGGAGGGCTGGTGGGGGCACCACACGTACCAGGCCCATAGGCAATGGCCTTCTTGGGGTTCAGCTGCTTGGAGCGAACAGGGGCGCCTGGTTTGAGCTTGGCCTTGGGGAACTGGGACAGGTAGGTCATGACGGAATGCTCATCCACGTTGGGGTCCACGATCTCCTCAGGGGCGATCACCTGCCATAGGAAGGGGTGGGATTACATACAGGATACCCTCCTTACCTGGCAACTTGGTTCCTGCCCACATCCTGACCGCCCACATCCTGACCACCTGCCCTTACACTCCCCCACCGCTGGCCCTTTTGTCCTTTTCTCTTCCCCAACCCCAACTGTGAGCATACCTGGGGCACCCCGAGCCAGTCGTCCGCCTGTTGCATGGCCTCACGGGCGTTCTCCACAGGTTGGTTGGGGTCCCAGGCTGCCCAGTCAGGACAGAGGCCTGCAGAGATGGGGAGGAGGACAATGGTTAGGGGAAAGCCGTCAGCCAGAGGTGCAGCACCTGCTCATCCAACACCCTCACGGGCTGTTGGCTCACACCTCCTCCCACCAGCCAGGTTCCTGCTGACCCCTACCCCACCCAGGCTCTGGCTCACCCGCTGCCATGCCCATGGCTGTGTAGAGGCGGGCAGCCTTCGTAGCACCAACAATGAGGTCTTTCTGTCTTGGCTGATGCAGCCTGGCGCCAGCGCTGCCAGCCAGCCTCCTGCCCGCCCTGGCTCCAGTGCAGATGCTGAACCCCAAACCCCTGTGAGGGTGCCTCTTCAGGGTCCTTCCACCTCATTCTGCCTCAGGGGTGGACAGAGGACATCGGAGTCTCTGTCCCATAGGTATATGCTGCCTCTGACCCATCCCCTAGAAGGTCCCCTCACAGCTGCCCTGAAGTCCCAGGTCTCCAAGCACTTCCCATATCAGCCTTAGGGCATAAGGTTCCCTCTCCTTCCTAAAGCCCACTTGGGGAAACTGAGGCATTGAAGAACCTGTTGGGAGAGGATGAGTATTTCTCTATGGTCGCCCAGAGCCCAGCTCTTCTAACCAAAGGAATGCCAAGGCAGCCCCAGGTCATTCCTGAGAAGGGGTGCAGTGGTCAAGGGGGTGCTTGGCCTGCATTGGACCTGGAGGAGGGGAGGTGACGCTCACGGGCAGGAGGGGGCCAGCTCAAAGGCTGGAATCCATGACTGGCCGGAAGAGTTGAGCTCACTGCTGGCGGCCACACCAGCTGTGGGCAAAGGCTCAGCAGCTGGGAATTCCTCCCAGGCTGCTAGCGTCCCCACCTCCCACCCCTTGCTCCCCAGCTGACCCCAAGCAGGGAGAGGATCTCCCAAGGGACCAGGGCTTTCCCCGGGGGGACGGAGACCTATCTTCTCAGGAGATGAAGGTCAGAAAGGGAGCTGCACGTGAGGCAGGGCTCCAGCCTCGGAGCCTCAGTCTTCTCGTGGGTCCTGAGCTGCCTGGACCCGACTGAGCCAGGGTTGAGTCACCTGCCCCTGGGCAGTGCCACGCCAGCCTCAGTCCATACCACCCTGCACCTCAGCCCCTTCTCAAAACTGCTCAGGGTCTCACAAAGAAGAGCCTTCTTTGAGTCTAACTCCTGGGCTTCTTGCTACAAGTCCCAACACATTGCCTTTCTCTCAGCTCAGCCGGAGCTGTGCCATGGGGCAGAGTCGGAAGTTTGTGGATTGGAGAATCAAGGCTCTGGCTAGCTCAGTCCTGCCACAGACAAGCTGTGTGATCCTGGACAAGTCACTGGTCGTCTCTGGGCCTCAGTGTCCTTGTCTGTACAATGAGGGGTCTGAACGTATTACGGCCACTGCCGAATCGGGCTCACCCAATCAGGAAGAGCCTGGCTTTAGCAGCGATTCTCAGCTGGAGAATCCTGCAAGCTGGTGGTCCTGATCCCCAGCCCTGAGAGATGCGTTCTGACCACCACAGGCCTCAGTACCATCAGCTCTCCTTCCAGCCTAAGGGCTCCATTGTGCCCGCTGGCCCACTCACCAGGGGCACAGTTGTCCACCAGGGCGCCCAGAGCTTTGCCGTCCTGCCAGTCTCGGTTGAAGTTGGTGATGGGCAGCTGGGGCACCTTGTTCTGGATCCAGCCGAGCAGACGCTGTTTGGGTGTCTGCTTTCGGGCATCCTCATCATCCTCATCTTCCCACATGGGCATGGAGATGGAGTAGTGCAAGATCAGGGTCCAGATCAGGCCCAGGATCAGCTTCAGGTTCCCATCCACGATGGCCTTGCTGTCTGCAGAGTGGAGGGGACACACAGAGCTCAGGAGGGCCCCACCCTCCACTGTCCAGACCCCTCTGCTTCAACAGGGCCCTCCCTTCCCTGACTCCTATCTCTGGAACCTGCCCCCTTCTCAGCCTACTAAATTCCCAGCCTCCTGCAAGGCCCAGCCCAGAAGCCAACCCCTTTTTCTCCTACTGTCCCTCCCTTTTCCCTCCAGAAGGAGGCTGCTTCCCAATGTGTTCCCATAGTAGGTCTTTTGGCCCATGACAGTACTTGAGTGGTCTCCTATCAGGCTGCAGACATCCATGGAAGTACCTGATATGTCAGTCTTTTGGGGGCAGACACTGCTTTGCTTTCTCCATTTTTTAAAACAGATTTTTTAAAACAGATTTTTTAGAGGTATGCTTGTAGACACGGATAGAGCCATCGCTGTAAGATAATATCTTCCCACCAGGTTTCTTTTGTGATTCCTTTTCTTGCCCTTCCTTGTCCCCCCCTTTCCAGGCAACAATTGATCTACTCTTGATCACTATAAATTAGTTTGCATTTTCTAGAAATTTATACACATTTTTTTTGGGGGGGGGTCTGGTTTCTTTTACTCAAGAGAGTGTGTCTTGTCTTTCTGTACTCAGAGCCTAGAACTTAGTAGGGTCTCATAAATGCTGGATGGATGGATGAATGAATGAATGAATGAATGAATGAATATTTTAAAAACTGAAGTTGGAGAGTAGGACCAACCTGGTTCCAACCAAATTGTACTCTGAAGGCTATAAAAGGCTTTTTGAACAAAGTTCTGGGAGGAGGGAAGGGGTATAGTGCCTGCCCTATTAAGACTTGAAATCATATTATCAAATGCTGGGGCCCAATGGGGTTTCATAAGAGCCACGGGAGATGTCACACCTATGGACACAAGTCTCAGAAGCTGAGACTCTCCATCATCCCCTCCTTTGAAGAACAAAAATGGACCAGACCTTTTCCCCCAATATTTGGGAGACCTAGTGTCCCTTTAATAGCCAGAAAGAAATATCCAGGAGCAGAGGTGGCCTGAAATGTAGATCATCGAAAACCAGTTTATTTGTAAAAGATGATGCAGGCCTGAACCTATCAGCTTTCCCGAGCTGTGCTTGTAGCTGGGAGGGGCTGGAAGACTCAGCTTGTTTACGGGTGTTGCCCCTACAAATGGGAAAGGGTGGGGCTGGAGGTGCCCCTTATACATCTTTTCCTGCCCCTGTATAGAACTTGGGGGACAGTTTTCAGAGACCAAGGGCCTGGGGAATCCCAGCATCCCTGTCCCACCCCAACCTGCTCCCCCCTCCCCAACACACACATACACTGGGAGAATCTCAGCCTGTCTGTCCCCTGGCTGACAGCTCTGTCCCCCTTGGCTTCCCAACCCTTTCACTGATTCATCCTTCCTTCCCCAGCAGCTCCCCAGCCCGCCCCCGTCCCCTGGCTCCACTGCAGCACAATGGTTTGGCAGCTTTCAGATTCCATGACACACTCGCTCCCGGCCTCCTGGTGCTCTGGGGCACTCCCTCTCAAACACTCAGGTCCCCTGCACTCTCAGTCTTGACACCCAGTGCCCACAGCTTCTCACTACCCTGACAGCCTCCAAACTTGGCGCTTACAGAAGCGCTTCTGGCAAACTGGAGCCAGATCCCAGGGAAGGAGGCCTGTAGGCTGCTGGGGTTGGAGGGTGGGCGGTGGGGGGAGGCAGTGTTGGAGGAGGTCATTCATATTTGCTGCAGGAAGAGGTTTCGCCCCAGTAACTGGCTGTGGGCCAGGCAGCAAGTGATCCGCTGTGCCTTAGGGCAGGAGAGGGGTGGGTCTACAGCCCTGCTCTGGGATCAATGACCTTCCTCTCCCTCCCCTCTTCTGAGGCCAGGCAGAGGAGGGGAGCTCAGCTCCAGCCAGGCTTCCGCCCTTGTACCCTAGCGAGCCACCACATCTTCCCCTGCCTAGGGATGCCCCAAAGGGGTGGGAGGGGCCCCACAGCCAGTCCCTGAAGCAGCCCCTGGCCCGAAATGGAGGGGGAGGAGAGAGGGCCGGGCGAGGGAGGTGCTGGGACAGCTGCTGTCCCCTCCAGCCCCTCCCTTGGCTGTTGGCTCAAGGAAAAGGAATAGCAACTGGGGAACAGCTGCGGGACAGAGCCGCCTCATAAGTCTCTTTGTTCGGAGGGGTTGGGGGGGGGGTGGGATAATGGGAGGGGGAAGGAGGGAGAAGATTAGAAGGGCACACAGCCCTTCATCCCAGGCTGAATAAACCCTCTTTGAGGTGGATTTCTCAGCGCCCACCCCACTCCTAGAAAGGAAAGTGGGGAGTCTTTTTGACCCTCCTCCCTGGTGCCCTAGTGCTGTTCAATTTCAGTCTTGAGACAATGCCCAAAGGAGGTCCCCAGGACAGCTCCTTCCCACCACACAAGGGAACAGAGGGAACCGGAGGAACCCGGACGCCGCCTCTGGTGGGAAACCCCTTCACACTTCAGGTTTGGGCAGCCCCTGCCCCCGTGTCCCCTCCCTTCCCCCCTCAGCCTCAGGCCCAGCAGCTGAACTGCTGACAGCTTATCTCATCAGAGCGAGTGAGCCACTTGGCCCAAACGGGGAACGGTTCCCTTCCTCTCAGCGGGAACTGAGGCGCTTCCCTCTCGCTTCCAAACCAGCTTTTGCGTCTTCCCTCTCTACTCTGAGCCGGCCCCTCCACGGTTGAGCCAAGGGGCCGGAGCCAGGCACCACCATGGGGGAGGGGAGAGGTGCGCTCAGGAAGGATGAGGCCTGGAGTGGGGCTGGCCGCCCCACAGCAAGGAGGGGAAGGCTGAGCCGTTTTCCTATTCAACTGTGATGCAGCTCCCAGCTCTCCCCTGGAAACCCCACCTGGGACAGCTCGTCTGTCAAATCCCAGCGTGCAGGGGGTGACCGGCCCAGGGCTGGCTCCTCTCTGACACCCCCACCCCCTACCCACACACCCTCTCACTGAGCCCTCAGCCCCACAACACATATGCTGGGGCCCCTCCCCCACCCCTGTCCTCAGGCTTGTCCTTCTGGAAAGCTCAGAGACATCTGCTGTGTCACGAAGGCAGGGCTATTTCCAGGCCAGAGCGGGTGGGGTGGGGGGGCAGTGTTGGGGCAGGAGGGAGCAAGACCTAGAGAGGGGACTGGACAGGGCAAAGGGCCCCGATTGACCTCAGCTGCTAATTCAGGAGGCCTGGAGATGCCCTGAGGGAGAGTAGGGGTGGACTGACACTGTTATCTGAAGTAGCCTGGGGCAGCCTGGCTGGGGAGGCACCTGACCCTAAGTGAAACTCTTCTTCTGGGGCCCCCGGGGGGTGCTAGCCCCAACGGGCACTTTCCTGTAAATCTCAGCAGGACTCTTAAGAGCTCACCACAGAGGTCAGGGGTCTTGCCCAGGCCTCAGCAAGCTGGGAAGAGTGCGGGTTGGGAGGGGAGGGGCATTCTTTAGCCACTGAGGATCCAACCTTGGCCTCTGGGCTCCCAAGCCTAGAGTGTCTCCCCACCCCCACCCAGCACAGACACACCTTCCAAATCTGGTTATACTCAATGACTTCCTTCTACAGGCCTTCCCCTCCCTCCCTGGAGCAGCCCCTTAGCTCCGCAGCCAATCCCGGCTTAGGGGCCGGGGCTGGGGCCCCGGGGCGAGGACCTGCAGAGCCCCCTCCCCGGCAGGCTGAGCCGGAGGACAGGCGGGGTTAAGGCTCCCGCGCTCGCTCAGCGCCTTTTTAGGTTTCTGAGGCTGGGCCCTGCCCACCCTCGCCCCAGGCCTGAACCCAACTGCTGAGCCCACGCGGGCCACGGGCTCTCCTTCGGCCCCAGGGCCCCAGGATCCGCAGTGGTTGACACCAGCCTTCAGCCCTTTCCTCCCAGTGGAGCTCCTGGGAGGCTGGGAGGCCGTTGCTTTGTTTCGGGGGAGACGCCCCCAGTAATCAGGACGGTGTCCTGGTCTCGTCCCTTAAGCATGGCTGGGGTTGCCCCATAGCAGGAAGGGGGACAATGAATAGAGGAAAGTCAATGGGACTCTGGGCTCCCATCACCCCCAACATGCCCCCCATGCCACCGCGCAGAGGGGCGTGATGGCAGTTGCCCGAGTGCCCGGCGTCGGTGGCAGGCGAGCGGGGGTCCCCTCCTTGCGCCAGGGAGCCGCCCGCCGCCGTCTCGCATCTGCCGGCGCCCCCGGCACCTGTGCCCCGGCCCCCCACGAGCCAGCCCGCCCTCCCGGCACTGCTCGCCCACACTGACCGATGGACACGAGCTTGATGTGCTCTCGCTCGAGGAACTCGAGGGCCACGGACACGTTCTCCAGCTTCATCTGGCGGAAGTTGGGGCGCGGGTGGAACTTGCGGTACATGCGTTTCTGGCTGAGCACTTCGAGCAGCGCGATGAGGCGCAGCCCGTCGCTGAGGTCGCGCTGCAGGTCGTTGAGGCGCTTGCCCACGCACTTGAGGTGCTCGTTGCACCAGCGGGTGAAGGTGTTCTGCTGGATCTTCTTCCACGGCGCGTCCTCCGCCAGGTCCTTCTCCGTGGACGGCATGTCGTCCGCCTCGTCGCCCAGGCCGAGGCCCACGGCCTCGGAGTAGCCGCTGTTGTTCATCATGCTGGCGGGGGCTGGGCGGGGGGCTGGCTGCCTGCGGGGCTCTGGCCGGGCTGGTCGGGGGGCGCTGTCGGGGCGCTGTCGGGGCGACCGCGGGACTGGCAGATGGGCGCTGCGCGGCTCTCAACTTCTCTCGCGCCCTTGGCTGGCGGGACTCGGCGGGACTCTTCGCTCCTCGGCCGCGCACTCTCTCTCTCGCTCTCTCTCCCTTTCCCTCCAGGGGCGGAGCAGTGCTCGGGAAGTGCCGGCCGGACCTGGGCGGGGGGTTTAAGAAGCCCCCGGGTCACGCTCCCCCCGCCGCGCTCGCGGCCCCCGGGTCCACGTCAGAGCGCCGGCCTCCCAGGAATGCCGCCCGGCCCGCGGGTGGGAGCTGCACGGAGCCCGGCCGCCCCGCCTCCTCCTCCCCTCCCCCACGCGGCCCCAGCAGTAGGGGGGGTGCTGAGGGGGGGGCGTACTCCCGTCCCCTGCCCGGGGGGCGCTGCGCTGGAGAGGAGGGGAGAAAGAAGCTAGAATGGGGGAAGGGCACCCAACACCCTAAAACTGGGCATTGCCAGTCACATAGGAAATAGGCCCCCTCCACGTCCTGTGGGACTCAAGAGATCAACGGGGAAACTGAGGCCAGCTAGGGCAAAACACACTAATCTGGTGTTGACAGAATTTTCTGGATGAGTTGGAGGCAGGGACATTGACAGGACTTGGGAGTCCTGGCTCCCAGCCCAGGGTGGTGTCCACCTGCACACAGGGAGGGGTAATGTGTGTGCTGTGTGGTGATGAACTGCAGGGAAGTAGGGACACTGCCCAGGCCAGTTAGGAGGGGAGGCTCTGGGGAGAATGTCCCACTTTACAGGCAAAAAGCTTAGTTTGAAGCCCAAATCCAGGGTCCTCTGAGAAAGACTGAGGCTGCCCCTGACTCAGTGTCTCTGTCACCAGCCAGGTTGGCCTCATCCCCTCAGAATGAAGCTGAGCTCAAGAAAAGAGAACCCAGTGAGTCACACTGTGCACCCCCCCCCCAAAGTCTGACTCAACCAAGGTGATGAGAGGGAAGTGAGAAAAGCTGCCCCATAGTACTAGGGAGCCCCCCTGGGCAATATGCCCATTTGGGCCACAGGGCAGATCCTTCCAGTGAAAGGGCAAGTTAGCCAGACAGAATCAGGGAGAGCCCTGTCCGGGGCAGCCAAAGGGAAACGTGACAAAGGCTGGTGGGCAGGGAGAGCCCGAGGAAGTTGGCCAGAAACCCTAGACTTGACTGGGCTCAGAATAAGTGAAGGGCAGCTAGAGACTAGGGAATGATGATAGCAGGGAAACTGAGGCACTAAAACAATAGAGGTGGCCTGGGATGACAGAGCTATAGAGTGTGTGTGTGTGTGTATATATATATATATATATATATATATATATATATGGCCCTGCCTGGGGAACTCAGTTGGTTGGAGCATTGACCTGATATGCCAAGGTTGCAGGTTCAATCTTGGGCCAGGGCACATACAAGAATCAACCAATAAATGTATAAATAAGTGAACCAACAAAAATTGATCTCGATCTCTCTCTTTATCTTTCTTTCTTTCCAGAATTTAATAAATACAAAGACTTTTTAATATAATAGATATTCTGTAACATACACATGCCTATTTCATAACCCCTGGTACCCCCTTTAGGCCGGACTTCCCCAGCTTTCTCATTCTTCAAGACCAAGTAAGTTTGGGCCAGACAGCTCCCAACTCAAGCTGTATGATGACTGAAGTTTGGGAGGGTTCTGGGACCTTATAGGTGAATTGGTTTACTTTCCTCTTCTCCCCCAAGAATAGGAAGAGGATATGGGCATTTTTGAAGGCTGTCTCCTCTTTGAAGGGCAGAAGGAGGGCAATCCTCTTTAGGAAACTCAAAAGTGCAAGGGTTTGGGGGAGACACTGCTTATTGTGAAAGGGGTCCGTGAATGATCTATTTCCCTGTTCGTTAGGTAGGGAAGGGTGGGAGCAGAGAAGGGACCAGAAACAGAAAAGGGGCCTGCTGTGTGTGGCTTGGGAGGGGGAGCTCCAGGGGCCCTGATAGTGACAGATGAGGTATAAATAGCATGGGCCCTGCGGCTCATGTTCTGTCGGCTGCCTGTGACGAGGTGCTCAGGAATTCCACTCTCCTATTGGCACCCGCTTCCCTATCTCCAGAGCTCTCATTCCCCCATACCACCTTTGTCCCACAGCCAAAACCAACCGCCAGACATCAGTACCATCCGACTATTTGAGAGGCTAAGCTCTCCTGTGGAGAGATGCCCAGCTCCTGGGGACACATAACACATAGCTGGGTCTCATAAGAGGCTGTGTGTGCGCGCACACATGCGTGTGTGTAAAAAAGCAGCCTTCTGACACCTAACCTGAGGTGCCAGCTGAGGGTTCAGTGATGCTGTCTCTGAAACCCTGATGAAGAAACTGAGGAACAGATCTGAGAAAGGATGGACTCCTCTCCTGGAGCTGCTGGGGAGGGGAGAAAGGGGTAAAGTGGGTTTGCTCGGAGCCAACAGCCTCTTTACAAATCCTAGTGGCTCGTGTCTTTTTTTGTGAGCATCACCTGGGGTCCCTCAGTCAGTTGGGGGCCTTTGTTAGGGTGGGCATGTTCAGAGGGAAGTCCATGGCGGTTGGGCGAGGGGCGTCTCCTCTTTCTGGCCTCTCATTCCCTCTACCCAGGAGAGGTCCAGAGAAGTGAGTGAATGGTCTCGGCAGAGCAAGGTGCCCAGTGCCAAGGATGGTTCCCAGAACCCTTCTTACCCCCTGAAACCTGAGCCTGTTGCTCTCCAGGATAAATCGGGGCCTGAGTCAGGCCCCAGCCAGCCAGTCACAGCAGCCTGACCCAGGGGCAGGCTGGTGACTCAGCCCTCAATATAGCCCATGAGCCCAGGCCCCAGGCCCCGCCAGGAGGCTGGAACAGACTGTGCGCAATGCTGGTCCCAGGGCCTGCCAAGTGGGGTGGCCTCCCGGAGGGCCAGTGTGTTCCTCCCTCAGCCAGGCAGAGGCGCATAGAGGGGCTTACAGGGGGTTTCATCAGCTGAGTATTTGGGGCAGTGCTGGCTGGGGCCACCGGCCGTTTATAGCCCCCTGACTCACCACCTGCTGACCTCTCTGTCTCAGGGGAACAGGTTGGCTTTCCACCTGGCCCTACTTCTCTCATCAAGGGGCACTGCTCATCAGCCACTGTCAGTGGCCATATTTAACTTGGTCTGAGCAGAGTCTGAATGAGCAGATGCAGTGCATCATGTCAGAATCCTGTTTTCCTGGAGCCAGGAGCATTCCCGTAGTCACCTGCGATGATATAGCAGGCTGGCCAGGCCCACAGCAGGCACTTGGATCAGGCAGTGCTATTGACTGTGGTCCTACCCCAGGTGCCAGAGACAGTGTGGTAGGGTGGAAAGATCATCAGCTCTGTAACATCAGGCAAGGTAATTAATTCTTTGGGGCCTCAATTTTGTCATCTCTAAAATGCAGTTTGCAGTGCTCTCATAAAGACGTTTTTATGTGCAGAGATGAAAGGACATAACATGACGAGCGAGTTACTTTGCTTCATCTGCTGGTTATCTTAGGAACCATGTGGGTCCTGGTGAGTGAGGCCTTCCTCCCAGCTCCATCTTTATCTCCTGTAGAGTCCACTCCAGGATATCCACCCTGCTCCCCTCTTTCCTTCCCTGTCTCCTAACACTCCACCTGCCAGAATCAGAATGGAGAACTCCTGATCTTTAGAACCATCCATCCTGTCCCCCAATAGCAGCTGGTCCTTGACAGGGGTAGCAGGCGGTGTGCTGCACCATGTGGCGTTTGTTGTGCAGCGAGGTAGCTGAAAGGAGGCTGCCGTGCAGAGGGTAGCAGAGCAGGGAGAGTTGGAAGGTCCTGAAGGTGTTTGGAGCCCTTGGTTCCATCTGTACCTCATCCTGGGTGCATGTCTCCCTAGCTTCTAAGAGACACTCCTGTAGAACTAAAGCTAGCTCAAGTGACTGTCACATTCAACACAGTCTTCTTTACTTTTTTATTTTTTAAAGATGTTATTATTTTTAGAGAGAGGGGTAGGGAGAGAGGCAGACAGGGAGAAAAACATCAATGTATGGTTGTCTTTCACCTGCCTCCAGCTACGGACCTCTCTGGAGACCTGGCTTGCAACCTGGTTATGTGCCTTGGCTGGGGAATTGAACCAGTGACCTTTGGGTTTGCAGGCCGGCGCCTTATCCACTGTGCCACCAGCCAGGGCTGAGACCTCTTTAATGTACGAAGAGAACGGCATTCCCTCTCTCCCTCTCCCTCTCCCTCTCCCTCTCCCTTCCTCTCTCTCTCTCTTTCAAGATTTTTCATTATTTTTAGAGAGAAGGGAAGGGAGGGAGGAAAAAGGGAGAGAAACATCAATGTATGATTGCCTTTCAACTGCCTCCAGCTATGGACCTGGCTTGCAATCTGGTTATGTGCCCTGGCTGGGAATTGACCCAGCAACCTTTGGGTTCTTAGGCTAGCACCAATCCACTGAGCCACCAGCCAGGGTGAAAATGGCATTCTCAAACGAGCCAATAGGGGCAGTGTCCTATAGGAAGAGCTCTCTATTCTAAGCAAAAAGGCTGGGAAAAGCAGGACCCCTGTCTTGTCATTGCCCAGGCTCTAGATTCTGGCCCGGGGAAGGACCAGATTAAGTCCTGGCTAGGGCCCAATTGCCTACCAGACCAGGACCTCCATCTTGACTTCTAATTAATTCCAAGTTAATGATCCTCGGTGGTAGGTAACCTTCTAGCCCTTCCCATCACTTATGTCCTCCAGCCAAATGGTGGCCATAGTGAAGTCAATAAAAGCAGGGTTTCACTACACTTAACAGCCAGGAGCCAGGGGCCAGTGGCACCCATGGGCTCTGAAGGAATTTCTTCAGTTAGGTTACAAGTGAGGACACAGTCTAATATAATTGAGAGCAGTGCTTCTTTGATTTTATTATGCACACTGATCAGCTGGGGATCTTGTTAAATCGGATTCTGTGTCGTGGGTCTGAAGTGGGGCCTGAGAATCTGTCTTTCTGACAAGCTCACCATGCTGATGCTGCTGATATGTGGGCCACCCTAAATCAGTGCCATCTTCAAAGTGCCATCTTCAAAGTGCCATCTTCAAACAGGAACCCAGGGTGTGGGAATAGGGTGGGGAGGTATATCAATTTCCCACGTTCTCTGTGGCTTTGACAAGGGCCACTGTGGCCTGCATGTGTGTCTGGGGCCTGGAATGGCAGCTACTTTCTGCTTTTGCTGGAGCCTGGGATTCACTATTTCTTGTTGGCTCTCCAGCTCTGCCTTTCATTAAACTCCTCAGTGAAAGCTTTTGAGTGTGCGACCTGTTTACTGCCAGGCCGCTGAGTGACTCATAAAGTTCTCACTAAGAGCGAATCCCTTGAGAAGTCCTTGGGAAGGCAGCCTCGCAGATTTCAGGACATCTGTCTTGAGTACCTGGGTGTGGGCATAGAACCTACAGGTGGGCTGCTGGGCCCCCCGCCCACATACTGCCCAGGTCATTCCACTTCTCTGTGCTCAGGTGGGCTCCTAGGGTGTGTTAATAGCACAGAGCAATCCATCTGCGGTTCGGCTGGCAGCATAGACCCCAGCTTCATTTCTGAGGTCACTGGTCCTGTGAGAAAATCCTCTTTAGGAGACAGATCCTTATATGAGGCACCTGGTTTAAGGGAAACCACTCTGTTCCGGGTGTGTTGTGAAGTATTTAACCAATAAAAAGCCGCAAAGTCTCATGGGTAGTTAGGTTGATATTTAATTACAAGGAACCCAGGTTCTTATACAACACAGGGGATGGGAGCCAGCAGCTCCTCGTAAGCCTTTCCAGGCTGGGTGACTGAGGCTGAGAAGATGGGGGGGTGGGGCATGTGAGACACATGGGTGGGCGGGGGCTCTGGCACAGTGTGTCCTGCCCAAAGCTGAGAGTAGTGGCCCCTGGGTATCTGCCCCCTCGGCTGGCCCAGACCTGCCATCACTTCATGAGGCAGAACTCTGTCTCCTGCTGTCGCATGTTGGGTAATACATAAAGAGCCACAGCTGCAAGAGCCAAGAACACCACAGGCTTCCACATCCCAAACATGTTCTGTGGGGACCAAAGACAAATGGTGAGTGCCCAGCCTTCTGAACCCTTCTCAAAGCCAGGGATCCCCTGCCTACTGGTGCTGGAGACACTTCAGGACCACCGTGGTCCACTCCCTCCGTCTTACCTCCTGAGTAAATGCTGGAGACTGTGCAGCCGGAGTCCTGGAATGACCCTACGTGTATCACCTGAGACCTAAGCCTGTCTGAATGCCCCAGGGAATGACACTACCGGTTCCTGTGTGTGGAAGCAAACTCAGGAGCCAGACCTCAGAGTATCCAAATGGCTGCAGTGAGAAAGAATCGGATACTATGCCAAAAATATGAGAATGAATGTGGGCCTTGGGAAAAGCAGCAGCACCTCCTTAGTTTTGTGGAGAAAGTACTCAGAGTCAAGAGGATGTTAAGACTGAGCGGGGTGGGGGAGGGCGGGGAGTGAGGATAGTACACTAAGGAGCGCAGCAGCCCATACCCTTTGCAGAGAACATTGGCTCAAAGAAATTCACAGAAGTTGGTCACTGGCCCTGGGAGGCAAATGCCAGTGTCATGAAATACCCCCAATTAGTGGGTGTGTTGACTGACTTCCTAAGCATGTGAGAGGCGGCTGGGCTCTGCCGTCCTCAGCAAATCCTGCTGATTTGTGGGGCAACAATAAGCATCATTTAGGGAACATGAAATCTTGGATAAGAAAGTACCTCCTTGGGGAAGTAGTTCCTGCTATTTCTTTTTATTATTATTTTACTGTATTTATTACTTGAAACACAGAATTTGGGTTATAAGTCATAAGCGACATCATAACAGAAAGACAGTTCTAGGGAAGGGCGGATATAGCCCATTAATGCTAAGAATGCATTTAGAGAAAAACAGATCTAAGAAGAGGATTTTAAGCCAACTATAAAGAGCAAAGAGAATCTCCTACACTTGTAAAAATAGTTACTGAAAAGAACATAAGCTATGAAATGGGAAGGAAAACAATGTTGGAGGTGGGTATACAGAGTAATTTATGTCAGAAAATAACTGAAAAAGGAGCTAGAAAAATATTTACATGCTCAGATGCTTATACCCTAATGTGCGTGGCTAAGAATTTCAGTCCGATGCTCTTAAAAGAGGAAAGAGCTGAAACTCATTAATGTGATCTGACGTCCTTTACATCAGGCAGAGGGAAGATTCCAAACTGGCTGAGGAAAAGGCTGGTGTGGGCATCACAAAGGGGTAAGTCATGTCAGGCTTTCCTTTCAGGCTGGGCATGAAATCCACACGTCCACAGATGACATATTATAGAATTGTACCCCTGGAACCTGTATAATTTTATTAACCAATATCACCCCCAATAAATTCAACTTAAAAAAAAAAAGAAAAACAAATAAATTCACAGATCAAGAAAATCATGTTTTGGACTTAAAGTGTTTGACAAGGTTTTCCATGGTGTCCTTGGAGAGAATATGAGGACATGAGTAGGGTGACAGACCAGTTTGTTGTGTGGCTGTTTGTTAAGTGACCGATGAGCTGGACAAGAACCTGGAGAGACGACACTTGAGAGGTTCGGCCCTCACCTGTAACAGGGATGAGGGTATGAGGGAGCTTGTCACCCCTGAGGGTGATGTCAAGCTGGTAGGTAATGGAAGTCCAGATTAACACAACTTCACAGGTTACGTCAATGGTTTACCTCTAATAGGGATGCATGAAAAATTCTGTCTTGGATCCAACTGCAGGTAGAGAATGGGGAGGGATCACTTAACATATGTGATATGCAAAGGGGTTGGATAACTAATACATGAAATAAGTTAATAATGTGGTATTAGTTATCAAGAGAAGTATGGTATCTTCCTAAAACCAGGAAGCAACCGAGGAAAATTGCTCAAAATGAGGAGAGATAAGGAAAAACAGGATTGAAATTTTACCAGTTGCTAATATTAAATGCTTAGAATCTGATTCACAATTTCCTGGCTGTATTACTTAACCTCTCTGTGCCTCAGTTTTATTGCACATCAAATGGTAATAATAATAGCTACCTCACAGGTTTGTTGTAAGATTTAAATGTGTTACTATAGATAAGGTGATTCGAATAGTTGTGGCACATAGTGTGCATTAGGTAAGTATATGCTCTTTTTTATTATTTATGTGGTGTTTTATCATTTGTAAAATACTTTTATACACGTGAACTTATCTGATCCTCAATGAGGGAGGCAGAGATTTTAGAACCCTTTGCTTACATTTGAAGAAACGAACATTGAGAGCATGCATTTTGCCCCTTGGAACTAAGCTATAAGAAGCAAAGATAGACTCAACCAAGTTCTCTGGCCACTCTGCCAGCCAGAGTGGCTGCCTTCACTGCCTTGATTCTTGGCTGGGGGGCTGCTACATATTGGGGTACAGCCAGGCCCTGGGCATAACAAGCTCCCTTAGAACACTTACCCAAGAGTTCCTTCCTCTCACACCGCTTGGGCCTGGCTGAGTTTGGACTGAGGAAAGGCTATAGATGAATGATCTGGATCTCACCCACAGGGACTTAGAAATCAGGGTGTACAGGGGAGGAACAGGTACCAGGAGAGGCCCCTATCACTTAAAGGGGCTGAAGACTGTCCATGGGACACAAGGGGGACGACTAAAAGTGTGCAGGAGTGGAGGAAGGAGAGAAAAGGAAACGGTGGTAAGAATGACCAACAAATGCTTCAGCTGCCATTTGAAACTTGCCCATTAAGCCAACCACACTCCACTCACCAGGATAGAAGGTGGAGGGTGGGAGATGGGCTGTGGCAGGGGGAGCATGAGAAAGGAAAGAGAACAGGCTGAGAGAAGAGTTTATGGGCTCCGGAAGGTGGCTGGAACCCTACCCGAGGCCTAAGACCACATTCTGCCTCCTGAATTTGGTACCTACCGACAGACCAGATTCCATAGATGGACACCTGAAAGATGCCCAGAAAATATCAGCCTTCGTTCCCTGAGAACACTTGCCTTTCTGGTTGGTGGAAACTTTTCACCAACACCACATTCTCTCCAGAAAATCCAGCTGGGGAAGCCAATGACAATGGAATCTGGCCCTCAAAAGGGGTAAACAGAGAACTGGAAAATATTTCCTGGCATTCTTACTCTGATTTTTCTGGAGATCAGGGCCCCAAATCAGAGAACTTCTCAGTAAAAAGTATATACTAGGGTAGGGGTTTCACTTCCATTTTCCGCAAGGCTGAAGGATGAGTTGGGGCTGCCCTCATACACAGGGCCTGGGGGAGTCACAGCTCTCCGGACTGGCTCTCTCACCCAACAGGGGAGGCAGGGATTCCTAGTTTGCCACTCTGGGTAGTTACAACACTGAGAGCTTGGCTGGGGGACTGAAAAAAAGAGCACCCAGGCCAGCCTTGCAGACAGGCTCATCAGAAGTAGTTGGGCAGCTTTGGAAGTAGCTGGGATCACCCCAAATTTTCCCAGCAAGAAGACAGAAACTCAAACAGCATCGACAGTAAGCATTCCAACTCGCTATGTGTTAAGAAGACCTGCTCCGAGATGTCACAGGCTTTGCTACAGCCCAAGGAAAAGCCAGCGCTAAAACTCCAACCCCAGTATCACCTATTTATGAAATGGCAAAAGCAAGAAGCCAGTAGCGGAGAAGAAGGAGAAAGAGGGGAGGCAAGGGCAACCTGCACCCTCCCTTGATCCCTCCAAAGAAGACCCAATACCAGTACCTGCGTTAGGACGACGTCTCAGCCCACCAGCACCAGAGCAAAGCCGATATGACCACCAGGCCTACAAGAGGCAAGGAGAAGATGGGGGGATTGGGGGCAGGGGATGGCTGCAACATATCACATGAGAAAGAAGCACGAGGAGACACCAGGAGATGAAAGGTGGCATAAAAAGACATAAACACGTGGATCCAACAGATAATGAAGATGAGCAAACAAGGGGAAGAGAGAGAGAGAGAGAGAGAGAGATCAAGAAGTTAAACTGGTCAGCGAGAGCAGCAGGGTTTCTTCCCTGCTACCCAGGTCTGGTCCTTCCCACAGGCAGCCTCCAGCAGATGCACAACAGAATGCGTTTAGCAGCAGCTTAGGTCTAAATCAGTCGGTGGGTCCAGCTTTTTGGCTTGTCACATCCCTCTCCTGTCTTGTCAGGCAAGGGTGATCTGCACCCAGATCTTTCCTGTAGGTAACTCTGGAAAAGTAAAGCTTCAGCGAGTAAATCTGGGCTCTCCAGATGAGAAGGATGTATACTTTGTCACCCTGGGAAGAGCCCATGTCTTGCCAGGCCACCTGTCCCTTTGTCAGCCCCTTGTTCTGGCTGCTTTCCACCAAGTCTCTGAATGTTCTGGGCTCTGGTCCCTTCAATCCCCTAGGAGTGCAACACTGCGCTTATGAGACAAATGAGTTGAAACAAGCCAACAATGGAGAAGGGCCAGTTCTGTGCCCGCAATGATCTTCCAGAGAGAAATAGTATGCAGGAGGTAACCCATGTGCCACAGAGCTGCCTGCAGAAGGTACAGGACCCACTGGGCCAGAGTCACCTCCATATGTAGATGCAAGTGATATACTTGACTTTGGACAAATTGGGTCCAGCATTTAGAAAGATGGCACCTGAGGCCAGGAAATCTCCGAAGCTCTGAACCAGCACAGGGTGGGATAGCAGGAATTCTAAGAAATACAACACTGGGGAAAAGATTGCGGTTCTCCCATTTCACATTCCAAGTGATGGCCTGCCACAGGTTAACAAGGACTGCATGTTGGATCCTCAGCTGGGGCTGCAGACTGAACTGCCAGGAAATAAGATGACCTTAGAGTTAACTGGGACATCCCACCACAAGAGACTTATTTTCTTCCCCTGTGTTTAAAGGGACAGAAAGAACCTGGACTGTAAACTGAGGACTTGGTCAGGAAGTACCCAAACTCTTCAGGGAACCAGAGCCCCCAGTTAACCTCAGTTGGGGCAGGAATTCAGCTGGTACGTACCTGTACAGATGTATTGGTTGTCAAAACAGAAATCCTTTTGTATTTTTGTTGGGGAATGAAACAGGATATTCCCACCTCAACTTCTCAAGATCCAGCAAGTAAAGTGTTAGTTAGGGACATGGCTGGTTTCCTGGGACTGGTCAATGACCTTCTGTAGAGGCTGAAATATTCTATCACTTCTGATTTCTCTGGGTTCCCACTCTCACATCTTGTAACATACAGAGCAACAAAGGAACTTGTCAGGGCACCATGGGAAAGGGGGACCAGGTAGTCCTGGTGACAGAAGGTCTTGCGCTGTCAGCGTCCCTAGTGCACTAACACACTAAGGCAGGGGAGCACCCTCCTGACATAACTAACAGGTGCTACCAGGTAAATGAAAGGAAGCAGGACTCCAATGACCACCCAGCAAAGGTAGTCTTTGCGCTATCGTTCCACAGGATGTTGGGTTAAGCCTGCCATCTCCCACAGAAAGATCACTGTTTCCAATTCTGCCTCCACTTCTGCTTTCCCCAAGTGGGTCACCTAAGAGATCACCAGCCCCTGCTCCTGCAGAAGTCCATCCTAGGGTCGGGTCACCCTGAAGGCTGGGGCACCTCATGAGCTCAAGGGCCCGTTTCCCACATGATCCAGCCTTCAGCTGCAATTACCTGTTTGCTCTCAGAAATTTTGAGTGGGTTTTCCTCTGAAGCTTCAGAGCAAGAGTCATCATCCTCTTCATCTTGGTTATCTTCCTTCTTTCCCTCCTGGTCTTCAGACTCTTCAAATCCCTCCTCATCTTCTGTGGGCTTTGTTTCTATGTGATCTGAGGGCTCAGAAACTAGTTCATCCTGGCACTCCTCTTTTGGCTCCTTTTCCCTCTTTTCCTCCTCCATTTGCTCTTTCTCCTCTTTTGGTGGATCATCTGCATCTGTGTGGCTGGCCTTGTAGTACAGCACTACCTCCAGACTCTGTGGGCGGAGGCGGGGCAGGGTAGGGGACGCTGTCACCAGCAAAGATGCCTCCCCTCAACACACTGCTGAACTATCTCAGAAACACTCTGCTTCCCATTCTGTCACGCTTGGGCAGCACTGGGATCTGGGACTAAGTCCATCTCCCTGCACACAGCGTGGAGCGTAGTCACACCCAGCCTGTCTGGACCGAGATGGCTATTTGGCCATTAACCATTCCAGGCAGCTGTCAGAGCCAAAGGTTCTTCAGCTCTGTGCCTCAACTGCTCTTCCTACCTCTGTAAGGCGACTCCTATTTTATCCAGTCCTCTTTCGTGTATTCACAACTACTTCAAATACATTCCTCTATTTCATCCATTTGGCCCTTCTCTTGAGCACATGGCCCAGGAAGAACAGGGGCCCTGGGAAATTGGGCTGGGTAAACTGAAGCTGTCATCCCGCCTTTTGGGCTGTAGCTCCACATATGCGTGGTCTGTACTCATCTCTTCCCTTAACTTCACAGGAAAAGGGGGTACCTCAAATCACTACCTAGAGAGAGCTACTCTGGACACCTTAGAGACCCCAGAAGCTTCTCTACAAATACCTCACCTGGTCAGAGTGGTGGTAGAGGTGGTTTTTCTTCCCAGGACCTCATCTACCTTTCTGCTTTCGGCTACTGAAGTTACCACTCACCTGCCTGGTCTCACAGTTGCTCTCAGAATTCTCCAGGCTTGGATTGGCCACCTTTTTATTTTTAACCCCATTGGCATTCTTGTTCATGTTCTTATGGGCATTTTCCCCCTTGGTGACAGAGGACCTCTTCTCTTTGAGCTGGCGAAGCTCCTCCTGGCAGCACTGCAGCTGCCCTTCCAGCTGCTCCTGCACTGCCAAAAGCCGCCCCTGCTCGTCCATGCTGGCCTGGTACTGCAGCTGCAGCTCCCGCAGCTTGGTCTGCAGCTCTCTGATCTGTGGGCAGTGGAGGGCCGGTTACCCATAACCTGGCCTACGTGGTCTGCCTGCGTCCTGCCTGGGGTCATTGCCTCAGAAACTTCCCACCTAGAGCCTGGGTTCAAATCTCAGCCCCGCCACTTACTAAATGAATGACACTGGGCAAGTTACTGAAAAAATAAATAAATACAAGGAGGGGGGGAGGGAGGAAGGGAGGGAGGGAGGGAGGGAGGAAGGAAGGAAGGAAAAAAGAAACTGTGGGAAATGAGCCTCTAAGGCACTTTCACAAAGAGCTTCTTCCTCACTTGAGGTGCCTGATGATTTACATTTAATATGAACAAAAATGGATGATTTAGATTATATTTTTACTGTGACCTGGCTGGAGAATAACTACAGAACTACCTCTTCTGAACCTTCCGCTTTATTCTATCATGATTTTTTATGGAAATGCTTACTTCATCCAAACTATTACTCTCTGAGGTACACCCACCTAAGGGACTGTGTCTGACACTCAGGCACCTGCATCTCACCCTGGAACAGAGTGAGTCCCAACCCTGGTTCTGTCTCTCCTGACTCCTGGCAGCAGGTTTGTACCAGCACTAAGCAACTGGGCCCATGTGTCTAATGCTCTCTGAACCTCTTCCACACAGACAACACAGTGACCCCCACTGGACTGGGAGCTACTCTTGGTCAGCGACCAGGCCTTCTGTCCCATTGCTAATGGATGCAGAACACTCTTCTTGGCATCGTGACAGACCCAAGAGGAGTTGGGGCCTTGTCCTTGAGGAGCTTACTATCTATTTGAAGAGACAAGAAAAATACACATAAAATTGCTAAAGAAAGTTGGCAGGTAAAAAGACAGAACTCTAGCCCTGGCTGGTAGCACAGTGGATAAGGCGCCGGCCTGCAAACCCAAGGGTTGCAGGTTCGATTCCCCAGCCAGGGCACATAACCAGGTTGCAAACCAGGTCTCCATTCAGGTCTGTGGCTGGAGGCAGGTGAAAGGCAACCATATATTGATGTCTCTTTCCCTCTCTACCTCTCTTCCTTCCCCTCTTTCTAAAAAAAAATAATGAAAAAAAAAAACAGACCTCTACAGAAGTGCCCTAGGACACAGAGCAAAAAAGAGAACAGAGGTGGCAAAGGAAAAAAACGGAATTATTCTGTCTCAGAGATCAGTAAATCCCAGTCCGGTGGGCACCTGCAGAATGTCCATCAGTGAGGCAACAGACTGGCCCCTCCTGGGATTCAGTCCCCACTGTGACTGTCTGGCAGGCAGTGAGTCCCTACCTCTCTCCTCAGCCTCTCTGACACGGCTCTAGGGACTCCTACAGGAAACCCTGTCTCCCTGAATGCAGTTACCTCATTCTTATCATTTTGGGGGGTAACAGGCTTCTCAAGGCCCTCGATGCACTCCCTGAATTCCTTTTCGCAGGCATCCAGCTCTTCCTTCAGCTCCTTCTGCTGGTCCAGCAGCACCCTCATCCGCTCTTGCAGCAGGTCGTGCTCCTCCTGGCTGAGCTGGAACAAGGCCTGCACTCCCTGCAGCTTGACCAGCGCCTTGGCAACCACGTCCTCAAAGTGCTGTGGAGGGTGGGGAGGAGGAGTGATGGCCCCTGGGAAGCGCCTGCCCTCCGCCCCACTCTCTTTGCTAGGCCCTTCCTTATAACAAGACAAGAACCTTCTTTCCCCGACACATCATCGGGTTACTTTTACCTCTATATCTTCAGGCTCAGCAGGTTCATCATCGGTGCTGCTGATGTAACTCTTATAATAGGTGTCAGAACTACTGCCACTGTCACATCCCTTCTTATCAGCGATGCTGCTGCTGCTGCTGAGGTAACTCTTCAAGTAGGGTTCAGTGGCACTGCTGCTACTGTCGTAGCTCTTGAGAAAGTTCTCCTCACTCGTCTGGCTGCTCCTGTAACTCTTGTGATAGCTCTCACTGCCATCAGTGCTGGTACCATAACTCTTCTTGTAGGACTCAAGGCTCATTTTTATGGAAGGGGACTGGGCTTGGAGCAACTGCATTTCTTCCAGGCAGAGCTGCAAGTCGGCCTTCAGCCTCTTCCGCTCCTCTAGGAGCCTCTCCTGCTCCTGCTGCAGCAGCTCCTGCTCCGTCTGACTGGCCTCATACAGCTCCTGCAGAGCCTGCATCTGGGTGGCAATCACCTTGGACTGCCGGGAGTGGGTGGGAGACAGGGTCATTACTCTAATGTCGCAGTCCCAGTTGCACGGCACCCCTCCTGGGGCAGACCTCTGAGAGCACGCCCGGGAGAACTACACACCTCCACTCCGGCCCCAAGACAGCCTAGGTTGTCACCTTAGCCTATGGGTAATTGGCGTGGGCCAGTTTCTTGCCCACTGGGGAAAATCTTCCCAGGGCAGATGCTCTCTGTTTCTAGTCTCTGCATTTTCCAGGCTGAAATCTGATGGCCCTGGAATCTGACCAAATCTCACAGTTCAGACTCCTGCTATTACCTGAACCTCCCCGCCCCTGTCCAGGCTAATGAATTGATTTTGTCTGTATTGAAAGTCTGCCTGCTCTTCCTTGCTCCCACTGAGACCTCAGACCAAATTCACCCCAACGCCTAAAAGGCTTACATGGAAATCCCCACCAGTGAGGCCGGAGACATGACCACTTGTTGGTGTCTAACTCCCCTGACCTGGCTCTTTATTCCTGTCAACATGGCCATGAAGACAGTGTGGTCAGGTCCAGGGAACCCACATGCTAGAAACTCTTCCTTTGGAAATGAATGGCCCCATGCTGGGCTCACACAGAACTCAAAAAGGTTATAGATTTGATCTTTGAAAATGTCATCCTCGTGATAAAAGGATGGCTGTCTTCAGAGTCAGTCCCAAGCAATTCAAACGAACACTAAAATGATACTGTACATCGGGAAAATGAGATGTTGAAGGGATTGAGACAAATTATCAGGTGATTACAGACTTCAAGGTCATCCCGGGTCTGAGTGTGCACTGGGCTTCAGCTGGGCAGACGCGTGGGTCAGGTCCTCAGGCTGCATCTAAAGTCGCACCTTAATGGGCCCAGAAGCCATCATGGCTGGGGCCCAGTCTTGTCCTGCCCAGCCAAACAGGCCTTCCTACCCCTGACCCTTCTGTGCAGCCCCCTTCCCTGCTGTCCCCAGAGCCATCTCCCTGCCTCTCACTATGGTTACCTTGTCTTGCCCACATTTTGAAGACTTAAGTGATTTGGAACCTGCTGGATTCTCCAATACTTCCTGGAAACGAGACTCTTTGAAAAGATGCAGCTCTTTGTGCAGCTCTAGTTGTTCTTTTAATACACTTTCTTGATTCTGCATCAGCTGTTTCTGCTCCTCCTGCATGCCTTGGTAGAGCAGCTGCAGTTCACACAGGTCTTGTAGCTTTGAGAGTAGCTCCTGGCTCTGCGAGGTAGAGTAGAAGGAAGGGGGCGGGAACTGGTGACATGGAAGGCCCTCTGCCTCCTTCCTGCTGGGGACCCTCCCCTTAGGAATCCTTGGGTTGGCTCTGCACAGCCCATCTGGGACAGGGGCAGTCCTCTGTGGAGGTCTGTAGCTGAGTAGTACTGATCTGTACATTTGGATGCATTTTGTAGCTTACCAAATGCTTTCAAAGTGTATTTTCTCCAGATGCACAAAGTATCTACATAGACAATGCTGGACAGATTCCAGAACATAATATATACTTTACGATGTAAAACCCCAATCAGCTATATTAAAATTTTTGATTTGAAATGGGTGAGAAAGTAGGAGTGGCTGGTTAATAAAAGAAAAACCTCCGTCTCCACCCTTTTCTTTTTCCCAAGCACAGTCGCACCTGGGAGGCTCCTCACAGTCACTTCTCCAGTTAGCAGCCTTTCGCTGGCCAGGGTTACCTTCTGGAGGAGACCAGATTTGGGCAGCGGGAACGTGAGCCTGTGCAGCTCTTCTTGCAGCCGGCCCTGCTCCTCCTGCAACCTCCTCTGGTCCTCCAGGAGCTCGCACTGCTCCATCTGCAGCTGCCCCATCTCCTTCTGGCTGGCCTTGTACCTTTCCTGCAATTCTGTCAGTCTGGATAGCAGTGCATCACACTGTGGATGGGGCAGGGCATGGAGAGATGGTTACTCTGTAAGGCAGTTCTCTGCCTGTGTGGCTGAGCAGCGTACTTCTGTGCCCTCCTGCCCCGTGCAATCTACCAGGGTCACCCTCCCTGTACTGATTATTCTGAGTCGCACTGTGCTCACGCAGGTTTAGAGGCTGAGAAGGTAACCCTGCAGGCGCCTTGGCATGGCTGTTTGGCTGTGCTCTAAATTTCTTCTGTTAGTCCCCTCTGAGAGCATTTTGAGTGAGAGTTTTATCAAAACCCCTCTCTTTTCATTTCCTAGAACCTCTTTCCATTGGCCTTGTCCTTTGGTACATACCATATTCTCACCCTGTGGGATCTCTACTTCCTGTTACTCTCATTATCCTCAATTTAGTTTTACTCCTGAGTATGCTTCTTACCAATAAGGACTTAATTTCCCCCTAATTTCCACCCCCATTTTTGTTTTCGCAACCATCTTTTAAAATTTTTAGAAAAGGATGTGCTATTGCTAAATTTGACTAAATTATCCTATGATTCTAAACATCTAAATCTTCTAATATCAGACTAATATCCCAGTGCTGTTTCATGCCCAGAGAGGAAGCCGCAGACACTCTTCCACTAGGAGAGGAGGGGCTAAGCAAGGCATGGACCCCCTTCCTCTTAAGTTTAGGAGGAATGAGGGAAGGGGAAAATGTGAGCCTAGATGCAGAGAGGCAGGTAGGCTGTTGGGGTGGCCCAAATAACACCCCCAATTCTGTGTCTCCTGAGCACCTTTCCCTGGGGACACAGCCTGCTGTTGGCTGTGGCAGGAGCTACTGAGTATTCTGGCAGAATGTGACTTGTTCCATATTTTTTTGTGAATCTTGGGCCTGTGTTCTATCACGCTTCAACACCTTTCTATTTCCTATCAGCAATCCTGAAAGTGCTCAATGCAGGATGCCTGATAATGACTTGCATTTTACACACTATGAAAAGAACAAGAAAGACTGAGTGAGGAAGGCTTCATTTATCATTACCAGGATTTATTACTAAAAGGAAATGAGATAAAGAGTAGTATTCTGTTCCATTTAAAGAAGGTGAAAATGAAGCTTGGAGGACTTAACTACTCTGAAGCCACGAAACAAATCCTGGAAGAGCCTAGGTTCTTCTAATACCCAATCTGTGTTCTGGGCACAAGACCATGCCATCTGCCATGTATTTGCAATCTGCCTTAGAAAATTAGACCTTTTCTTTCTAGTTCTAAGAATCAAAGTTACACACACAGGCCTGCGTGTATGTTCTCCGTGAAAATGACAAGATATCACTCACTACACGTGGAATTATGTGCAAGCCTTCCAGTGGTCAGACTGGATCCAGATGTGCTGATCCTGCTAAGCTGTGGCTCAGGTCAAGGTCAAGGCAAACTGTTTTAAAGTTAACAGCATGGGTCCTGGCTCTGTTTCCACCCATGCCACGCTCATCTGTGATTGGACAAGAGCCCACCAAGCCCCTTGGGCAGACGGATGACTTCCTCTTTTGCCCTCACTTCCTTTCTCCAGAGGAAGTGACCAGGAGACCTCAGGTCTCTTCATTACAATTACCTTATTAGCACATTTTCCCTCATCCTCTGGGATGGGCTGGGTGGTCTTGAGCTGCTTCAGCTCCTGTTGGCAGAGCAGGAAGTCCTGCTCCAGCTGATCATACATGTGCTTCTGCTGCTCCAGCTCATCCTCTCTGGTCTGGTACAGCTGCTTCATCTCCTGAAGCTGGGCCTGCATCTCTGCGTTCTGGGCAGGGGAGGCAGGCCCGCCATCATGCCAGGAGCCCCAGTGGCTGCATGCCCTCCTCTCCGGCAGTGACTATGGACACCCTACCCTGTCCTTTCCAGTCCCAATTTCATCCCAGTGAGGGCTCCCTGAGATAGATGAGTCCCTAATAGCCTCTACACAGAGACCTTCTGGGGCTTCCATTTTGGGAAGTGGGGAAAGGAAAGGGCTCCCTTTTTATAGGTTGATTTCCTGGTTTAAAATGAAAGAAAGCCGCCCTGGCTGGTGCGGTTCAGTGAACTGAGCACCAGCCTGTGAATCAAAGGGTTACCAGTTCGATTCCCAGTCAAGGCACAGGCCTGGGTTGCTGGCCAGGTCCCCAGGTAAGGTGCACAAGAGGCAACCACACATCAATGTTTCTCTCCCTCTCTTCCTCCCTCCCTTCCCTCCTCTCCAAAAATAAATAAAGTCTTTAGGAAAAAAACAAAGGAAGCTGCAAGCATCACAGCTCTCTAAGGTCACCTTTCTTCTATTCGGCAACTCTTCGTCTCCCTCACCAGCAGCTCCTCCGCAGACCTCCTACCTCCCCGCTCATCCTGTGCACCAGGCCTCTTACGGCAGCTTAGCGGCCCTGCCCGCTGCTCCCTCACCTGAAGCTGCTGTTACCTTCTCACTGCTCTCCTGGAAGCAGTCCGAGATGTCCTTGAGGCGCTGCACCTCTGCCCTGTGGTAGAGCAGGTCCTCCTGCAATTGTTGCTGCTCGTCCAGCAGGCTATCCTTCTCGCACATGAGGTTCTCGTGCTGGAGCTGCAGCTTGTGGAGCCGGCACAGTAACTCCTACGGCGGAGGGGGCTTCAGGCAGTACTCCTGGGATCCTCCACCCACTCGCTCTTCTGCCTGCGTCCCTCTTGGACACAGACGGTCTAAGAATCAACTTCTCCCTGCCCCACACACACTGGCTGTCCTTTCATTGAACATAGTACTGGAGGGCGGCTGGAGTTCTTCACCAGTGGTGCCACGCAGGGGGCGCTGGGTCCCTTTCACTCTCTCCTCTTAACCACCCTCCCCAAACCTCTTAGCACCTAAGATGCCCCTCACCTCTGGTTGCCGTTACCTTCTCACTCTGGCTTTCTATGACTGTGGGTTTCATGATTTTGAGCTGCCGGAGCTCAGCCTGAAGTTGGAGTTGCACCTTCAGGAGCTCAGTCTGCTCATCCTGGCTAGCATCATACTTTTGCTGCAGGGCACACAGTCTGGTCTTCAGCTCCTCGTTCTGTGGTGGGGAGGATGTGAGCAGAACTGTTAGTCTCAAGAAACAGCAGATCCCTCTGCAGACCAGTTGGGTTCTTTTCCAGATGTAGACACCCTGTGGAGCTCCCACAGATCTCTGGTCTGGTTTCTTCTCTGCAGCAGACACTCAATAATTATTGACTACTGTTTCCAGATTGCAGCACTATGTCTTCAGCTGGTCTTCGGTAGCCTGTATCCCCGGTTGCCAGGTAGGAGCTGGCAGAGCACAGCCTTACTCTGCGTTCAGCCTACCTGGAAGTGGCTGCTCCATGGAGGCCCTTCTGCCCACCCCGGATTCCCTCCCCATCAGTCGTGTTTACCTGGGAGGCATGGTGGGAGGTCTGAAACCGAAGCACCTCGTTCTGTGCGCACTTGAGCTCCCTCTGCAGCCGCCTCTGCTCCTCCTCACTGGCCTGGCGATGATGCCGCAGCTCTTGCAGCTCACAACACAGTTCCTTACACTGTGTGGGCAACAGAACAGGAAGGTGGCTTCCTACGAGTACCATGCGCACTCCAAGAACAGGCTAACAGGCTTGGAAGAATATTTACATCAGGCAAACAAGCAAGAGCCCAGAGTACTATTTCCTGCCATAGTGCATGCCTCCTTTGTCGGCCCTGGTCCTGTGTCTGAAGAGATCTTCTCACTGGGGAAGGGGAAAGAGACAACAAGAAGGGCCTGCACCCCCTACCTTGTTCCGCATGTCATGCATCTGCTCCTCCGCTCCCAGAAGCTGCTGTCGCAACAACTGGGCTTCCAGATCAGGTTCGAGGAGATCCAGGTCTTCAGTCTGAGACTCCACTGATATCATACTCCGTAGTGTTTGGGACTCCAGCCACTTTTCCGTTGCTCTTTGTGTCCTGTAATCCAGAACCCCAGAGCCATGTTTGAGAGAGAGCTCTGCCTAGCATCACCTGCCAAGTGTGCTTGGTCCTGATGCCTTCATTTTAGGCAAAGAAAAAAAAAAGGTAAGGAACCTTTTATTGTGATTTCTCTCTCATATAAACACACTTAGAATGGTACAAAGTCCCCAGCACCTCAATAGGCAAAACTCTGGCTCTTGGACACCCTATGAGTACTAGACCAGTTGGGTTTGAGGTTGGGCTGGGTGTCAAGTCAGCTCCCATCTGGAGGCCATAAGACTGAAACAAGTCTATGTGGACAACAAAGGACTCGTTTCTGAGTTACTCTTGGGCAAGGCAGACCCTTATAACTAGAATAGAAGAAAACTAAATTTTTCAACTCATTCACCTCTACTCTTAGATAACTGGGTTGAATCCTCATGCCTGCTTCTAGGCTGTATCTGTACCCTTCAGACACTGTGGGAAGGACTGGGTCTCCAGGGAGGAGAGGGATAGTCATTAGCCCGTCATCAGCCAGTTCTACTCAGGGAACAACCCCGTCCTCCAGAGCCCCTCCAGTCTCCTGGCTGTACCTCTCACTCTCCAGATCTGCAAGCTGCCCCGTGAGGCTGCTATTGCTTTCTTGCAGGGCTCGGTACTCCTCATTCAGGAAGCGGTAGCGTTCTCGCAGCTGTTGCAATTCCTCTGCAGAGGACAGGAAGCGAGAGGTGAGGCCCTAGGGAGGAAGCGCTGAGGACCAGTCCTCAATTTTCCTGTCTAGAACTCTGATAGCAAAAGGCTGAATGGCTCCTTTTTCTCTGGAGACAGAAGAGATACCACATGCAGAGGCACTTAGAAGACAGGGTCCAGAAAATTCCACACTGCAAGGGGTCTTTGTCCTCTTTCAAGAGGCCGCCCTTCTTTTCATCCTCCCAGAAGATTTGCCCTGTGTGACCATCTTCAAATCCCCACAAGATCTTGGGATTTTAGGAGCTTGTGATGGTTTGTTTGGTTTATTGTATTTAAAGTTTCCATTGAACTGTTTGATTACCTTCCTATTACACTTTTAGTACAAAATGCTGAGAGATGTGAACTGCCAGCGGTCACACTGCCAATCCTGGCCTTTCTGAGACAATCCAGGCAACCAGAAGGTCCTTTAACTTCCTTTATCACCACACCAAATACAATGGCCTTCATGTGATCAAGAATTCTGATGATTTTTTATCTTTTGACAGAAGGGCCCATCTTAACCAGACCCACATAACACACTCAGGCATCTGCAGAAATCTAGCTGAAATGCCCAGCTACATATATATATATATATATTTTTAATCCTCACCAGAGGATATGTTTATTGATTTTAGAGAGAGGAAGGGAGAGAGGTAGGAGGAAAGAGAGGGGGCAAGGGAGGAGGAGGGGAGGGAGAAGAAGGGAGAGGGGAGGGGGGAGAGAAAGAGAACAACGATTGGCTGTCTTCCTTACCGCCCTGACCGGGGATCAAACCTTCAACTTTTTGGTGCTTGGGACAGTGCTCCAACCAACTAAGCTCACTGACCAAGGCCCAATACTTTTTAATGCTGTGATAATAACAACACCCATATCTGTTTTGTTTCATGATTAAGAAGTATTTCTCTTAGAATTCTACTGATTCTCAAAGAACACTTACTTGCTCTAATTAGAACTCAAGGCCTATCTGTCAGCCTCAACACCCTGAAGTTCACATTTAATGTTTATTCCAATCAGAAGTCCTTGGAATAGTGCAGATTACCATAGAAGGAAGGAAGGGAACTAATCTTTAATGAAAACCACCCATGTGCTAAGCATTAGACTTGATGGTTTTAGCCTTGAATTCAGTTAGTGTGAGTGATTTCAACCTGCTAGGCATTTTATTTAATTCCCAAAATAGCTCCGTAAGGTTTTGTTTTCTTTTTTAAATACATTTTAAAGTTTAGAAAAGTTGCAAAGAGTGCAGAATTCCCTGGGAGACCCCTCACCTAGTTTCCCTATTGTTAACATCTGACTATGGGTACAGTTGTCATGACTAAGGACTCAGGTTGGTACATTGCTATTAACTAAACTCTACACTTGATTCATATTTCTGTACATTTTGCCGAAGGTCCTTTTCCTGTTTCAGGATCATAGCTAGCTGTAAAGTTTTATCAAGCAATGTTTACATATATGGAAACTGAGGTTCGGAGAGATGATAATGAGACTAAGTTCATTCTGCTAATGAGTGCAGCTGAGATGTTGAACTGAAGTCTGTTCAGTCCAAGCCTTTCCACTGGGCTGGCCACCCCCTCTTCACATCAATAATCCAAAGGCTTTCTGAGAGGCTTGGTACAGCTGAGAAACCTTGCACTTCTTTGATTCCTTGTTGATTTGCCTCTACTTGACCTGGCCTAATATAAGGCCTCCCATTATACCCAGCTCATCAATCTAGCCCCAGAATAAAGGCAAACTCTCAGATGTCATGAATCCTAGCAACTAGCTGGGAGACTCACAGAAAGCTTTTGAGTACCTTATGTATTACTAGAAATAACCTCCCTTCTTCTCCAGCTGTCTTATGACTTGTTGCCTGCTAAAGCTTCTACTTTAGGGAGAATGAAAGGAGCCTAAAAATTAGCATCCTAGGGCCTGGGAGCAGGACTGGAGGACCACTTCCCCCCAGAAGCAATCCAGGCAAAGCGCCATGATGCCAGAACAGCAGAAAGAGTTTCCCAAGGTGACAGGCCCCGGTACTCCCCCATCCCAGAACTGTTGTTCCTAGGAAGGACTTCAGCAGAGTCAAATCAACAAAGACCTAAGAAAGGTCTTTCTCTGAGAAAGAATTCCAAGGGTATATCTCCAGGTGCTATTTCTTATACCATGGTGGAATTAGTTGTGTGACACCAGGTTAAGTTTTTCTTCCTTATGGTTTTGATTTCAAGCTGGAGGTTTTTCCTAGAAGTTCCCAACTCATGATCTAAGACCACTTTCCACCCTCTCCTTGTACACTATCCCCCTCTGCTTGACTTGACTGACCAAGCAGGAGGAGGGCTTGTGCTCTCATACCTTGCAATTCAGAGAAATCAGACAGACTATAACTGTTAGCTGGGTTCGAGGTCTTCATTTCCATTTCTGCACGGAGGGAGGTGATCTCCATCTCATACTCTCCCCGAATGCGCTCCATGTCATCAAGTTCATTTTGCATCCGGCACAGGTCCTCCTGCAGGGATGCTATGTCACTCTCATGTTCAGTCGCAGAATCCTCTGCTGCTTGTCGCAGGTTGTGGATCTCTGCCTGGGCCAAATGCAACTCCTGTTCTATTTCCTTAAGTTCAGTTTCTTTCTCTCGCTCTAACAGGGAAATCTCCTCCCGTAGAGTCCTCAGCTCACCTGCAAAGCATAAAGATTGAGATGGTCAAGGGGGTAAGTTAATTAGTCTACCATGTTCTAGAGGCACAAAGGCAAAGGCAGGCTTAGTTTCTTATCTGGAATCTCCTGACAACCTAGTCTCTACTTCATCAGAGAAGAATAGCTTCATCTCATATGAATAGATGAAGAATAGAGAATACCTGAGAAGGGAGTAGAGAGTGAATCTATGTAGTAAGATGGTAGAAAAGTAGCTTTTGAAGCTTGGTCTAAAAGCAACAACTTAGGCTACTAAAAACAAAAAGTATTATTAGTGCTTCTAAGGAATTGCCCAATAGGTAAAGGCCAAACCTAACTTACAGTGTTTTACTGATGTCCTGAGTCTTTTAAAAAATTTCATGGCTAAAATATTTATATAGATTATTCTTGTGCATTCAGTGTGGGAGCTTAGAAGTTAGAGTCTCAGAGCTCCCATGAACTGCCTGCGGTAAGTACTGACCCTAAAGCAATGTATATTTAGATTTCACAGCCAAAATTCAAACACAGGTTCATCACGTGATAAATAAACATGGAAAAATAACCTACATGATTATTGATAAGGGTTGTTTACATTGATGATGGTTAAATAGAATATCAGCAGCCATTTAAAAGAAAACGGCAGACTTATAGAGAAGACATGAAAAGGTTTCTGTAATATACTAACTGGAAAGAAAAATCAGCTATATAATATATTGTATCACCTTATTTTTGCAAACAAGATTATATATACAATATCTAACACAAATACACAAAGACATAAAAAATGGTCTGGAAAGATCTGTGTAAAGAGCATTTTCTTCTGGGGAACAAGATAGCATGTGATAGGGACTTTTACTTTCTACATCACCTAAATTGGTGCTATTTGAATTTTCACCACAAGCTTCTATTTTATAATAGATATTAATTTACAAAAGAAATGCGTCAGAGCTCTCAGTATCTGTGGAACATTTCAGGGTTTTTGAACATGAGTCATCTGGGATTAGAACCTAAAAGTGGAGAGAGTAAAAGGATAAAGAATTCAAAATTTGGAAACCAGGATTAGGGAATTAATGAGGATTGGGTTGGGAGGGTCAGGACCTTTCCCACAAAGCTTCTGCAACTTACCCTGTCCTTATCTCTCACCCTGAACTCCTGCTGATTCTATTCACCATACAGATTTCAATTTTCCATGGACTCTCCTCATACCTCCTCAAAAAACTAAGCAAGTCCTCTATTAAATGCTCTCAAGGCACCTGGTAGTTTTGCAGAGTGTGTGTGTGTGTGTGTGTCTGTGTGTCTCTGTGTGTAAAACCTTGGTCTTTCACTTACTTGGCTATAAAATTCATGAAGGTAGGGCATATATCTGTTTTGCTTATTATTATAGCTCCAGCATTTGTCATAGTAACTGACATAATAATAAAGCTTGATAAATATTTGCTGTATTCATGCATGAATGAGGCAGGGGGTCATCTAACTGAACAAACTGTTGCTGAGTACTATGAGAAGAAAAATTTGACACATCCTGCAGATATAAATGCTGAGTGGTCAGGGTGTCGCAGAGGCAGGGGGAAGGGTCTCCCACCCTATTCCCCCAAGCTCACATATGCAGCTCCAGGCACATCTTTTGCCAGCCTTTTCTTCTCTAGAATAATCCCAGCTGTCTCCTCTTCTTGGTCTATTCAAGTATTAATTGATCACCACCACTATGCCAAACCCAAGCATCTCTCCAACTGAGCTTCTCTGACTTCCTTCCAATTTGAAAGGAACAAAGTCCTTGCTCTACCCACTACTGAACAGCACAGAGGTGGTCTGGCTCTTGGAGCGTAGAGACTAGTGAAGGGGACACACAGGTCAACTGGCCATTAGGATGAAGTATGGTCTTCTGTGGGGGCTGACCAACCTCCACATCCCTACTGTGCCCTTGACGTTTGGGTTCAAATCTCCCTTAGGTTCTCCTCTGGCGTCTAAACCTAAAATTTGATATGCTCACGTCCAACAGGAACGGAGGACTGTCTCTGCACCTAACAAAGCTCTTCATTAGGAACACAAGGGGCACAACCCGCCGAAAGACGTCTGAGGGGCGGGGCTTGCAGTCCCGAGGGCGGGGCTATCCAGAAAATAGGCGGGGCGGACCCTGACCGGGGCGGTCCCTGGATGGGAGTTGGAAGTGCCTGAGCTGGGTTCCAAAGAGCCGGCGCCGGTTGACAGTGGGGCTGGGACCTGCTGAAAGAGGCCAAGGATCTGGGAGTCGGGCTGCAGTTCAGAGAAGTCAGTTGTCACTTACTGGTTATGGCCTCCATCTCGTCGGGCCCCCCTGTAAGCGGTCTCCCTGGGGGGCCTTCCGCCAAGGGCGGGTCCGGGCCCCGGAGGGGCTGTGGCGGCCGGAACGGCCTCCCAACACCAGCTACCTCTGGGGCCGCGCGCTCCCCCTGTCGGCGGAAACGGGCACCGCGCGCGCGCGCGCAGGGACAGGCTGTTTATCGGAGGGAGGGTGGGGATTGGGGTGCCTTCACCAGACCTCCAGCCACTATCCCCCACCCCTGCCCCGCTTGGATGAGACCTAATGCTAGAAGCAACCCTACAGAGTAGAAGTTGCTCTAGAATGTTATTTTCCCACGTAATTGCCTACCTGCCTCTCTACTTGGATTCTAACTTTCTTATTTGAAAGGAAGAATGTCTCTTATCCAAGCAAAGGCCTTTTCATGCTGTACTGGATCATTTCCTTCATCACAAAAACATGATCTAGCGTGTCCTATCTTAAAAACAAAACAAAACAAATCTCTCCCTTGATTTTGTGAGTATTACCTTATTTCTCTGCCTCTCTTCAAACACGACTGCTGGAATTAATCTGTATTCACCTTCTCCATTTCACCTCCCCTTTCCCCTTCAACCCCAGTCCAATTCTGCCATCTCTGAAATATCTCAGAGCCCTCCATCTTGCCAAATCAAATGGCCATCTTACTTGACTAAGCAACTTTTGAAACAGTTGACTTACCTCCTTGAAGTATTTCTGCTTCTAGCTTCTTAGGGCATGAAAGGCTTTAGTAGTTCCTCCTACCTCAGTCACTTTTTGTTCATGTCTCCTTCCCTCCTTCTATACTGGACCTTTGAGTAGTGGACTAACTCTGGGACTTGGGACTGGACCCTTTCGTCTTCATGAATCTCCATGTGATTTCATGGTGCTCTCCCATAGATTGAAATGTCATCTATATGTTAATAACTCCCCAGTTTATATCTCCCATTTCTCCCCTGGTTCTAGATCCATATATCCAATTTAACATATACACTTGGATCTCATAAGCCATTTCAAATGCAACATGTAGAAAACATGTCTTAAATGCTTCCCTAGCCCCCAATAAATGACACCACCATTCAACCAGTTCCAGGCATCCTTCACATCTCTCTTCTCCCCTATTCAATTCATCAGAAGTCCTGAAGGCTTCACCCTCAAAATCCATTGTGAATCACGTTCATTTTTACTGTCCCAACCCAAGCAACCACCCACCACCTCTTAACTGGACTACTGCAGTAACTTGCTGACCAAATTCACTGTTTTGACTTGGTTCCCTCCATCCAATTTCCACACAGTGGCCGAAGTGGTCTTTAAAAATGTAAAATAGATCATATCACTTCTGCCCATGTCTTTCCACTATATTTAGGATAAAAGCCAAATCTCTCAACTAATCTAGCCTCTGCCTGCCTCTCAGAGCTCTCTCTTCCCAGAGTCCAACACATGCACTTTGTTTCAGCTACAATGGCCTTTGTCCTGTCCTTCAAATGCATGAAACTCATTCTTGCCTCTGGGCTTTTGCAGTTGTTACTCCTTCTGCCTTATGTGCTCTCCCCTCAGATCTTTCTCATTATTCTGGTCTTAGTTCAAATGTGCACTTCTCAAAGAGGACTTTTCTAACCACCCGATCTAAAATAAATTCCCATCTCACCCCATCTCCCTCTATCATACTGTTATATTGCCTTCATAGCCTTTATTGCCACGTGAACTTGTGATGTTTATGTTCCATCTCTCCTATTAGAACGCAGCCTTCATTAGGGCAGGAATCTGTCTTGTTTATAGCTGGTCCTCCATAAATGGTTCATAAACAAATAAATTAGTCCCATTTTACAGATAAGGAAACCAAGTTTCAGAAAGATAAAAATGACTTGCCCAAGAGCACAAAGCTTAGGGATCTGAGACCAATGTTCAAACGCTGCCCTGTGCAACACATCTCCTCCATTTCTTCCCCCGCCCTTCCCTGTGAATTGTCTACTTCTCCTGGTTCTACCTTTGCTTATCCTTTCTCCTTTATCGCCCCCCCTCCTCCACCTTTGCTTTGTCCTCTCAGGGCCTGTTTCCTGGCCTTCCTTTATTCTGCATTTATGCTTTACTTCTGCTTGATCTCCCTTCCCCAGGAGAGTCCCTGCTGTTTTCTAGGACAGTTCTCCTAAAAATTCTGGAAACCCACAGAAGTAACAAAAGCTGCCTCTTTAGTCGGTGGTGGAGTGGGATGTAGGACACCTGCCTTGATGCTTCCCAGAGACAAAGGGAATGTGAGCGTTAGAAGAAAGGGATTTGGGGCCACAGCTTGATCCTAGAAGCAGAAGAAGCTTTCCCATCTGTTTCACTTAAAAGGTGCACAGAGTCCCCATTGGCGCGTTGCTCTTCCCATGGTGCCCTTGGAGGGCCAGGAAAAAGCAATCTGGTTTGGAATTCAATTCCAAACACCTACCCCTGGCACTGACTAGGAGAACCAAGGGAAAGAGGTGCAGGTGTGAGGGAGGCAGCTGAAGGGCAGAAAAAGGAGAGAGTTAACCAAGGGAGAAGCGGTAAAAGGGGAGGGCAGGGAAGGGGAAGACAGAAGAGCCAACCAGAGATGCAAAAACAGAAAGGAAGTTAGGTAAAGAGGAGAAGAGAGAAATGAGGAGAAAGGGTGATACTAGTAGAGAGAAAAGAGGAGACAGTACTGAAATAGGTTATGTTTGTCTGCTATGCTTCAGCCAGACCCTTAGGACAGAAGTCCCCAGATAGCCACCATGTCTCCATCCTGAGTTCTAGGAGTTACCTTGGAGCTGCTGGATCTGCTTGGTGAACACCTCTGCCTGCTGGGCACTGGCCAACCGTTCATCCTCCAGGAGCCCTGCAGTGAGAGGGGGAACCAGCATCAGGCCTGGGACCCAGTGAGCACAGAGCCTTTGGGCCCAGGCCCTCTTGCCCCATCATGGACACTCACCCTGCAGCTCCAGGGAGTCATCCTCATGCTGCCCTGCCAGTTCTCGGGTCTCTTCCAGCTCTGCCACCAGCTGTAACACCTGAGCCCTCAGTTCCTCCAGCTCAGTCTCTGTGAGGCTCAGGCCCCGATGCTTGCCCAGTGACAGGGAGCCCACACTGCCACCTTTCTGCACTTGCTCTTCTTCTTCTTCCCCTTCTTCTTCCTCCTCTTCCTCCTCCTCTTCCTCCTCATAGAGAGCTGGGAGTAATACTTCCCCTAGGAGAGACACCCATCCCACCAGGGAGTCAGAGACAACTTCCTTTCCAGGGTCATTTGAGGGCAGTCTCTCATACTCACTGTCCCAGGGCACAGATGGTATAATAGTGCCACCTGGTGTCCCCAAGGACCCCCCTCCCCCGCGGGCAAGACCTAAACTCATGATTCAAGTGTAAGGGTCAAGTTTAGAAGTAGCCCATCCCCCTCCCAGGCCCTTTCTGGACCAGGATTGCACCTAGCGGCCCCATATTATGCCTTTGGGCCAACTGAGCTGCCTAGTGCTGACTCAGCCATATGAAGCTTGCATAAGGATACCTGCTCCTTCCAGTTCTGGTCTTTGGATAGTGGGTCAGGCAGTTGAAAAAGGATTCAGACCCTGGGCATGCTGAGGCCAACCAACTAGGGCAAGACTTACAGTTTGGGGTTTTGTAGAAAGTTTTAAAATTATCCTGGTGGCTTATGAGAAATTAGCCCTTCCATAATCAAAAGCCATCACCTGTCAGCAGGCAGAGCAAGAAAACACCCAAATGAAGTGATTCTGTATGCTTCTCTGATCAAACATGGGAGCCCTTTCAAATGTGCTCTTTTGGAAAATTTCTGCAATGTCCACTTTCCTTTTCCCTGCTGAGTGCTTGAGGGGGTGGGAGAGTGTTATGGGGCCCTTTTTCTCCTGGTGACCACAACATAGCTTTTTAGGGGGAAATGGGAGGCTGTGCTTATGCATAAAAGAAAGCCTTTAGTGCATTAAGAAACTGGGGTGTGCTGGTCCCCAGCCTCTGGTCCCCGCTCCTTTGCTGCAATGCAGTTCCTCTAAATAGCAAAAATCTTGTCTGGATGGTGATTGTTCGCTTGTTTTTAAAATTCTAAATCCCTGGTCTATCTTTATTCAATAACAGCAGCCTCAGATCCTCTGGGCTCCCTCAAATCATTTGTTCCCCTGGAGGAAGCTGGGTTACCCACACTGAGTGTGCACAGGAGTCTGGGGACACTTCACAGAAAGTCCTGGAAAGTGGGCCAGCATCCTGAGGCCTTCATTGTTGACAGCAACCACGAAGTCCCATGAAAGTGGTGGGGATACATGAGTTGGGAGGTTGGCCAGCTCACCTGTCCCCCTCCCAGGCAACCTGTTTCACACAGTAAGCTCTCCTGGACAACCAAAGCCATGAGACTTGCCTACAAAGTTAGTGGTGGTGACACCAGACTGACAATTCACATGCTCACTTCCCTGAGTTTCAAAAAAAAAAGACAGCTTGGGATCTGGGTCGGAGGCAGTAAGAACAAACCCCCTGCTGAAAAGCTGCTTCAAAGCTCTGTCCAACAGGCCTCTTGCTCTGCCTGGCAGCTCCCCTAGGACATGCAGCCTAGTTTGGTGGTGATTAGGGCCCCAAAGGGAGGCACCTGGAACCTCCCCCAAAGCCTGAGCCCTGAGGAGGGGTGTGGAGCCTTAGGCAAACTGGGGAAAGAGCTGTGTCCTGGCTCAGAGGGAGGAAGGAGGAAGGAAGAGAAATTAGGCAAGGGGAAGAGAGAGAACGCTTTCTGGGAAAACTCACCCTCCATAGCTTGCATCCCTCGCCGCTCCAGGGACGCCCAGCGTTGGCCTTTCTTCCTCTCACACCCCTCAGACACCTCGTAGGAGCCTAAAGTGGTCACTGTGGGACCTGCCAGCAGGGCGAGAGGAGGGACCGTCTGATGCAAGGGACGGCTGCGGGCTGGGGTGCAGGGGTATGAAGGGGACATGGCTTCTCGCCTTTTGGATCCCTGGGGTTTTTTAATCCTGGTGCAAGTGTTTGGCTCACTCTGCCCGGAACTGCGACTCAGTCCCTGCTCAGCCCCGCCCCCCACAGCTGGGCCTGCAGGGACCCTGCCCTGCACCCTCCTCGCACCCCCTGCTCCAGACTCCTCACCAGAGGCAGCAAGTGTGTCTCTCGCCCAAGGGGAAAGAAGCCAGGATGGGAGTGAGGGCAGAAGCCAATAAAGGGGCGGCTGAAGGATGAGGTGTTGGGGGAAGGAGGCAGGTGATGGGGGCGGAGCTGTGGGAAGGGGTCTAGGCCGGAGCTGTTCCCCCTTCCATTCATCCCCAGGACCTCGCCCGCCCCACCCTCGCCCCGCACTCCGAAGCCTTCGGCCGCGGGGGTGCAGGGTCTGGAGCCCGCCGGGTGGGAAGCACCGCGGGGCTGGACAGACGAGATGGAGAGGGTTCAGGAGAGGAACTGCCGGAGAGGATGCGGCCGGTAGCGGGAGACCCAGCTCGGAAAGATGGAGACCCGGCCCGGGTGGGGTGGGGTGGAGGGAGGAAGACTTAGGAGAGGATGGTGGAAGCAGAGGAGGGAGTGGGGGGCTTTGGGGTCCGCAGGGAGAGAGGTGGGGAGAGGAAGGAGCGGCGGTGGAGAGGTGAGGAAGGGGCTCTGACCTGCGCCGGGGCAGCTCCAGCTCGCCGCGCCCGCGCCGGCCCCGTCACCCGCCTCCATGGCAGCTGGCTCGGCCGCTGTCACCCGGAGCAGACGCCGCAGCGGCGAGGCCAGGGCCCGGCGGGCGCGCAGGGAAGGCGGGACCGGCCGAGGGGGCGGGGCCTGGCCCGGCCACCTGACGCCGCTCAGCCCGCCGCTCAGGGTTGGCGGTCGCTGTCCCCGGCTCTGAACTCTGCCTGCGCCCGGGCTCAGGGACACGGTGCCGGCTGGAGGGCGCGGGGAGGGCTAGGGAGCGTGTTCCTGGGCCCGCCCGTGGCCGCACGGAGGTAGCAGGGCGAGCGGACCGAAGTGAATCGGGCTTTGAATCTGCCCCAAGAGGGAGCGACAAGATTCCCCGGTCTGGCGGTGGGTCCTGCCCGGGGCGCACTGCGTGGGGACCCTCTGCACCCTGTGAAAGGGCTCCCTCGATTGCAAAGCACTCAGTGATGCGGGAGGAAAAGGACTAGGATGGACATATCCTCTCCGCCTGCTCCCTCCAACGCTCGCTCGCACTGCCACCACACAGGGTTGCTGTCAGCAGTGTCCCCACCCAGCCCCACGCGTTGGCCTTTCTCGCCCCAGAGTTGCATGAGGGCTGGAGGAAGGAAGCCAAGGCCATACGCGAAATGCCCAGTTTTGGCTCTATTTTCCTGGAGTCCCCATCAACTCAAACCAGGGACCCTCAGAAAGGCCTCCTCCGTGGCCCCACGCAGCCTTCGCTGCCGGAAGACACACTCCCCACAGCTCGGCCTTCCCGCTTGGCCCCGAATCCCGTGCTCTGTGAGCCCCGACCCACACGCACCCTGCCCGTGTAGCGGGCTCGGAGTGGGAAATGCTGATTTTCACCCTCATAGAAGGGAGATGTGGAAGCCCAGAGGGCTTCTATCACTTATTCAATCATCCATTCAGGTCTGTTTACCAAGTGCAAGGCAGCTCTCACAGTTCTGCAGGGCTCTCAGCAGGGAAAGAGTGGGTACACTCTTGGGAAGGGGGCATCCCAGCACATCCAGAAGAGTACTGGGAGATTGGTTCCTAAGCCAGGGACGCACACGGTCTCTTGCATACCCACTCACAAGGTCAAGGATATATATTAACTTTGTTGGCTCCCACAGGCTGCCAAGTTCACAAGCGCTCTAGGAAAGAAGTTCTCTGCCTGGACATCAACTTATCCTTCACCCCTAGGTGGGGAGTCACCTCCAGGCAGCCTTCCCTGGTTCCTTTCCCCGTCCCTCTTAGAGGCCCCTGTTGTGCTCCACCCTGTCCTCCTTCCTTCTAGGATAGCACCAGCCACTCTGAGCTGCTAAGGTCAGGTGTTTACTCTTCTGTCTGCCCAACTCATGGAAAGCCTGGAAGCATTTCTGTCACTTTCTTAAATCTCCAGCATCTGACAGAGTACCTGACACATAAATAAAAGTAAAAGTGAATCTTCCAACTATGCAGTTTATGCTCTGTCTTGTCATGTAATATATGATTCCAGATTTAGGGAGGTAATTAAATGTTGTCCAATAACAATCATGTTGCCCTATACAGGTTCCCTTCCCTTCCCTTCCCTTCCCTTCCCTTCCCCTCTCTTCCCCTCCCCTCCCCTCCCCTCCCCTCCTACTCATCTCTTTAGCTTGGTGTCCTGAGAGATGATGGAGGTTTCATTTGCTCCCCAGAGGTCAGGATTCCACTCCAAATCCTGTGGTCAAGGTACAAGCCCACCCATACCACTTCCAGAGGGTCTGCAGCAGATATCAGGCCTGTCCAGACTTGGGGAGCAGGGCATTAGTCAGGGACGATGGGGAGGGATTGGCATTGGGATGGTGGGGGGCATAGAGGTCTGGTGACAGAGCCTAAAGCTGGAAGCCCAGTGACTATTTGCTCTGCCATAGCACAGCTCCTTCGGGTTCTGGCTCAGCCAGTCGGGTCAGTGAGCAGTTGGTCTTCATTGCTGATTTCTTGACTGATGGAGGGAAGGACAAGGGAGGACACTGTCAATTGTGATATCTAGGGGTCCAAGCTCTCCTCAGGGATCTCTGATCCTGGATTAAGGACTAATTTCTTCCTGGCTTTTGAGGTGCAGGTCACCATTCGCCCTTGATTAGGAGAGTATTCAGGGGAGGTGTGAACTAGTCTAGTCGTAGGACCCAAATCTGGGCAAACCCTGGCCAGCCTAACCCTGGCTTGAGGGTGGGGTGGCATTAAGGAGGCAGGAGGAAGGGGCTTAGCAGGTATGGGGGAAAGTGGGCTGAGGTCCAGAGATGCACCTCTGAAGGGCTGTCAGTGGTGAGGAAGTCAGCCAGGTGATCCGTTTAGGGGGATGATTGAAGTTAATTCTTATAATCCCTGGACTCAGGACTCAGCCTCCCCCTAATCCCATGCCTGCAGCTCATCCTCCCTGAGGATTGATGCAGCCATTTATCCTGCTTTACCCTTATTTCTAAATGCCTAGATCCCTTCAGCAAAAAGGAAAAAAAAATATTAATCTTTTAAATGTGCATAAAAGTATAGAGAAGAATAGTAAATATTCATGTACACACCACTGAAATCCAACTACGGTTCATTTCTTGCCGTATTTGATTCAGAGATAGCCCTTCTTTGGCTTTACACTTCACTCCATATGTATATATCCACAAACAATACAGAATATTGATTTTTGTGTTTAAAAATCTATCTATCCTAGCTGGTGTGACTCAATGGAATGAGGGCCAGCCTGCAAACTCAAAGGTTGCTGGTTTGGTTCCCAGTCAGGGCACATAACCACACATAACCAGGTCTCCAGCCAGGTCTGTAGCTGGAAGCAGCTGAAAGGCAACCATACATTGATGTTTCTCTCCCTTTCTTCCTCCCTCCCTTTCCCTCTTTCTAAAAATAATAAATAAAATATTTTTTAAATTTATATAAATGGTATATTGTATACATTCTTCTGCAAGCTTTCATTTTTCTTAACTTTTTTTTACATTTATTCATGTTGTTTCATGTAGCTCCAGTTCATGAATTGTAATTGCTAAATACTATTTCATTGTTTGAATATGCCACAATTTATTTATTCATTCTTCTGCTAATGGACATTAATTATATTTTCAGTTTTCCTTATTATAAACTTCTCTAAGGTACCTAGAAGTAGAATTGCTAAGTCATAGAATATGTGCTTCATTTCACTAGTTAAACTTTACTAGTTAATGCCAAATTGCTCTAAATTTAGAGCAGTTGGACAAATTTACACACTCTTAACAGTGGCTTTCAATGCTTGTTTAGATTCACCAGCACATTTATAAATTTCTCTGCTCACCATTCCTTCTTGCATTCCACTCCTTCTTTCCTATGAAGTATATCCTTTGGTGGCATTTCAGTGAAAGTCTTTGAGTGGTAAATAATCTCAGTCATTGTTTTTTATTTTTTTAAAGATTTTATTTAATTATTTTTAGAAAGAGGGGAAGAGAGGCAGAGAGGGAGAAAGACATCAATGTATGGTTGCTTTTCACCTGCCTCCAGCCACAGACCTGACTGGAGACCTGGTTTGCAACCTTGTTATGTGCCCTGGCTGGGTAATCGAACCTGCGACCTTTGGGTTCACAGGCCGGCGCCTTATCCA